>CM040985.1:8102355-8217653 GCA_022985145.1 Pangasius djambal | reverse complement strand
AATAAAATCTCGAAACGGACAACCTTTTTTCGGATTAGTGATATAACCGTAAATGTTTCCACTTAAGATATCTACAATTATCCTATTTATTGAGCTGGGAATTATGTTTATTCAGAGGATGGAAAATTTTACAGGTGTTAATTCATTCATTCATTCTCGGTAACCGCTTTATCCTGGTCAGGTGGATCCCAAACCTATTCCATGAACACTGGGTGTGCGCTGGGAATACACTCTGAAAGGGGCACCAGTCCATTTCAGGGACCCGTGCACACACACACTTTCACTCCTAGGGGCCATTTAGAATAGCCAGTCCACCTACTAACATGTTTTTGGGAGGTGAGAGGAAACTGGAGAACCCAGAGGAAACCCCAGACACGAGGAGAACATGCACGGAAATTCCACATAAACAGTAACCTTTATTTTATAGTTGTACTTTACAAAAGGAAAAATAACGTTACGAAATTGTGGGGGTTTTTTTTCAAGTAAAGTACCATAGACAATGCTAATATTGCTGCATCAGCAAAGAAACTGAAGCATGTACTTGTATTTGGCCCAACCATAATGTAGAATAATTACTTTAATATGTTTTGTTCCTCAAGAAACTGAAAGGATTTATAAAGATGCACTAATATGCAACTTGGAAACGCCCTCTCCTGCCAGTCCGAATAGCTTGATGGCTATTTAACAGCTAATAAGTAATAATACACTATATGGCCAAAAGTATGTGGACACCTGACCATCACACCCATATGTGCTTGTTGAACATCCCATTCCAGATTTAGTCCCCCTTTGCTGTAACCTCCACTCTTCTGGGAAGGCTTTCCACTAGATTTTGGAGTGTGGCTGTGGGGATTTGTGCTCATTCAGCCACAAGAGCATTAGTGAGATCAGGTACTGATGTTGGGTGAGGAGGCCTGGGGCACCAAAGTTCATCCCAAAGGTGTTGAGTGGGGTCGAGGTCAGGGCTCTGTGCAGGCCACTCAAGTTCTTCCACTCCAACCTTGGCAAGTCATGTCTACATGGAGCTCGCTCTGTGCACAGGGGCACTGTCATGCTGGAACATGTTTGGACTCCTTAGTTCCAGTGAAGAGAAACTGTAATGCTACAGCATACAAAAACTTGGGGAAGAAAAAGTACAAAGGTTTGGGGAAGAAGCGCATATGGGTGTGATGGCCAGGTGTCCACATGCTTTTGGTCATGTAGTGTAGCTCACATTTGTCGCAGTTAGACATAAATGAGATTGTCTTTTCATAGTGACTTCTAATATGATTCCTATAACAGTAGCAAAACCTGACCAAAGATAGCGTATATCCCCTAACTGTTTTGTTCATCCCTAGCTGCTAATATGCAAGTTCTGTGGATAAAAAAAATCCTATCAACCATATGCTTGTTCTTTAATAGTATGCATAACAGGTCAAGCCGTTTGGTCTGTTTCATGACAAACTGAGCTCCTTTGTAACTCTTCCTGAATCAGGAATGAAAACCGTTCGAGTAGACTCCCAGTCAAAAGTTTGGACACACCTGCTTGTGTTTTGCACTGTTTCAGAATAATAATGAATGTAGCGTTCTTTAAAGGAATATTTTCCCTCAAAATATTAACTTTTCTAAGGATGGATGAAAACTAATGGGTGCTTATTAGTACAATCATTTATGTAAAGAATAAAACATCACAGGGCATGCTGTTATAGAAAAATAATCAACAATAGGGTGGTGAAGCTGAGTTACTGCTACCATCGTAAAGTTGATTATTTTCCCTCAACAGCATGTCTGAAAGTGTTTTATTCCTCTCCTAGCATTTGCCAATGCTAAGAATTTTTATTAATTAAAAAAAAGAAATGTAATTTTTAACCATTTATTGTTACGTTTAACGCTGTATAACGTCTGCAAAATAAGCTCCTCTTATCACTTAATTTATAACTGCTATAAACAGTTGTTCCCTTACCAGCTTCTCTTTTCCCTTTCTCTTGAAGTTAATAATACAAAAAAAAGCAGCTTGTCATGTTACCAAAATCCAGTAAAGCAAAAACCCCTCTGTCCTGAAGACTCTCCCTTGTCAGAAAACATAAAGGAACTGGAGAGTCTGTCACACAAGTCCCTGTGTAATTTGTTACCACTGAAACAGTAAGAATAAGTCAACATCTTCTGACCAGTGAGGATCGAGAATTCAAAAACTTGCCTTCATTGTGGCAGCTCTGTGGTTAAGTTGTTGGACTACTGATCAGAAGGTCATGAGGTCAAACTGCTGCCGCTGCTGGGCCCTTGAGCAAGGCCCTTAACCCTCAACTGCTCAGTTATATAAATGAGATAATTGTAAGTCGCTCTGGATAAGCGCGTCTGCCAAATGCCATAAATGTAAATGTAATGTTCATTGTCACAGTGTTCACATTTTCAGGGCTGCCCATTAAAGGCCTCTGTTTTCCTCTAGGCTGTTGTAGTGCAGTGGGACGATGGGTTTTGGGGAGGAACTGTGGTGCCATCAGGGTCATGCTGCTCTGCTGCGGCTGCAGGACTCTGAGCTGCGGCTCATGGAGGTCATGAAGAAGTGGATGACCCAGAGAGCCAAGAGCGACCGCGAGTTCTCTGCTCAGCTGCATCAGATGGCGGCCATGGTGGAGAAACTGGAGGGCCCTCAGGCTGGAGGAGGCTTGGATTATATCAGCCAGCTCCATAAGGTATGCATGTGTCCCTGCTGGACTTCATTCAATCTAGCATATTATCTTTGTATAATGGGCTGCTGAGCTGAGGGTAAACCTACACCGGCGCTGCTATTCACAGGCTCAGTTTACACCAATTGCCATCTCAGATTCCATATTCTGCTGAAGAAGAGTGAGCTGATTGAATTTTGCTGTCTCTGGGAAGTTATTGAAAGGTTGCTCAATTAAGAAGCGCTGTGCTTCAGTACGCCTCCAATGCCCTGAGCTGTGTTCTGAGCCAAGGATGCAAAAGCAACACTTATTATTTACGTCATGATGTTGTAGTGACTGCTGAGATTCTGGTGCTTTTTTTTTGTTGTTGCTGTCTATTTCATCAGCGTGAGAGGAGCAGGCAGGGAAAACGAAGCTTTCCCAGGTGTTTAGCTCATTTCTGGTCAGAAGCACTCACAGTTTCCTTACACACAGACATAGCGAAACTTACCTAAAACGTCCAGTGTATGCATCATGTAAGTGACATTTCATCCGGTGCACACTTTCTCAGAAATATTGTGTACCATGTAATGTCAGTGAACCTTTAAGGGATGGAGGTTGTGTGATTGGGGGATAATCATGACCAGTGTTGACAAAAAAGAAGATTAGTCAGTGACCCTTTTCCATGATGTCAGCAATGTGCACCAACATACATATATGTATATGTATATATATGTATATACGATCTTACTTTCCATATTCTACATTCATACACCATATTAAACAATCAGTATTTAAAATATCCCTCTGCTCAGGGTGATTCTTAAACTGTTAACTCAGCTTAGATGGCACATTCAGACCGTACAGATTAGATAAGGTCTTATAGGCTTGTTAACGTGTTGATAATGATGCAAATTGAGATACTGAATTCAGTATCTAATGCAAGTTTGCTTTTTTCACTAGCTAGCTGGATAGCTAGTTATATGTTAAAGAATGCAAAAATTCTATCTTAGCAAGTAATGATCTTCAGTATAAGCAAATTTCTCTATTATTTCTCATTCAGTCATCTTCATTCTTCACAATATCCTTGTCAGGATGGCACTGAATCCGGAGTCTATCCCAGGAACACTGGGCATGAGGCGGGAATACAACCTGAATAGGACTCTAGTCCATTGCAGGACAAATATGATTATTAAACCTATTTCTAGGCATTTTTAGTAGTTTAAAGCTTGTAATTGTTTCATTCTTTCTTATTTCAAGCATTTGTTTTTATAAAGAAGTAAAGTTATTTGCCAAAAGACCATTTCGAGCACATAATATCATATAGTCTCAATAATATTTGCTTATCATAATCTCATAATGAAAAATATGAAATACATTCAAGCATACTCCAGATACGTTCACTGTTTTGCAGTGTACAGTTGTACAGTTGCAGTAAGCAGTGTCAGGAAGCACTTATCTGAACTTATCATGTTGAAATGTCATCACTTCCCCATTTTTGATGAACAAACGACTCCTGTTTGAACATTGAGTCAGTCTGAGGTTCACATACAGGCATGTGTTTGCCCAATATAGGCTCTCACTTTTTCATGATATCACACTGTCAACAGGGTCAGTGAGATGAAGGGGTTTGGATGACATAAGAACCTGAGGGCATTTCCAATTTGTATGCTCATGCATATTCATAGATTTGTGCTTTACGTGTAAGGGTAAAGGTGTAGGGATGCTTTCAGGTGATTTGAGTAGCTTCTTAAAAAGCATTTTATGATTTTAACGGATCAAACCTACACTTTCATGTGTACTATATGATGTAGACGTGCCCGCTGATCATTAAATCTCTCCAACAGTCGTGGAACGTGATGGTGAGCGAGACGGAGAACCTGAGTCGGATCCTCCGCAAGCACTCGGAAGACCTGATGGTGGGTCCGCTTAGCAAACTCACGCTTCTAATCAGAGACAAACAGCAACTAAAGAAGACCTACGGCGAGCAGTGGAGCCACCTCAACCAGGAGCTATGCAGGGTCAGCACCACAAATACACAGTTTATATTTTCATCTGGATTATATAAAAATTTAACAGCGTGCTATATGCGAGTAGGCAGAACATATTTTTCTCTTGGCATCAGTGTACGAGCTGCACTTTTTATCCACATTCGGTTGTTGGTACACTTGAGACCTAAGTATGAATACTTAAAGATGTGTGTAGAGGCTATATCATCACACCGCAGTGCAGTAGCTTTCAAATCCAGTCCTCTGTTTTTCCTGCTAAACACATCTGACTCCGCTCATGAACGGCTTGATGATGGATGACTTGATGTTTTGGTGCAGGGGAAACACATGTGCAGCACATGGGGTCATAAGACTGGAATGGAGAACTATGAGCTTATCCAAATGAAGTGGAAAGCAAAGTGTTTGTTAATTCATGGGACATTAAACAAAGTGGATGATAACAGATGACAGTGAAATATAGAAAGGACAAAGGAACAGATATAAAGGATAAGGGTTTTTCTTCAGCTGGATTTTCATGATGTAAACCTTGACCACCGGTAGCGTCAAACAGCTGTGGTAAAGCCCCTGAAATCTCTGCATATGATTCATTTTAACTGTCAGCTGATAGCAATAATTATTGGCAAAGCAGTGTGTGTCTCATTGTTGTATTACTGGAGGGCCTTGACCACGCTGAAGTGGATTGTTTTTCAAGAACAGCACGTCCTTTTGTGGTTTATTCCTCTTATTCCTCAATTTCCCCTTAATATCCTGAAGATAATAAGACAGCAAAATATAGTTTGTCATGTTACTAAGAAACCGCAAGGCCCTCTGTCCTACAGTGGAAAATTAAAAGTTACAGCTTTAACTCTGACTGTTACAAATCACTAACACTGGAGACTCCTTCCGAACAATTCTACGTAAACTTCTCCGTACAGAAATCGTCACCACATCAGTGATTACATGTTGTTTTTTTTTAAAATCAATTTAATTGGAGCGTCCACCATATAAATCTTTGTTACTATAGAAATGATATATTAGAGCAAGAGCATTATTATAAACCTCCTTATGGCTGGCACTACTGTCAGAGATGCTGTTATAGAAAATTATGTAACACCTTCTGATCAGAATTGAAACAGCGCTGTGCTATAGTATAAAATATTGGATCAGTGTTTCACAATACAGAAGAAAAAAAGCATATGACCATGGATTAATCACAATGTGTCAACAAGAATACTGGTAACAGTGCACTAAGTCAAGGAAAGGAAGTCCTGCAGTCCTCTGGAACATGCTGTATGAATGTAAAAACCTGGATTTCGATTGTTAAAAGTTGTATGTGCGTGCTTATTTATAGGTAATGAATCCAGATCTGTTTAACATCAGTGCCAAATATACCAAATCTTTCCCCACGGCAGTGCAGCCAATAGGCAAGCAGCATGAATAATGAAAAGTGAAGGATGTGTGCAGCAGCCAGTGTGCATTTTCTGTCTCCAGGCCACTTTAATAGGACAGGAAGGGAACTAAAGGTAGGCTATGTTTCCATAATGAAAGTGCAAAAAAAAACACACACACATGGAAGTGAAAAAACAGTGGTGGAATTTGTTACGTGAAACAGAAAGGGGATCTGGCCAGAGTGTACAGGTGGGCAGAAAGTCAGAGTTGGAGATTACACTCTGTGAAACCAGAATCCTGTCTTAAAAGGCAGAGTGCACTCCTAAACCATTATCTGCAGGCAATTAAATAAGTACCAGCCACCCTAAATCATAGCGTGGCTGGTGTATATAGGTATAAAGATATTTTGGCATCCACGTCAGATTGTTTAGGGTTACTTAAGGTTTTTTTGTGGAACAAAGCGAAACATTAACAGCAGTGGTTGTAAGAAAAATACTCAGAATGGTATGAATTGAGGCTGGGGCTGATTTCTTTCTAGCACAGACTGTTCATGCGGCGTATCGGTGATTACACGAAATGAAACGCCTAGATTTGATTTACATTTGTGTTGATATTTTTTTAGTCTATGTCTCTGACACATCTGTAACATGTCCTCAACGGTGACTGAGAAGGTGCATGTGAAATATGGTTTAGTTTTTCCACCTAAACTAAAAGTAGATAGACTAAGTATGTATTGTCCAATCAAAGTTCATATTACACGGATGGAGGAACTGTAAGTTTAGCGTTTTCCTGTTTACCATGTTTGGTATTCAGAGGAAGTATGACATGAACCCAGTAGAGCATTAGATTTCAGCCTCCCATTTAATATCATTTACATCAGTTACAGTTATTGAAATTCAAGCCTAAAGATGAGAACAAAGCACAATTGGATGGTGTCTTTTTTTTTCAGAAATAGTTCTTTTTAAGCTGTCTAGTGGATTGTTTTAATATTTTAAAAACACTTGTTGTGGCTCCTGAGTAGCCCTTGTTGACATTATCTTTACACACTAGTGTGACCACATAAAGTAGTTTGTACTTTGGCAAGTGTACACTTCACATAATGAGAGGGAGAAGTTCATAGATAATTACTGCAGGTTGAGGTATGAGCCTGCAAGTCTCTACATGTCACTGACTGGTTTTCTTTTCCACTGCTAAAGTTCGCTTTTAAAATTTGTTGGATGGTTTGAACTCTGCCATGTAAGCTGGTTAAATTATGCAGAAGATCTTCTGTCTCTGTGACAGGCCATGAACTAAAATGAGCAAATGGAGCTACAAGGCAAGAGTAAGTTCATTGTACACAAACATGAGAAGGATCCATAGATCCTTCATCTCCACAGTGACACTGGCAATGTTTTCAGGTCTGAACAGATGGCTCTTTAGAGATCAGTATCAGTGGATTTCTTGAAAAAATCTGAGAATACGAAATGGTCATCATTTGTAGTAAGCTGATATGCAAGACTCAGATCTTTTGTGAAAGGAGTCTTTAAGTGCTTCTTTCTTGTCTACTATTATGAGAAAAAAATGAGAGATATTAGAGCCACATCTATAGGCATGTAGGCCTGGAGATTGGGGGGGGAAAAGCCATATGTATTTACTTCCTGCTTTGTCAGAGGACACCTGCTTACGTTTAGGCTGAAAGGATCCTGGATATAAAGTTTGGCAGGTTCCTGTTACTATTATTGCCTGTGATTAGTCATTTGCGTGTCTTTCTTAGTTCTGCATTTGATGCTTTTGACTTCCTTCTGGAAACCTGTTAAAGGAATTATCAAATTTTATTGCATCTGGGAGTTAATGGCTGGCAAATTTACCTAGTTAGCCAGTTAGCACAACCGGATTATTGGTAGTAGGGCTCATTTTGTGTTTAATTTACCAGTTGTTAAAACTCATATAATGGAGCTAGCAACCGTCAATAGCTTCCATATATAGAAGGGTCAATTTATTAATAAGCTATTTCAGCCTTATTAGGATCCTTAACTACAGCGTAGTGTAATATGAATTTGCTCTCTTTTTGACCCTGTTTACACACGGTCATGTCATGTATCCTGATAAGATTTTACTCACATGCATTTACCTTTGTAGTCAAATGCGTGTCAAGGTAACCAGTTCTCTTACACTGATATGCAAATCAGCTTTCATTCATCCACAAACTTCCTGATTTGCTCCCGTAGTCTGTTTAAAGGTTTTAAAAAAAGGTTTTAAAAATTTGTGTTTATAAAACCTTTTTAAACCTTTAAACAGACTGCAGTATGTGCATTACAGTTTGAAGTTTAGTTGTCAAATGTAGTTTGTGAAGTTGGATGCATTCACACACATGGCTAAAATACATCTCAGCCTTCCTGAAGTGATTTTAATGATTAGCATTTTCACTTTTGTTTTATGTTGATAATCTCTGTCTATAAAAAATCCTGACAATCAAGATACAGAAAATGGCCAGTTGTACACAAATCCTATGTGTACAAATCCTATTTCACAGATCAGTTTAAACTGCTTGCATGTTATGCAAATGTATCACCTTCAGATAGAACAGAAAAGTTCCTGCAGCACAGTGAGTAAAACCTGCTTTGTTTATTCGTCATGATGCAGTTTACACGGTACCTTTTTTTTTTTTTTTCCCAGCTGAAAATCAAGGGGTTACTTCTGTGTTAAACTTTGTACTAAAACTCAGTGGAGGCATGTATAAAAATGTGTGCCGAGGGAGTTCAGCCACCTTTAGGTAGAAGACATAGATTGGCGTAAGTGATGTATCGGTGGCCTGACACAACCATGTGTTACCGGAAGCTGATTATTTTCCTATAACACCCTGTCATGTTTTACTCTTATTAAATAAAGACCTATATTTAGCAGATTAATTAACTTGACATAATTTTTAAACATGTTAATTTTGCTTAAATGTGACACACAATGTGGTCTTTTAGGTATTGTTTTGCTCTCATGGTAAACCGGCTTCACTGAGCGCTGCATTAGATGCCTTTCATCTCAAAATCTGTCCAAACCACAGAGATTCACACTTCTTTCTCTCTTCTTTGTATGAACATTCTAAGTCAATGCGTGTCTGTCTAATTGATTCTCTCGTCATGCCCTGTTGTGCAAGGTTAGGTCACCCAAACAGAGTTGGACCGCCTGAAGTCTAATTACAAGCAGTTGGTGCGGGATGCAGCTCAGACCAAAAAGAAATATCAGGAGGCGAGTAAAGGTAGGGCGTGTAGTTGCTTTTCACTTCCTTTTGCAGCACTGGATTCCTTCACTTCCACGCTGAATGCCAAATGCTATGCAAATAGCTACATAAATGCCCAGAGCACTCACTTACAATCAGAGGAACTGCTTTTGTTCAGAGCACACAATGTGGAAATGATGAGTGTGATTAAGTAAAACAAGCCCCCCCCCATTTTAATGAGCTTGTAGCCTTCAAAAAGGGCCTCACATAATCTGCAAGTCATATCCCATTTATATGTTTTCATGTTAATGCTTTGAATTGTGAATATATGCCAGAACCTACAGGTTCTTTCTCTAAGCCTATGTGTATTTGTCTGTGTTTGTGTGTTTTGTCACATCCAGACAAAGACCGTGAGAAGGCCAAGGAGCGCTACATCAAAGCCACACTGAAACTTCACGAGCATCACAACGAGTACGTGCTGGCAGTAAAGGCGGCTCAAGTCCATCATCAGCAGCACTTTGGCCGGGTCCAGCCGGCGCTGCTGACAGCTCTGCAGACGCTGCAGGAGGAGATGGTGCTCATTCTGTGAGTCCAAACACAGTGTTTACATTTGCAACTTGCAGCTGTGCTAGCTCTACCATTGTCCTAGTTCTAAAATAAGGTATGTTCAGAGCTCTTGCGATACTGCAGTCATGTTCCGTGCGCGTCAGGTGAGGTCATTTTTCTTTACAGAGTTTTACCATTTTTCTACACAGAGGCTAAACGAACGTGAATAGATACAAAGTGTGCATAGTGACAGATGGATTTCAGGTAATAGGTCTCATTCTTGATGTCACATATGTTAAAGTTTAGATTTTAGATGAACTTCTTGAAGCCGTCTGATACTGAAAGGTCAAAATATTAGGTGTAAAGTGAAAGTAAAGTAAAGAGATATAAAAACCAGACCTAAATACAGTAACAAAGTAACTGTTATTCCACAATTTTGTATTTGAAATATATTTACCTATATTTTTCACATTACTTATTACTTTTAAATGTGCTATATTATCTACTGTTCCATACAATATATGTCCTACATTTTGACATATAGTAAATATATTTGGAATTTCTTTGCTAAGACATCACATAGCTTTTCCGTGTATTTCTTCCATGTAAAGTATTTACTATATGTTAATAACATATAGTGTACATTCAATTATAGTGTGAGTTTAAAAACCCTTTTTGAGATGATGATCATTTGTACTAGGGTGATAACATGCTCTTTAGCAGTTGTACATATCATACAGGCCTGTTCATAAAGAAAAAAGCAGAGTTATGTGTAAACTTCAGTCTTTGTGAGGATAAACAAGTGCATTATGGTTGAGCGTGATGCTTAGGGGGAATTTACGGCAGCTGTAAATGACAGCCATATGAGCTAAACCAAGTTACACAACAGATATTCCAAGTTTCACAATTTACGCCTGTACTGGCATTTTTCACTTTTGCTTTGGTCGAACTGTTGAAATGCAAAGAAGTACACAAAGCACTTAAACTGATTAAAGTTGCAAATTTCTCATGACAACCCCTTCAAACTTCTGCTATTTTTTACCGTCTGTGAGTCATTAGCTGTGCATTCACACCGTATAGTCAACCCTGAGACCAGCAAAAATGAGAAGTGGTTTCCCTGCCTGTGTCTGAGACTCCTTAATGAGCAAATTCATGTCTTTTTCCCCAGGAAGGAGATTCTGCAGGAGTATTTTGACCTGTCCAGTCTGCTCCAGGATGAAGTGGTGTGTGTTCATAATGAGATGACCAATGCCCTCAAAGCCATCGAACCACACAGAGAGTATGAAAGCTTCATTCAGCAGAACAGGTAGAGCTTTGTTCTGCTGTCTGAGTACCTCTGTTTACTGTAAATTTATTCAGCAGGCCTGGTTAGCCTTCACCAATTAGAAACTGTGTTCTATATTCAATTTGACTGTGGCTGTGTAAATTCAGATAGCATTTAGCATTTCAGTTATTGCTTAGTTGGTGGTTTTTCCCATAATTGTTTGAGTGTGTACATCCAAGATTATCCAAATGTCAGAACCTCAACTACTTTTAGCATGAATATTAACCCAAAATGATATACTGGTATTTGTACAGCAGTAACAACCCTTTAAGATGACGCTATGGGAGCCAGCTAGAAAAACCAATTCAACAAAGGGGAAAGGACACAGAACATTAAAGACATGCATTTGTTTCTAGTCGTGATTAGTTTTGCTTCGTACCAACTTTATCAAGGTCAACTTAGATAAGATAAGGCCTGTGAGTTCACGAGCCATGGTCTAGTGATTGTTTGGGGGAAAAAAAATGGAGGAGCTGCTTATTATTAAATAATATTATTAAGAGCTTAGCCAGTGTTACTCACTGTTTTCCTAGTGTCATTTAGTGCATATCTGGAAAACACAAATGTCGTCCTGTCCATACATTACATACATACATTACGGTTTTTGTGGTAAAATCCTGTTTTTGTTCTCTGCCAGCTAAGATGGTCTTGTTAGCAATTTTGACACTCCTGTTTCTAATCTAAATAGTTCATATCTGAAATTGTAGATGTAGTGTATACAGTGTAGTGTATAGTGTATACGTTTGAAAAGTGGCAAATTTTGAATAAATGGCTGGAGAGTGTTTGCTTTTTTCCCTTTAAAAATAGACTAAAAGCATTTTCATAGATTTCATAGTATGTAGCAAGTAGTAAAGATTTCCTTGTGTACAGTTTGCCTGCATTGCAAGTCTTGATGGTGCCTAAAAGTAAAAGTAAGAAAACAAGGGACTGTATGTGAACTTTAAGAAAATAAGAAACAGGATAGCAATACAGGCTTCTGGAGGTTATCAAAACAGCCAAAAGTCAAAGAAAAGGCAGTCAGTATGGTAAAGCAAGTACCGCTGATATGGGTTTCTAAGGTTGGCAATGGACACAGTGACAATTCTATCCCAAAATAATACCATCAGAATTTAAACAGACAAACTAGACATAGGTGAAACCAACCAGGCCCTGAAGCCGGAACAAGTGCAGAGACTAGAATTGGAACAGTGGTTAAGACGTTGGACTACTGATCAGACGGTCATGAGTTCAATCCCCAAGCTGCCACTGCTGGGCCCTTGAGCAAGGCCCTTAACCCTCAGGTGTATAAATGAGACAAATGTAAGTTGCCCTGGATAAGGGCGTCTGCCAAATGCCGTAAACGTAATTATTTGCCCTGGAAATTCTTCTTGCTATAATGTGCTACTAAAGACAGTGAGTTTCATTCTTCATTAAACGATCCATTCAGCTCGCTCCACCGCTCAGTCCAGTACTCATACACCAATTTTATGTCACTTACAATTGCAACTCTTGATATTTAGAGGAGACAGGCATACATTCTTTTGGTGGAAAGCTTATGGTCTTATTTTGGGTCTCTGTGAGTGATTTCTGAGATGAGGTATCAATGATTAGAGATAATGGAAATTTTGTAGATCACTCAAAATCCATGAATTACAAACGTCAGTTAATCCATGGGGCAAATTGTGAAATCTCTTAACAAAACTGCAAATAAACCTACAGACTTTCCTGAAGTGAAATATGTTTACTTATTGCATGTATTTCAACCAAAAGGTTACCTCCAGAAGTGAAAAAAGAGAAATTTAAAGAATACTGACAGCTGGTATTTGTATTTATGAATTTATATTTATATCGTATGGCCCATAACTATCCAACAACCTGATTAAAGCGTGATATTTACTGAGTGGGAAAAGCATACACGCAAGGTTTTAGACATATTTACGCAGACTGACTGTTTTTACTACCGCATTTGTTAAACTGGTGCTTTCCTATCAGTAAGCTGTGAAAGTATATTATAGGCAGAATAAAACAATGTTAGGCAAAACCTGAGTTTCCCTCCTTTTGGCTGATTGACAGAATTCAGCCACAGTGACATGATGGGGTTTTTACCAGACAGCTTCCTGGATCTCTTTCACACACTTACTGACAGTTTGTTGCATTTCTGCATAGAGATATAAACACAGAGAGAGGGATTACACAGGCTCACACAGTGTCACTGCTGAAGTGCATGTACACACCCACACACACTAGAAAGTCACCAAAGCTATGACATACAGCACTGTGCAAAGGTCTTAGGCACCCTATGTTTTAGTACAAACGTCGTTATAGATTATTATTTTATGACTTCCACATTATTGATTCAGTACAAAAACATTTTAGATTTCCAAACACTAGTTTTCCAGCACAAAATTAAATGTTACAGAAAAATGTTTGTATGTCAGTAAAGAAAGCAGCATATTACATAAGAGACCACTTTTCAGACAAAAAAAAACCATAATGAAGGCTGCTGGGTTTTGCTGCGAAAATAAGAAGAAAGTGTGACAGTTAGAGTCTCCAGAAGAACTGTAGCTGCTTCTGCAAGACACTCAGTAACACTTACAGCTCATTTCCTTATAAAACTGCACACATTGTACCCTGAGACTACTTTTTTTTTTAAAGCGAAGGATTGTCACACCAAATATTGACTTTGTTTCATTTATTACTGTTTACTGCTCTTTATAGTATTTTTTAATGTAGAAACATCTAGTTTCATTATTTTTGAAGGCATCTTTGCTCTACAGCATTTCTTTGCATGTGCCTAAGACTTTTGCACAGCACTGTATATTTAGACTAACTTTTTATCTGTAGTTTACTGGAAAAACTGTGATCATCTACCTTACTATAAAATGCTTGAGTGTATGAACACTCTGTATATGTACAGAGAATTATAACATCATTAATGCAGTATAGTGACAAAAAACATACTATCATTGGAAATATTGTTCTCACATATGCAGACTGAGAGACTGATGGCTCAGCTCATGGAGGAAAACAGTCTGATGGCCGCAGGGAAGAAAGACCTGAGAAAGACCACTGAGGCATGCATGGCCTGCTGCTGAGCATAACCTGCAATGCATTAATGGTCTCATGGAGCAGATTGGATGGATTTGCTCATTAGGTCAGAGCTTAGCCAGCATTCTTCTGTCTATCATTCGTCTCCAGAGCTCTGGCACTGAGGCGGCCGTCTGAGCTTGTTTGTCTGCTAGGCCTGGTGTATTGAGAGAACAGGTTTTCCACAAAATCTTTAAAAGTTAAACTAGGAAAATGTGACTCACCAGCATCCAACAAATCAGGATAGTGAGAAGTCTATACTTGCTTGTCAGTTGCCTGCTAATTCAGAAGGTTCAGTCTCTTGGATTAGCATTCAGGTCTACTGGCCTATGCAAAGCCTGTGCAGGTGTTTTAAGGCTTACTGTTGGTAGGAACACTGAATTTTGTGTTTCGACATAGCTAATTTTAGCTAACCGCCATGGACTATACACTGCCAGTCAAACATTTATGAACACGCTATATTTTAGTATTTTTATTTAAATGACCTAATCGTAAATAGTTTAAAATGAATTGGTATAAGTGAATTAAGAAATGTTGGAAATTACTTTATTATTTTATCTAAATAAAATCTTTATCACTGTAATTGCACACTTACAGCACACCACATCTTTGTTTTTCAGTTAATATTAACACTGTCTATGAGTCTTTTATCTCTAGTCTTGGCGGATTTACCCTCCAAGTGTGCCAGCCTCTAATAAAGCACTCACTTAGAGTCGCATTAGGATCTGAGAGCGATCAGTTAATAAGTTCCACAAATATTTGATTTATTTGCTATCATTCTGTATAATTTTGTTTGATCTATAGCAATAATAATTATTACGTAAGGAATAAAACATAACATGCTGTTATAGGAGAATAATTTATGACCGGGTGGTTTGTTGCTTATGTGAAGTTGATTATTTTTTCAATAACCGTCATGTCCTGAAATGTTTTATTCTTCTAATATATCACAGCAATTTGCCAGTGCTAACAAAGTCTTATTAATTAAATAATGACACTTTGTACGTTTTGTCATTTATAGTTATGTTTAATGTTGTGGAATGTCCTTGAAACAAGTTAGTTCCTTTTATTCCTTATGTTATCGCAGATATAAAGAGTCATACCCTTACCAGAATCTATTTTTGTTCTCTCTTCCAAAAAAATAATAATAATAATGCAGCTTGTCATGTTACAGAGAAACTACAAAGATCTCCATCCTGAAGACATTCCTATAGCAGAACTCTGACTGTTAGAAAGTACTAACAGTGAAGATTCCTTCCAAAACTACTAAATAAATGTCTCCTTACAGAATATGTCAGCATAACAAGGAATCCATGGTTTTTTTTTTTCTTTTTTAATCTGTTTATGTGGAGCTTCAGCTATACAAGTCCTTGTGTATGTTGTTACTATAGAATTGTTAACATATTAGACAAGGTTTTAATATAAACCAGTCATTTGCCCTGCAGATTTGGGAATTCAATATTGCTGTGGTATAAAATTTTAATAAAACATGAGAAACTCCAGATGAATAAGAATATATATATATGTAAGAAACAATGTGGTAAACATCATATGAACTATTTATTATGATGGAGAGCTATGAGTAGGAGAGAGTATGGGTTGGCCTGGGCTCCAGGGCTGCAGGTTACACTGATGTTTGTGTGTGTGTTTGTGTGTCTGTGCAGGTCGAGAGCGGAGGTACCAGCGTGTGTGGAGTTTGACAGCAGTCTCCTAGAAGATACTGAACGTTTGAAGCCTGAGGAACTGGAACTGAATGAACTCACTCTGGAAGGAATACAGCACCGGTGCATACTGCCTCACTTACATACTGCAGGATTGTGGAGTCAGTGAAAGCCAGCTTAGTAATCATCGTCAATCACACATTAGTGTGCATTGGCATGATGTGCATACAGTATATTAGTATGAATAATTGTGCACTACACATATTAATATAAATAAATGTACCACACATTAGTGTTCATCAGCATGCACTGCCAGTGGACAGTGCATGCTGATGAACACTAATGTGTGGTACATTTATTTATATTAATATGTGACATAATACAGACATAATATAAGCTTACTCACACTACTGTCTGCAGTGTACGCTAAAGCATACTCAAGTGTATACTTGACACATTAGGGTCTAATCAATGCAGTGTGCACTACATCCATTAACATCTACTATGCACAGTAATGTACATCAGGACACAGTATACACTTGAGTATGCTTTAGCGTACACTGCAGACAGTAGTGTGAGTAAGCTTGTATTATACACATCAGTGTACTTTGCGTGGACTGCACACATTTGTGTACTTACTGTGCGCTACTCACAGTGTACTTTGCATCAGTCATTAGTGTGCATCAGTGGGTAACATATACATTACTATTTTTTTTACATACTGTATGAACCCTACCACTGTGCCCCCACAAACACTGGAAAACGCTGGAAAACCCCAGAGGTAGAAATGTCAGCACTGTCAGCAGGGTCTGGGAATTCTGGCTCTGACTGTTCCAGTTCCTCAACCTCAGCTACATCACTTGAGTTTATAATTTGTCTCAAATATATATGTGCATTGGATTGTTTTCTATGCATTATTATTTTTGTTTGCCCATTTTATATATATTAACAAATTTAGTTGGTATTATTTCCCAAAATATGACAAACTAGTAGCCTAATTTGACCCACCATGACCCTAACCAGGCAGTTACTAAGGATGAAAGAATCCTGTACATTCATGTTAATGAACGTGGTGTTTGTCGCCCAAGCTTCATATCTGACTGCTCTCTCGTACTCGCATGAAAGTAAAAACCTCCCGCTTGCGTGACTTTGCCTGATGCGCATTTCTAGACTCTCTAGATAGATGCTCTATGAACCTTTCTGACATGCTCTCTAAAAAAAGGAATAGAGTATCTCCTATTCGTGTTTTTATTTTGTATTTTATTATTTTATCTGTTTAGAACACATTATCTGTTCATTCCAAATAATGTATTTGTATCTGTGTGCTTCAGTCAACATTTTTGTGCATTTCTTGTTTTATACAACTTTAGTTTTATTACTTTATTATTTGTCAGTGGCTAAATTGCCTAAAGGAACTGTATTAATAATCTAGTGCCTATAAACATGTATTAAAAAATGCGAAGTGGTATCCCGGCTGTGCAGTGACCCTTTCTCATGCTCATATCTGCTGCATCAGGCTCACGGCTATTGAGGAGGAGCTTCTCAGCATAGCAGCGACTCTGGGAACACAGCAGGCCACTGTTAATCAGATGGAAATGGACCTGGAGGCCGAAGAGAGCTTGGACAGCACTGGCCAGAGGTGAGCTTTCACTGCTCAGTAAAGAATGATTTACTCATTAACATGAAAATAATACATGAGCTGTAAGTCAGAGGAATTTATTGTGTCTTAAAACAGGTCTGAGGTTCCTCTCCCCCACAGTGAAGAGTGTTTTCGTGAATATTAGATGTATGGAGTGAAGTGCTGGGCTAATCTGTTAATATATCTTGGTTTATATGCCTGTCCAGCACTGTTAGAGGTTACTGCTTAGTTTAATTAGTTAATGTTGTGTGTAATTAATGGCTGGCCTAGGAGCAGCTCTGTAACTCTTACTGCCTTAAAGATGACCATCAAACACCTGTCACAGCTCAGCATGTATTCAGGCATAGATATACATTTTAGAGAGCCAGATGGGTGGTGATGTGAAGCTATAGATTGTGTTGAGAAGCCAATTGGCTGACATACTGGTCTTAATTCTCCAGCTAAATCACTACAATATTATTCATTTTTTAAGTTCAGAGTAGTAATTTCGGTTAACTGTAAACAAGTTGGTGACTAGGTAAGTGCAGTGAATTATTATATTAAATATATTATTATTCAACAATCCTTCTGTGCTGCCACCTACACCATCAGTCAAATGTTTTTCAACACCCTATATTATTCCACAATCCTCATTACAAAATAAAAACGATTTGGTGATTTGAGAAATGATTGCATTTTGTCGGAAATAATTTATATTTAATTGGAAAAGGTATACAATCTTACAATTGACACCAGCGCTGTTCGTGAGCCTTTTCTATGGGCTGAACTACTCTCTAAGTGCCCCTCTGTTTAATAAAGTACTTATTCTCATTAGAATCTGACAGCAGCCCTTTTAATAACCATTGATTTGCATCTATGCCCTTCATTCATCTTCATTAGCCACTTTAATCTGGTCAGGGTTGTTGCGGAATCCAGAGCCTACCTCGGGAACCCAGTCCGCACAAAGCAGCTGAATGTTAAGGGTCTTGTGCAAAGGTGCATGAGTGGCTCTCTGGCAGTCCTGGGATTTGAACTCACAACGTTCTGGTCACTATTGCAGAATAATAACCGCTAATGTACTACCTCCCTTTTAACCAGGGTGTACCAGTTCAGCAAGCGCAATGCTCTGGAGGACAGCAGGCAGCAGGTGGTGACATCAATGGTGGCACGTGCCCGGCTCGAGGCCCAGCGCAGGTTGCTGGCTGATAAACTGCAGAGCCTCGGGAGTAATGACGCACCAACATTGGGCCTGGATGATGATCGGATTTCTCTCAACTCCAGCACCTCTGTGAGTCAGTTGACTTTGGACAGCACAGAAGCACTAGGTTTCTGTGAGAAGCCTTTGACAGTCTGTGTGTTGTGTTTTTGGTAATCAGGATTTTTTTTGGGTGAATAGGATTGAAATAGTGGGTGTATTTTCATATGAATTGGTATTGTTTTCTTTAATCCACACATTTTTCAAGCATTATGACAAGGCCCATTATTCAAATACCATTCCTCAAATTTCTGACCAAGTCTGCTATTCCAACAAAGGCACAGTCATATAGGGATTTCGTAACAGTAAACAAATCCATGACATAATGACTGCACTGTTCTTTCACTTTTTTTTAATGTCCAGCATTATGTAAATATTTTGACCACCCACTGAGTGTAGGGGCCAGTCTGGATATTCCTAGTTGCATTCAGCATTCAAATCCAGCTTCATATACAGTTATTTTTTTTGTTTTTTTTTTTTTTAACCAGGGGCATCCAAACTACAGCCTAGCTTCACATTTGCAAATGTGATTATTTTAAAAATGAAATCAACGGTCTTCTATTAAGAAAAATTAAGTTCCTGTTTTGAGCACTGGGTGTTGCATTCATATAAATCTAAAAAGAAACAGATGGGAAACAAAAACTCTCAGTCTCTTCCTCTTCCCTTTTCAAACATGATATTGTAAGTAGCCGTATGCATTATTCACGACTGTATTTCCAAAGACCACTGTATCCTGATCTTGTTCTCCTCTTGGTCTTGAGCCCATTTTGTCTTGTCATGGTTTTGACCATAAGTCTCAACTATGATCAAGACAAAAACAATGATGCCTCGAATATAAAAAGGTACATTCATATCATTTTGTAATATTTTCAGTAAATTCTGATGCCTTTCCCTGCAGTCTGCTCAGTGCAGCAGTGTCCGCACCCTCATCTATTATACAGTTTAGACTTGCAAATAATATTGAAATATTTTTCCATGGGACCAAGAAAAAGCATAAGGCTGTGTGTCTGTCATACACGTTAGTCTTGGTATTGTCTGGGTGTCTCTTACAGAGAAAAACTGACAGTATTTTAACCATCTAGTATATTGGATTGTAGAATATATAGACAACAGATTATAACTATGTTTTACAATATAAGAATATTATTATTGGTTTGTAAGGATACATACAGTATATTGGGTATATACACATATAATAAACATGCATTAGGGTTAGGCTTTATACCCCAGTGAATAATGCAATAGAGAAACAAAGCTGTGCATTAGAAGTACATAGGACAGCATTTATTTACGCACAGCATTGCTGCTATGTCTGAAATGAGCAACAGCGTACATTTACTGACACTTCAGAATAAACATAAATAATACCGTAGATTTTACTCATTTGTAAACAGAAGTGCTGTTAGTGCTGTTCCTCACACGGCATAGCAAGAGTGCAATATTTTGAAAAATACTGCGCTCTTTGACCTTTCTGTTGGCTGCACTTTTATATCTTCAAGCTGTCATTAGTAAGCTATATCGGTGTTTGCAGCATAAGGATAATGTGACTCCCTGACTGAACTAAGAATAGAAGCCCTTAACTTACATCTTACATCACAAAACTTACATCTAAACAGAGATCGATTCAGAAGCAAAAAAAAATAGAAAAAAATGACATGATCAGTAAACAATCTAATATATAATCACATATATTGCAACTTTCATTCATTCATTCATTTATCTTCAGTAATTGATTTATCCTGGTCAGCGGGGATACACCCTGTATGGGATGCCATGCATGCACACACACACATGTGCACTCTCTTTCACACCTGAAGGCAATTCAGCAGAGCTAATCCACCTACCAGCATGTCTTTTAGGAGGCGGGAACTGTGCGGACACAGGGAGAGCACACGAAACTCCACACAGACAATAACCCGAGCTCGGGATAGAAAAGGGTACACTGGAGCTGTGAGACAACACTGCTACCTGCTGCGCCACTGTGCCACCAAAATCTACTCATATAAACATATGCTGACATGTATATATAAACATATATTATATATATAATAAAATATATAAAACGCTAATATAATATATAAATATATATATATAAATGTTTCGTAAGGGGTTGATTGGTAAATAACTTAATTTCAGTTTTTTGTTGATCATTTATTCATTCGTTATTAAAGCTACTAAGAATAGTGTGTCATTTTCATAAGGCACAAAAGTCAGGCCTGTTATATTTTTAACAAATTTATTATTCAAGATAGCCTGCAGTCAGTGACTCAGTAAGGAACATTTAGACCCGATGCTTTAAACCATACCTGGTTAATATGCAGTCCTTGCTCACAGTTGAGCCTGAATGATTCCACACAAGGTTTGCGCTGCAATGTTTTGAAAAGTTTTTTTTTTAACAATTTGGCAGACACTTTGATTCCAAAGTGCCTTAAAACCGAGCCTAATCCAGGCATAGTGCTGAGAAGGTAAGGGTTAAGGGTCATGCGCAAGCAGCTGACAGTGGATCTTCCTGCATTTCTTCCAGTCACTAGTGGAGAACCTTAACTACTGAAATATTAAATCTTTTAATGCACTGCCCTACAGCTTGAATTACACCATGTCACTTTACCAGGCTCAATAGCTCCTGGGCTTGCTTGAAGGTTTTTCTGACTTTTCTGTCCAGACTGAAGATTTAATGCCATTAGCTGATCACTATGAATCACAATAACAGGATGTAGTAGTGCACTGCTTGGATAAAGACACAAAATATGGCATTTTTCAGTGAGCATTTATGAGATCCTGACACATTAAACATAACCTTTATATCTGCACAGTGTTTCAGCTGCGCGACAACAGCAGCTTTAAAAAGGACCCATTCGACTAGATTTGTATTGGCTGGAAGGGTTTGGCACTGGACTGCACTCCAGATTCATTGTTTCTGCAGCACAGAAATGCTGAATCCTCCACAGATAAATGTGCTACTTAGGATATTGTTTCTGTTTGCTGTATTTCCTCAAGACTGTGACTTACAGAGCCTTTACTGCCTACCGTTGTGCTCCATTCCCTCCATTATTAGTTTAGGAGAGAGTTGTGTATCTTCACCAGAGAGAAGCTACTGAGGCAGAGCATGAGTGATGAAGTCTCACTGTAAAGCTTCTAAAAGGCTGTGGGTGCCTAATTATGTGTGGAATATTTAGACAATGCTCTCTACTCTCTCAAGGGAGTGTATGAGGTTTCCTTCATGTATATGAATTAAACAATATAGGCTCTTCTACAGCATTCTGCATCTTTTTTTGGCTGACTGTAATATGCCTGCAAAACTTTTAATTTTCTCATTATCTCAAGTGCAAAAAACACGTCCTACAGCATATCATATCTTTCTTTTACTAAGGAGCGTGACAAAGACTTCAAGGTCCCCAGCATAGACACCATCCTCAACCATCTGAGCAGCCTGTTCAAACCCAAGTACACTGTGAGTAAGCCTTTTCTAACGTTTGCTTCTCTTTCCATAATAATAAGACTGGGGCACAAACTACTTTAAATAATAGTACAAAAAAAGGCCATGGTCATATAAAAAAGAAATTTGATAGCCAGATAAGACATCAAATAGGCACAGTACTCTAATTATTCTGAATATGTCACTTTGCGGTATTTTGTACCCAATACGAAGGGAAGTTTCTCTAGTAACTTAAATAGCACAGTTAGAAGTGCTTTACAGTAGTAGTTGAGAGAAATTGTACAGAATAAATGTTTCATCTTATGTGTCTGTCATCCTAAATGCAGAAGTAGTAAATCACTAACTGTAAGCATGCTAATGTAGACCGCTCATGTCCCGTTGTGTAGAGTAGTGTGTTTTACGATGCCTCCCAGGTGCCACCTGCTCTGTCTCCTGTGCCCGAGGTTGAGAAGCCTCTGAGTCAGCAGTGTTGGTACCATGGTGCCATCCCACGTGTCGAAGTCCAGGAGCTGCTGAAGAAGGATGGGGACTTTCTGGTCAGGCAGAGCCAGGGCAAACAGGAGAATGTGCTTTCTGTGCACTGGGGTGGACAATGTCGCCACTTCCTCATTCAGAACACAGAGGTACGTGTCTTTTGAATGTGTTACATCCTGTGTTAAGGTTAGTGGTATATCCTGTGTAATGCATGTGTAACATGTAACATGCATCATCACATAGACACAGTGACAACATTAGTATGGGAACAGTTTCATAAAATAGTAGAGTAAACCACATTAGTACTATATTATCGTCCAAATCACTTTAAACATAAAAATATGCCATAAACCTGTGAACCACACTACCTACATGAGTTTGATACTGTGTGTAAGGAAGTAAGGATAAGTGGTAAGGAAATAAGTGGTTCCGGCTTCTGTTTTCAGCAGTAGTAAGGACAAATATGTTTCAATCCTAACAGACGTTTTGTGTGAGACACTCTGCAGTACAACCCTGCGACATGTACTAAGACACTTTTTTCCTGTCCTCACCGTCCATTCTTATGTTCATTAGAATGTAAATAAAATGTGATGGTAGCTATCACCATCCAACTAAAAACCTAAATGAACTAAAAACTAAACAGTTGCTGCTTCTAGGAGTTACTGGCACCAAAACCTGTCAGTCTGCCTAAAGATGTCTAAAACCATGCTAAGTGTGATTTCCTCACACAATGAATGTCACACTTTGATCATTGGATGGAGACTTAATTTATTAAGATACAAATACCGGCTATCAAAATGTCTGTGATGCTCCTGCGCCAGAGTCTGAAAGTCTGAATGGATTCTTTAAATGCAGTAGGTTATACAGCATCGTAGTGTATAACCCTTCTGTATAACCTACTATATAGGGCAAACTATAAAATCGAGATTTGTAAGCCTACAGCTTGTTTACCATGTTTTTGCTTGTAGTGTACATACAATAAGTGTGAAATACTGTTTAGATTCATTTATTTCCTCCAGCTTTTCCTGGTGGGGGTTCCGTGTCCCAGCAGGATGAAGTGGTCAGCCCAGACTTTATCCCGTGCCTCTCTATATGACACATTTTTGACTTTGATAGGTAACAGTACAGTGCCAGCTAGCTATGTTAGCCTCAGAGCACCAGTGCAAAACTAAAGAAGCAAACCTTCTGGCTGAAACAATCATGTCCTGGTGGATCACCTACATCAGAGTAAAGCGTGTATGAATTTGATTTTGGCCTTTGCTGTGTGAAAACCACCCATATCCATCATGTGTATGTGTTTGTGTGTGCATATAGGGTATGTATCGTCTGGATGGTGAGGGTTTCCACTCTATACCACTGCTCATGAACCACCTTCTCAACTCCAACAGAAATGTCACTAGGAAGACAGATATAGTTTTGAAAAGACCCATCCCAAAGGTAGCAATCAGCTCTCAGCAGCAATGATTTTCCTTTTGCCTTGATTGATTGATTGATTGATTGATTGATTGATTTACATATGTGAGTTGGCCTTGGAAAACCTGCTATGGCTGAATTCTGGCATTCATCTTTTGGCCAAAATAGTTTTTCTGTCTGTAACATACTTTGAAATCTCAGCTTTAAGAAACTGTAACTCTTTCACCGAAATGACCTTTTTTATGTTTTAATCTTGCATAAAATATATTTTTTGCAAATATCATGTTCAGTAAGGAGCCAGCTTAACAAACGCAGCTGTAATTGCAGTCATCTGCCTACAGATAAATGTTTAAATCTTGCTAGCTAAATGTGATTTCATCACACAGTGAATGTCATGATCTGGTCAGATTGTTGGATAGATACATGCCATGGTGAAATGACCATGATCCTAATCAATTCAGTTTGTAATCGCATGTTAGCTGTCATTATGTTCACCACGCTCCTGTTCCGCAGTCAGAATGGAATCTTTAAAAGCAGTTTTACCCCCATTTTCACTTTTAACCAGAGGGGGTGATCTGGGGGCAATTATATTTAAAAATTCTTTAACTTTGCTTGCACTTGAGATGCATGCATAAGAGTACTGAAATGTTAAAATTTCAGCGCATGAAGGTTCCCAGGCTGCACACATATATTAGTCATTTCATGCCAATAGCAAAATAAAAAAATCAATAATTGTCTTGGTCATGCACACACAGCCCACAACATTTACACTACACTAAAAGACACTGTATTATGTTATACTGCACTGCATTGTATTACTGGCTGAGAATGAGAGACACTGGTTAAATTTGTGTCTTGCTACATCATCCACTCTGATTCTGTTGTTCTGTTGGTTCTCTCATGTCTTATCTTCAAGGACAAGTGGTGCATAGAGCATGATGACGTTATTCTTGGCCAAAGCATTGGGCGGGTAAGTACACAGATCAATAATGGCTCTTTATCAGCAATGTCATTTAAAGATGCTAGTGGATGTCTTGAGTAAGTGAGCTATCCATATAATGTCTTTTAAGAGCCATCCGTTAACATATTAAGTATTCCAGCATTGAGCCAAGGCAATTTTACCACCAGCAATTATAGTCATTAGATTAATGCTAATGATATAAACCTTCGTACTGTGGTGTCACTGTTTCAGTGAGAGACAGAGAGACAGATGGATGTTTGTTTGTTTATTTATTTATTTATTAATTATTGTTTTCATAGTCATGGCCATAGAAGGGGTCAACATACAGGGACATATTTAACACGGGCAAATACAGACTCAAGATCAAACCTCAAAACTATAAGTAAGAACTTGATGTAAGGATATAAGGAGCTACTTAGAAATGCTGCATAAGTGCATGAATTTGTGGTGCACATCTTCCAATCATGGCCGTAACTAGCTATGAGGGCACAGAGCTCTGGACCTCGGTAGTTTTTGAAGATTTGTTGGGGTTTATCTTGCATGTGCACACCTGACCATCACACTCATATGTGGGCCTTCCCTAAACTTTTGCCACAAAGTCGGAAGCACACAGTTGTGTAGAATGTCTTTGCGTTGAAATTTTATCATTACAATTTCCCTTCACTGGATCTAAGGAGCCCATACATGTACCAGCATGACAGTGCCCCTGTGCACAAGGTGAAGTCATGGTTTGCCAAGTTTGGTGTGAAATAAATCTGGAATTTATCTGGAATGGGATGTTCAAAAAGTATGATCAAGTGTCTACAAACCTTTGGCCATATAGAGCATATAAAAGGTTTAAGGTAACTGCCAGGCACTTAGGGAAAAAGCTGCCACTTGTCTGCTTTAGAATGGAATGGAAGGATAGCCTAACGGAGATTAAAAATTGGTAATTGATGTAGCCCACTGTAAGCCTGTGATTGTCTATAAACTATGACACATTTCTGCACTGTGGACCTCACTAATCTGAAGAAGTATAGTAAAGTTAACACAGAAACCACTTTCTAGAGAAATGAAATGAAAAGAGTCAAATGCAAGAAGCCAAAGTTTTTCCATGATCATACCATGCCATACTATGAGTAAAGGCAAAGTGTAGGCATACATGTTGTTGGCTAATATTTATCTAATTTATATAATATTTATCTAACATACTCTTTGACCTATTTTGTTACTTTTGCTACGTCTGTGTTGGCTTTTTTTGTTTGTTTGTTTGTTTCTTAGGGGTGTACAAACTTTTGCACGTATCTCAATTTAATGATTATTCAGATTGTTGATGAAGCATCAAAACAATAAAATGAAATGCAATATCTATCATTAAACAAAGAATATGCTTAAATATTTAGAAAGGGGCAAAAAGTACTGCTTGTGCAGGATGCAAATAATGAGACAAAAGAGTAAAGGCTTCACTTACAGGAAGCTGCTGTGGATTGAGGGGAAGATATATATATATATATATATATATATATATATATATATATATATATATATATATATATATATATATATATTGACCATTTTGAACTTGGCTATCTAGTACCATCTCAGATTGAAGACACTGAACACAGTGGAATGTTTTGCATTGACAGCCAACCACACGGTGCCTCATATCAGCAAAACATCCTCCTCAGGAACTGCCACCAGTTTTAAAACTAAAAATATATATATTTTTTGCATTCTTATTTTGTGCATTGGCCATTTATAAAAATACAACATAGAGCAGACTTGTACGTGAATACAGTTCTTGCAATAAAAATGATGAAAATGTGTGTGTTTTCAGTTAATGACAAGCATTAACATGATTATAAGTGCTATAAGTGCCCTTTGTAATTTTAGAATGTGTGTGTGTGTGTGTGTGTGTGTGTGTGTGTGTGTGCACGTGTGCGTGTGCTTAAAGGGGAACTTCGGTGAGGTGTTCAGCGGCCGCCTGCGCACAGACAATACGCCAGTAGCGGTGAAAGCCTGCCGTGAAAACCTTGCCATAGAACTCAAAAATAAATTTCTCATGGAAGCTCGGTATAAACACTCACTCAGTTACTGTCTCTCTTACACACACATACACATACACACACACTCACTCGCTCACACACCCACACTCAAGCTGTGACTGAATCTCCCACTGTGTTTCTAAAGGATTCTAAAACAGTATGACCATCCGAACATAGTGAAGCTCATCGGCGTCTGCACGCAGAAACAGCCCATCTATATAATCATGGAGCTGGTGCAAGGTAATGAAGTGTCTTAGACATCACTGTGTTCATGGCGTTAAAGTGCCACTCACTTCATTGTGTGTGTTTAAATTTGTACTGTCAGGGGGAGACTTCCTGTCCTTCCTTCGTTCAGAGGGACACAGCCTGAAGCCAAAGATGCTAATTAAGATGGCGGAGAATGTGGCGTCTGGCATGGAGTACCTGGAGAGCAAGAAGTGCATCCATCGGTGAGAATGGCTATTTATGAAAAAGACCACAGTGAGAGAGAAAAAGAGGGAAGCATTTAATATGAGATGTACTTTACACATTTTATATCTTGATTTTCTCCTGATTTTGCAGTTTTATACAGGTTATCAGAATCAGAATTTATTATTAGTGGCTGTGCACCAATTGTAATTGTTTGTTTAGTATTATTATTATTATTATTATTATTATTATTATTATTATACATCTATGGAATCTATGGATTATGGATTCTATTTGTTTTGCAATTTGAGGTGGCTACAAGAAGTGAGTAATGTATACATCTCTACATCTCACTGCTTTCCGACAGTTGCACTCAAATTATAGGTAGTCGATTTTTATTTGCATTTACATAATCTGTGATATGCCGAAATATATGACATCTGGAACAAATCTAATTTTGTAAAAAGTAGGTTAAACCTTAAGCTGCATTTAGAACTGATTTTATCAGGGTGTTGCTACTCAGTGTATCTCTCAGTAGGCTTGCATTGGCTTACAAGCAGTTCTCACCCCTGCTGCAGTGTCTGTGGCATTGATGTATGAAAGCATTGAGCAACATTGACTAATTTATCATCTACATAATCTATATCTGTGTGCACATGTCTCAGGAGAAGCATGTGGTAGTCAACAACCTGTTGCTGTAGGGGAGAATTGGCTAATGAGTGGGAATTGATGGGGACCAAACTGGGCTAAAAAGGAACATGATTGCAGACTGCTGATAGACTTTACAAAGGAAAGGTATTGATTAACTAGACGATCGAGATATAACCAGCTTTTTCACAAATCTTTTATGGCGTCATGTAGTGAATGAGAGTGAAGGAGAGTAATGTTGACTATGTCGCTGTATATCATAAGACTTTGGTTTAAGGCTGTGTATCACTACTGGGATTCTTCAGAAGCCAAGAAAAAGTCAGGAGAGCGAACGGTCAGATATGCAGCTCGCAGGACAAATAAAGGCCATGTTCATTAACATGGGAGCATATTTTTTGCTTGTTCATTCATTCATTCATTCATCCATCTTCAGTAACTGCTTTGTCCTGCTCAGGATGGTTTAAATTACTAATTTGTTTAGAATTTGGAAATAGAACCAGTTAAAATCATTAGAAAATATATTGCAAGCAAGTGCAAACAAAAATAATAACCAAATTGTTATTGTTTACCACGTGGTGAAACGCTTCTGCGGGATTGGAGGGGATTTTACTTTTTGCACTGCTGTATCTCTATCACTGTTTCTGTGTCTGCCTTTCTCTCTTTTCCCTTTATTTCCTCTCCTGACGCTCTGTCTATATTTCCACCTGCCTGTCTGCCCCTTAGTGTATATCTGCTTGTCTTTGTCTTGCTCTGTCTTTCTCTTTCATTTATGGTCTATCAATCACAGTCTCTCTGTCTATCCTGCAGGGACCTGGCAGCGAGGAACTGTCTGGTAGGAGAGAAGAGTGTGGTGAAGATAAGTGACTTTGGCATGTCGCGCGTGGAACAGGAAGGCGTGTATTCAGCAACCGGCGGCATGAAACAGATCCCAGTAAAATGGACTGCGCCAGAGGCCCTCAACTATGGTACAGCCACATACAGCTAGGTCTTTCCCACACTTTAAACACCGTAAAACAGGAAAGAGGCACCACTAGTCATCATTCCAAACCCTTAGGACTGTGATTATTGTCATAAATTGTTTTTTTTTTTTTTTTGTAGCATGGCATTGTGCCATGTATGTCACACTGAGCAGGAGATTATAGACAGACTGAATAATCTCCGGCAGATGGCTGAATCTTTGGCGAGCGCTAATGCCTTGTCAGAAAAATCTGTTGAGTGTCTGCTTTTCACCTAGAGTTTATCTGGAATATTGCTCATCGTGCTTGTTCTCACATGGAGATTTGCAGATTTGGTGAGCTGCAGATGGTTGTGAGTGACTTGTTGCTGCCCTCTGGCTGTGTTTTAGGGCGCTACACCCATGAGAGTGATGTGTGGAGTTTTGGAGTGCTGCTCTGGGAGACTTTCTCTCGAGGAGTAACTCCATACACCAGCATGAACAATCAGCAGACCAGGGACGAAGTAGAAAGAGGTGAGACTACTGCACAGTGTCACCTAGACCGTTCAGGCATCTTCTGTATCAGGAATCTCTCTGGACAGGAATTATCCTTATGAAGATTCAAAACAAATTTAAATCTGACCGTTCCAACAAGTTTGATGGTCTGATGTTCTGGGTCACATTTTACAGATTACATTTTCCCGCATGCGTAAATTCATCTGAATCTCTGAGTTCCTGTACACACTCCAAACCTCGTATTTAACTTGCTCTAGATCAGGGGTGATAAAGTCACTTTTAGGTAATGAGCCACATTACACTTAGTCCAGTGTCAAGACCACTAACACATCGTCAGCTGACACTAACAACAACAATCAGGAACTGAATTATATATCATGAATCTACACCAAATAGCCGATATTGAAACGAGGAGAAAATGAATATAGTTTGCAGAAGTATTTATAAATAATCCGTAAATGTTGTGATTGCATAAATGTTCACCCCCCGTGCTATAAAAACCATAAATTCTCTCGGAAAGAGACGGTTTATTAGCAGTTGAGTTTATGGCCCTGAATTTATTACTCTAGTTTGCCCCCTAGTGGAATAAGAGGCTGACTCTTTTTTTTTAATCTTTTCATTCAATTACAGTCCAGAAGACAATTTTAATTTATAACCTTAATTATAAATTCATTTGTTAGGGTGAATTATGACCTTTATTGGGCCAGTCATGTATGAAACACTTGCTTTAGTTAAAACCATCTCCAAAAAATTCAGTTTTCCTCACCCTAGCTCTGTTCACAGTTCCCTTTCCCTACATGTAAAAAATATACATGTAACCATGATATTTGTTTAATAAAAGATATTCTGTAATAGAATTAGCCAAAAGTAAGTTTTCACACCCCTAGAAAAAAAAACATGTATGTAAACAAACACAGGTTCAGCAAGTTAACAAATTAGGTCAAAAGGTTAAAATGTATTTTCTTATTTGTTAAGATATTACAAGAAAATAAAATTCAAACCTTTCAAAGGTGGACAAATCCACTCTGAATGACTTGCACATCAGTATTTAGAATCAATATGCAATATTCGGCTGTGCAAAAGATTATTTTGTGGTTGTTTTTTTTGTTTTGTTTGTTTGTTTTTCTGTGTTCTATTTTCACTTTGGTTCCTGACATTAACCGCAATGCAGTTGAGCGATAACAACTGCGTATACAAAAGCAGACTTATCATAAAGGGCAATTATCTATTTAAAGTTTAAACCAACAACTTTATGTCCTTTGTGTCCTCTGTTCACCAGATGTCTAGCAGGTACACAACTTATATACACAGTGCATATATTCGGGCTGCACGATATATTGTTTGTTAAGCGTTATTGTAATATTGGTTTTGATATCACAATACTGATATGACGGAAGCTTGCAATATGCATATGAGCACTCTAATGGTGTTTTCGCATTTGGCATTTTTCCCCTCACTGTAACTGTGTAGAGTCAAGTTGCACAGGCAGCTGCTCTTCTCTTGATTTTCTGCCTCCAAAGCTGCAGAGAAGGCAAACCCCCTCCTCCTCACCAGAGTTAAACCAATCTTTATTCATTCTTTATTACTGATAATAATAGAATTAATCTAGCTAGTTAGTTAGCTGATGCTAGAGAGGACTGGTAAGAGTGGTACAAAGCCTCTTTTTATTCCTTTTATTCTTGTTATTGTGTATTCAAAGTGCTCAGAATTGGTTCAACGGAAGCAATGCAGGACAATCTTTAAATGTAACATATCACAGGAAATGTATTAGTAATTAACAGGCTTGAAAAAAATAAAATAAAATACTTGTCTTGGCAAGCAGAAATCAAATGTATATTTGAAATATTGTGCACACGGAAGCTGCCAGCAGGCTGTGCTCTAGCTGTTAGTAAAGTCAGGTTTAAGCTGAACTTTATTTGAATTGTATTTGACTGAGCACACTGAACTGTTGAACTTGAAACTTTAAAAACTGGTTCATGAACACTGTTCTGTAATTACAGTTCATTGCACTATTACAATACCATACAATTGCTGGCCACGTTATTACGAGCACCGTACTGATCCTTGGTATATTAACATATACACTCACCGGCTACTTTAATAGGAACACCTCAGGATGCATAACACGCACAGCAAGCTTCAGGCGCTACAACAGCAGAGCTACAACAAGACCACACTGGGGTCCATTCCTGTCAGCCAGAAACAGGATTCTGAGGCTACATTGGGCACAGGCTCACTGAAACTGGACAGCTGAAGATTGGAAAAACATCACCTGGTCTTTTTCTAATCTTCAACTGTCTAGTTTCATAGCCTGTCTGGATTGTTCCGCATGTTTGATTTGCACAGGTTTTGCGCCGCATGCCCTTCCTGATGCAACCCTCCCATTTTTATCGGGCTTGGGACCGGAACTGAGGGCGCACTCCCTGTGGCTGGGTTGGTTCCCTGCTCGGGGCTGGGAACCAACCCGGGCCGCAGCGGTGAGAGCGCAGGATCCTTAGCCGCTAGACCACCAGGGACTCTCTGCTCACCTTGGTAGCCTTCCTGTCAGCTCAAACCAGTCTGGTCATTCTTTCTTTTATTATATCTTTCTTTTACTAAGAAGCGTGACAAAGACTTCAAGGTCCCCGCCTTCATCATCAACCCCCTGAGCCAGTATTTAATTACAAAATGAACTGATCAGGCACTGATTTTGCTATGGCATGTAGCTATCCAACACTTGATCAAAGCATTTAGTTTGGTGTGAGGAAATCACACTTAGATAGCAAGCTTTTAGACCTCTTTAGGCAGACTGACTGTTTTTACCAGCACATTTGATAAACTGTTTTTTTTTTTTTGTTTTGTTATTTAATCCTATGATCCTTGCAAGAAGACTAGGCATTTCCAACATTTCCACGTCTTTCTAGTGACATATATGTATGGTTTCTTAAAGTTGAGATGGCAAACTGTATTGTAGGCATAAAAACCCTATTTTGGCCACAATCCAATTTTTCTTCTTATCATTTTTTTGGGCTGTTTTCCAGAATTCAGGCACAATGACATCTCACAGGATTAAGCAGACAAAATTCAGAGGCAATCATTTTATATGTTGTTTTGACTACAAAAATATTGTGTATATTGAGACCAGGAATGTTTTGGAGATGTTTAATTAAAGATGGGGTGTAAATGTGGTGACTGACATTCCATATATGATGTCTGTTAATCACAGGGTATCGTATGCCAGCTCCCAATGGCTGTCCAGATGAGATCTATGCCCTAATGCGTCGCTGCTGGCAGCATGACCCACGGATGCGTCCTTCCTTTCTAAAAATCAGGGCAGAGCTACAGGCTCTTTGCATTTAACATACACACACACACACACACACACACACACACACACACATACATCTCTTAAGCTGTGCTTTTAGACACACATGAAAAATTATGTCAAATGTTTAAATGAACAGAACTGTTGATATGACTGTCTTTGTAGTGTATATTTTGCTTCTGGAAAATTTTATAATTTTTAAAAATGTATTTAAATTGAAACCTTGCGTAACTTATGATCACGATGTATTCACATGACATTGGTTTTCCTCTAAATAAAGTCAATGTTGTGACGCAAAGATGAAATCAGACTTCACATGCATGTTATCTGACAGGCTTTGTAATATGATCTGCCTTTATCATCAGCTACTTCTTACTGTAGCTGTGGAAAGTTAGCAGGTGATGTATACATAATCAGGGCTGACAAATGAACACAGCCCTCTTTCACAACATCTGAAGATTTTTCTCAATTTTTCCCCTCCAAAACAACAGGTGAAATGGATTCCAAACATAACTCATCAATGCTGTGGACAGGTCTTTTGCAGATATGTCAGAAGTAAATAGAAATAAGCTTTTGGTGTTGTGTAAGGTAGCCCAAAGCCAACAGGCTACATTCTGAAGCTTGACTTTACACGCTGCTGAACATATTGTGCAGTTGTTAAGCCACTATTCAGAGGGGCTTCATCAGTCTGCCTAAATGATCCACGCTATTTAAACACTGTATGATTCGCTTGACATCTTGAAATTAGTGTCATAATTATTGATAAATGTGTACATCATGATTTATCAATAAGAAACACATCACAAATGGCTTTCAACTTGGGTCTGACATTTTGATATCTAATGATGACATGTTAAATACACACAAAATACCTCATTAATGTGTTAAAATCAATAATATTGTTCCAAACAATATGTTCTGTATGCATTTTTGTTATAAACCGTTCAAAACTAAAAATTAAATTTGCTTTTTGAAAGTGCCAAATGCTGTGCATTCAGTGATTAAATATAGAAACCTTTCTCTTTTTGCATACTTACATCAAGTGATCAAGTAAAAAATATGATTTTTATAAGATCTTAATTTGGATTAAAGTAGGTTAGGTTTTGGGGTAAATTATTAGGTTACTGCATCTTACATTTGTTCCTTCTGAGCTGATGACAAAGACTACTACCAGTTTGAGCCTACATAAAAAAAGGATGTTAGCAAACATTTTATTCATTCATTCATTCTTCTTCAGTACCCACGTTATCCTGTTCATATTTGCAGTGGATCTAGAGCCTATTCCCGGAATGCTGGGCATAAGGCAGGGACACACCCTGTATGGGACACCAAACCATAGCAAGGCACCATACACACACACACACACACACAAACAGTGACACACTCGTTCACACGTAGGACAATATAGCATAGCAATTTCTGCTACTGGCATGTTTATGGAAGGTGGGAGGAACCTGGAGGGAATATGAAATATGGGTTATGAAACTGACATAGAGTTGCATCGCAACGTTCTCTTTCTTCGCTGGATGTATATTTTGTGGTTACTGTCCTGTTGACAGTGTTTCCACACATATTTTATACTTGGACAGCGCATCCAGCTATAGTAACCACCACCCAAGTATAGTTTATCTGATTTTTTTCTTTTTTTAATTGCATTTTATTTATCAATCTGTTCTGAGATATCAACACATCTTATTTACAGTTTGGCCGGCTGTGACATGAATGAAGCTTATGGCATCAAATCAATGTCAAAAATCATGCATGATCAGAAGCACTCTCACGCAAACAAAATCACTCATGCACATGAAGAGAAGCACAGAAACGTGGTAAATGCATACAGGAGCCAGCCAACAGGAAGCACAGGAGTACGCAAGCCAGGTTTGAAAACTAAGATTGAATGATTCGTGGAAATATTTGGAAGGCTCACATGTGATCAGAACCCAATACCTTACAGGCACAGATGTGTGACACCCTTTGAGGTGGCTGAAGGGGCAAGCTGTACTTTCCTCAGGGTCCTGTGTTTGATCCTAAGCTCGGGTTACTGCACATGTGGGAATTTTGCATGTTCTCCCCATGTTCTAATTTGCCCCTGGGTGTGAAAAAGTGTGTGAATGTGTGTGTGTGTGCGCTGCCCTGTGATGGACTGCCATCCGATCCAGAGTGTATTCTCCCACCTTACACCCAGTGTTCCCAGGATTGGCTCCAGTGTTGCCGTGACCCTGACCAGGATAAAGCAGCTGCTGAAGGTGAATTAATGTAGGGTTACATTTAAAAAACAAGAAAGCCAGTATTGTTTTCATGTTTGTATGATAAAATCCTACAGACATAAACCAGAAAAGACAATAATTGTAATTTCATTTTTACCAATAAAGCAACCAAAAACTAAAACAGCAAAGAGAAGCCAGGACATAAAAGCATAAATACAGTGGAAGAAAGTACCAGATTAAATGTTTTGAGTCAGAATGAAGGAACTGTATGCCATTCATCATCACTGTAATACAGCCGTATCATTACATGACTAATTATTATTATTATTATTATTATTATTATTATTATTATTATTATTATCATTGTGGCATTGCCAGGGATTAATTTCAGGGGGCAAAAGAGAATGTAAAATTAAATTGATTAATATGACATGATCATGTGAATTTGGGTGGATGATGGGTGGTGATGCTGTTCAGAATGTGGCATTTGCCATATTATTAATATTAATAAAATGCCTTTATGACCATTCCACTGAAAATGATTAAAATAGCATGCTAGTAATGGGAAAATTACATCCCTTCTTTTCTCCTCCTGCAGTTGACCTCCAATACTTCACCAACTGGCACCTCCGTCTGTGAAATCGGTTTTCTGTCATGGTGATGTGCAGTTTTTTTTCTTAATTCTTTTCACACGAGTGGTGGATGCGGTGGACAAACTTCTGGACAGAAATTTTTTATTACGTTTAATATATCTAAAAGTTTCGTGGCTCTTTACTTGTCACATACATATTACATACATGTGATGTAATGTAGTGAAATGTTTTTCCTTCGTGCCTCGTCCCACAGTGCAACAGTGAACAGAACAACAACGAACTAGATATACACACACATAATAAAAACAGAATATAATAAAATCTAGTAGATTATATGATATGGTAAGTTTAGCAGCCTTTAGAGGAATGTAATGTAGAATATGAATATAAATTAATAGAATTTGTTTAAAAAAAACATACAGAGCTGTAGTGTGCAAAAATTGTTTCTGTATAGAAATATACAAAGCTGTACAGTGTAAGAGTTTTTATGTACTGTGCAAAAAATGGTTGTAGTGCAAACTGTTTGTGTATGTGTGTCTGTGCTTGAAGTAGAGTAATATACAGACTTCTCAAGTGTCGTCATTCAGTAGCCCGATTGCCTGAGGCTAGAAACTCCTCCTGAGTCTCTCTGTGTTGGTCGTCAGGATCCGGTAGCGCTTCCCTGATGGTAGCACTCAGAAGATACTGTTTCTGGGGTGGTGAAAGTCTTTTACAATTCTCCTGGCCCTGGTCTTGCATCGCAGTTATCCAATCAGCCAATCATGTGGCAGAAACACAATGCATAAAATCATGCAGATACAGGTCAAGAGCTTCAGTTAATGTTCACATCAAACAGCAGAATGGGGAAAAATGTGATCTCTGTGACTTTAACTGTGGCATGGTTGTTGGTGCCAGATGGGCTAGTTTGAGTATTTCAGAAACTGCTGGGGTTTTCTCTAGAGTTTACACAGAATAGTGCACAAAACAAAAAAACACTGAGTGAGTGACAGTTCTGTGGGTGGAAATGCCCTGCTGATAAGCGAGATCATAGGAAGATGGCCAGACTGGTTCGAGCTGCCAGGAAGGATATAATAACTATCCTAGATATAATAATGTAATCATCCTTTACAACTGTGGTGAGCAGAAAAGCATCTCAGCATACGGTTTTCTGCTGTTGTAGCTCATCCACTTCAAGGTTCGATGTTTTATGCATGTTGAGATGCTCCTCTGCTCACCACGGTTGTAAAGAGTGTTTACTGGAGTTACTATAGACTTCCTGTCAGCTCAAACCAGTCTGGTCATTCTCCTCTGATGAACAAGGTGTTTCAGCCTGCAGACCCTCCGCACACAGGATGTTTTTTGTTTTGCACACAATTCTGTATAATCTCTAGAGATTGATGTGTGTGAAAATCCAATGAGATCAGCAGATTCTGAAATACTCAAACCAGCCCATCTGGCACCAACAACTATGCCATAGTTAAAGTCACAAAGATCACACTTTTTCCCCCATTCTGATGTTTGATGTGAACATTACTGACGGTGCATTATTTTATGCACTGTGCTGCTGCCACATGATTGGCTGATTTGATAACTGCATAAATGAGCAGGTGTACAGGAGTTCCTATTAAAGTGGACAGTGAGTGTATGTGGACACTTCACCATCACACCCATGTGTGCTTGCTGAACATCCCATTCCAGATTCAGTCCCACTTTGCTGCTCTAACAGCCTCCACTCTTCTGGGAAGGCATTCCAATAGATTTTGGAGCATGGCTGTGGGGATTTGTGCTCACTTAGCGAATTAGAGAATTAGTGAGTTCAGGCGCTGATGTTGGGTGAGGAGGCCTGGCTGCAGTCGGCATTCCAGTTCATCCCAACGGTGTTCAGTGGGGTTGAGGTCAGGACTCTGTGCAGGACACTCGAGTTCTTCCACTCCAACCTTGGCAAACCATGTCTTCATGGAGCTCACTTTGTGCACAGGGGCGCTGTCATGCTGGAACAGGTTTGGGCCTCTTAGATCCAGTGAAGGAAAATCTTGTGTGTATGTTAAAGCATACAAAGACAATTGTGAGCTTCCAAATTTGAGGCAACAGATTGGGGAAGGCCCACATATGGGTGTGAAGGTCAGGTTTCCACATACCTTTGGCCATATAGTGTATCCAATCACTTGAGCTGTATCCTTGTTATATTAAATAGCCACTAATAAACATTTGGACCTGTCATTAACATTATACAATAGCAAAGCTGAATTCTCAGATCTGATTGGTGTGCATTGTTTTTGTATAACCGCAGAGCTTGGACAATAATTTCATTAACAATAGATTTAGACTGATGTGCTCATTCTAATAGATATTGTTTCTATAGCAACAGCTCATTCACAGACACTTGTACGGCAGATGCTGCACATAATCTAAGACTAAAAATAAACAGATGTGTTATTTAACAAAGAAAAACGTATAATTGTTGATGTGCTGAAGAGTAGTGAAATCACACACCGGAAACGTGCTGATAAACGGAACAGGTGCAAGTTTTGCGTTAGGCAGTGTCACACCCTGGGGGGGATTAACTTTGTATAACTGCATGGACCGTCGTGTGTTGTTGCTTACATGGCGCCTCTTTCACGCCTTGATAAAAGCGAGACGCGCTTTCTTAATGGCCAAGCATGTCCCTTTTGGCGTTCCATCCAAAAATGTAGACTGGCGCGTGAGGAAAGCAAAGCTCACGCGATGTTTTTTTTTCCCCCACTGAGGCACTGAGGCTTCTGGCTCTCGTGCAGATGTGCATCTTCTCGCCTGTGTGAATGAATTTGCTCGCGTCAGAGGGATCCTGTTGACACGAGATTTCTGACACTGATGAATGATGAATAGCTTTCTAGCGCGAGCGATTAGTGAGAAGCCGCGCGCATCTCTCTCTCTCTCTCTCTCTCTCTCTCTCTCCTCTTCATCAAGAGCTGAATAAATGCAAGTAATGTGCAATTTTGTTTCTATCTATTTTCTGTGGCATGATGAGCCCCATGATTTCTGACATTAACACACGCTTATAGGTAGAATTTAATCTAGACTATATCATGGTTGTTATTTCTAGATGATATCAGCTTACAACGTTAAAAAGGCAGTTTAAAAAAAAAAAGGTAGAGGGAATTTTTATTTGAGAAAATCTTTGAAATAATTGGAATCAGTCCAGGAATTATACAGTTCATCATAGATTTAATAAAAAAAAAAGAATGAGGAAGGAACACAGAGATTAATAACCACATAAATAAATAAATAAGTAAATAAATAAATAAATGAATGAATAAAAAAATAAAGACTTAATCACAAATGCAATAACAATAATTATATAGTTTAACTACAACTGAATGGCAATCAACAAAATAAAGACTTAATAACAAATGCAATAACTAAAATATGAAATAGTGTAAATACAACTGAACTGCAATCAACAATGGAAATAAAGAGGAAAAGCATACTTTTAAAGATTGTTACTTCCAGGAGTCAGTGAGGCAGCTGCAGATTCTTGCAGATGACGTTGGATCGCAGATGCCAGTACAGATGAATTGATACAGGCGATGAGACAGTCTGGAAAAATATAAAAGTCTTAGTCCAACCCCCAACGCCCCCCCACCTCCACCCAGGTATACTTCAAATCTGTGGGAAACATGGAAAGTTTTGACCACCTGGCAGAAGTGATCAGCTCTTTAGCTAAAATATCCAGATATTTAGCAGAATGTATGATGACATCAGTCTTGAGTCTTCAAGAGCCCCTGAAACACTAACCACAAACAACCCCCAGACACTGATGATCCATACAGTGTCTATCATATGATTTTCCGTGCAGTCCCATTTTTTTTTTATCAAACATGCCATTTGTGCATGGCTAAAACATTTAATTAGGGGATTAACAACTGCTACTGACTTTTTTAATCGAAGTTTCTTTGCACCTGATTATGCTGTTAAGAGTGTGTATGCTTACAGCTCTCAGTGGTTCTGAAGCTGCAAAACAAAGTGGTAAGAAGCAAAGACACTGGATAATGCACAAGTATGTATTTCAGCATAATCCATGTTCCTTGGCTGTGTACTTCTTCACCTTGCTGTTCTTGTTGAGTAGGTCTGTGAATGTGTGGTATGTGGCACAGCTCATGCAGGTACGTCTTGCCTTTGCTATTGTGTGACCTACTGTAAACTCGTGATCTGTTGAGCACACACACACACACACACACACACACACACACACACACACACACACACACACAAAAGCAGGTACTGCTTAGGTCTATGAATTGATTTTTTACTGTTTTAAACAAGATTGCTGATGTTATCTTAAAAAGAAAAGTAAATGAAGGTATCACACATTGCTGCCATTTGCCAGACATCTGCTCCTAAAAAAAACAAAGCAAGAAACAAAAAGAAAGAACAGTTGTGTGCTAGATGGTTCAGATGGCATAAGTCAAGGGAACAAATCTGGCCATGCATTCTGAGTGGGAGGGATGGCATACTCTCTCTCTTCCCTGTCATACACAGTGACACTAGGCAACCATGGGCATCTATGAGCTCATGTATGTAGAAACGATATGGCTGGGTGGCTTCATGTGTCTCAGAGGAAACATGTTAGCCTCCCAGGGTGGTAGCTGTTGTATATCAGGGGAGAGCTGGCTGGGAGAATTGGCAGGTGGCCAAAATTAGGATCTGAAGAAAAAACCCCACTAATGGTTTGGCCTTTTGTTTGTTTTCTTGCCCACATTAAGTTGTTAGCTAGCACCAAACCCATTTGTAATCACATGCTAATTAAAAACCCTTGCAGTAAACATTAATTATGCATTTTCTTAACTTTTTTTTCCTGATTGAATTTTTTAACGACGTGTACACATATGCAAGATGGCAGCCACGCATATCCTGCAGTTGTTTTGAGGGTCGCTTGTGTACATCTTCAGAAATTAATGCTAAGTGTGGGGCAGTACCAGTGTAAATAGTGGGGGCAGTACGTATAGCACCATGTAACACTGTGTCTACTACTGGCTAAACAAACTAGTATTGTGTCTTAAATTGCATACCTATGTACTATTCTAGACAGTTATTGAGTACAAACACTAACTAGTTTACCTAGTACGGTTAGTGTTTGAATTTTAAAAACCTCTCATTTACCCTTCAAACCTACGAAAAGGCCTGTTTTGTGTATCAGTCTTCTGCATTTTCTAGTTAATATTTTTAGTGTTGATCTTCACGATAATGGCAGCAAATTTAAAGAAAGACAGAGCTCCTCAATCTGTATGACATCTCTGTGCATGAAATAGTTAAATATACATTTCAACTTGGAAACCTGATGAACAGGAATGTTTTGGCTCTGACATGACATCTAGTGGATGCTGATATTAATTCTCAAGATAAACTACGCAGACAGAGTATGTGAACAATGTTCCTCCAACTTTTGCATGGACACATAAACTCATGTTTCAAGTATAAACTGGCTTTTATAGTGCAATGACATATCGACTGGTCCAGATTTATATACCTCACTCTTGTAACTATACACCTTTCCTATTAGTGTAATTGTAGTTACTGAGTACTTAACCCAGCAACTATCCCTAGCTACTAAATAACTAACCCTGTCATTACCATATTACCATATTACCATATTATTATAACTAACCCTAGTTACTAAATAATATGCTTTAAAATGAATTACTGGGTGGCACTGTTGCTGTGGCACAGCTTCAAGGTTGCCAGTTCAATACTGTCTGTGTGTAGTTTCGTTGCATGTTCTCCAGTGTGGGTTTCCTCTGTTTCCTCCAGTGTGGGTTTCTCCAGTTTCTACCCACCTCCCAAAAATATGCCTGTAGGTGATTTGGTGTCTGTTAACTGCCTCTAGGTGTGAATGAGTGTGTGAATATGTACTTAAATGGTTCCCTGCAATGGACTGATGTCCCTGCCTCCCATGAGTGTTCCCAGGATACAGTCCAGCTCTGCCACGACACTGAGCAGGGTAGAACAATTAGTGAAGGTGAATGAATGAAATTAATGATTGTATCACTACATACATAATATACAGAGAGCTGTACATGTATTCTGGGCATTAACTGAAATTCAGTTTTTGACTTCATTTAGCAATATGACTACATGCACAGAACTCTGCCATACCTGTAAGTCCAGGTTATGCAGACATACCAGGAGTCAGAATACCAAGAAATGAGCAAACACACCTTCATGTCACTCAGCACTCTTTCATTGTGTAATGCCTCTGATTGGCACTTATTCAACACATTAAACAATAATGGTTCACTCATTAGAAGCACATTGTCTGGCTTTTTGCTGCTACCATGCTGCTCTACTGGTATATGCATCCAGCTCTTTTGTCTCTTATTTTAATGTGTTGCATTTTTGTAGCAAGTAATGGAGTCACAGAGTGTGACTGAATGCGGTGTACATGCTACAAAAGAGACACTTCTGTCTACATAACCTTTTTTTCCTTTGTTTACTTGAACACTGTCTAGGTTTCTGACCACTGCTTTGCATATAGTTTTGCAAAAAGGCCACAGGGCTATTAGATTAGCTGGTGTTTATGGTTGTATTCACATACTTTCACTCTGAAAATCTGGAACATTCGTGAGAAAAGGCGACACGAGTATGAACATCATTAAAATGTCTCCTCCAAGTCAAGCATGTTGCCTCCTTCAGGGTCTTTAGGTGTGAACGAAAGCCGAAGAGTACCACACATGCCTTATGACCCCATAGGTGTCTTAAATGACTGTCGCTGCTGTTGTCCTTCCCCTTGAGATTTATAACGAACTGACAAACATCTGAAGTGCAAAGCTTACTTCAGACAGAAAAATGTCTTTCTCAATTGTTTCACAACTTTGGTTACAGGAAAACACCTCTTTGTCAGTCTGACATGTTGTGTGACCTCAGTCACGAGTTCTGTTTATGTAAGCTGCATTCTTCTATTACACACCATTAAAACAGTGCAAACTGCTTGTCACGCCGTCATAAGCCTGCTAAAATGGATGCAGCTTTCATAAACTGCAACTTAAAAGTAACATTTTGTACATGCCCGTAGCTGATAACAGATCTTTATTGAGACATTAATATGCAAAACAAAGGTGTGTGATGCAGGCACATTTAAATGCTGTCCACCAGTATCATGTGATCACCTCCCATATCACCATCACCTCATGCTGTTGCCATGTGCCACCCATCAAAATCAGCCGATAAGCTTACATTCCTTTCTGCCATCTCAGCCTCACCTGATTGTTTGTAACAGGGTTTCCACAAAGTCTACATTCCAGACCCAGCTACATACACTGAGTTGCAAGATGACCGTTTAGAACAATGACTATACTGAGTGACTGGATTATGTCATGTAAGCGACATTTATACTGTGTGCTCTTTTGGAAAGTTTGTTCAGGTTTATTCGGAGTTAATGATTAAAAACCTGTTTTAAAGATGGGATCATAGGAAATAGGATCATTTTGTTAATGGTCTTGTGTCCAAACACATGGGTAGAAGGTGCAATGTGTAAAATTGTTTCACTCAGATAGATCAGGTGTCATTGAGGGGTGTTGTGGGATATGAGCCACTACTGTAATAGTATAGAAATGAGACGGAGTGCCGAAATGCATTGCTGCTTGTTCATTTTCATCTTTCATAATTTAGAGCAGTGGTTCTCAAAGTGGTGTCTGTGGTTTTTTGTTTCAATTTTGTTTCAGTGGTGCAAATCACAAAACACAAAACAAAGTTATTATATTTGTTACTGAGTTCTTACAGACTCTTTTACTGGTCACTTAAAGTAAATAAATTGAACCCAGACCCCAGTAGCTCAAAAGCAAGTAGGTCTATAAATAATGTCGACTAGGATCTAATGCGTTCTGTCAGTGGAAAGAACCTCTGATTTGGAAGAATGTCCAAATCTAATTCAGCAATCCATGATGCAGTTTTCACATGGCCTCTTTTTTCAAAATCTCTTATTGATTTTTCCATAAGAAACTATATCTAAAAATATATTATTGTTCAGCAAATTTTGCAATGTGAATTCAGAATGGATTTTACACTCAGGCTGTATGGGTGTCTATGTAAAAATGTTATGCACCAAGTTGTACCTAGCAACACGTACCCTATATGGTAGCTGTACCTGATAAAATATGACAATACCTAAAATGTAGGTTTGTTAAATAAAGTAACAACTTAATGTCAAGAAGTTACTGTGTGTTTAGTGTCAAGTTCAGTTCACTTCCGGAAGCAGTGATCCAATACAATTATGTAAAGTTGTCTGTCTTTGCTCGGTTAAAAGGGAGGTGTAACTGCATTATGAAAACAGTGCCACTAAGCGAAAAAAAAAAATAACATGCCATTTAGACTATTTTAACAATTGATCAAAAGAAATCTGCTTTAATATTCATCATCTGCAGGCTCTCATTGGCTAGAAACATGATAATTGAATATGATTGAGTGCATCTGACAAATGATTTTATCCAGAAGATCTTTTTGTCCCCTTTGGCCTCCTATAGCTGTAATTTACATAGACGTGTGTTTTTCTGCCAAGCTTACTTTCTGCCAAGCTGTTCCATGTGTCCTATTTGTTTTGATTGCCATGCTTAAGTGACAGGTTCATTCAGTTTTGCACTCATTATCTGCTTTATGTGCTAATCTGTGCTTGGTATTCCCTATGGTTATGACTGACATAAGGATTTTTTTTTTTTTTTTTTACATGTACATATGTTGCCATGATGCACTAGAATGTTATGTGCATTTAAGAAGAGTTTTGTGCTTATGGCTCATAAGGCATTGAGCCCATCATCACAAGTTTCTGACTATCATATTGTATTAGTTACGTGCAGACCTTTTTTCACTGAATCTGAACTGCTTTTGTTCAGTCCTCTTCATTCTGTACAGTCAGAACCATCATCCAAACATTATCCACCCATCCTTTTAAACAAATTGTAAAGGTAACAAAGGGTGCCATTAAAAGCTGCTGAAACTTCAAACTACAGTATACAGGTGATACTGATATTCTAAGGATAGGAATTTCTGACAGCCTGGACCTTGTGGGCACATTTGACTGATCTCAATGAGGAAAAGTCTCAGTCTCTTGTTTTGCCAGCAGTGACATTTAAAAAAATTGTACTTGTAAAAGTAGTTTTAATTATAAATTAAAGGAAATATGTAAATATGTAAAGCTGAAATATGCAGTTGGCTCTGTTTTGAGACACATTTATTCCTTAATATCAAATGCACTACATAGTGTGCACAAGGGAATTATGTTATACCCTAGGTAGAGTTTTTAAATTATTTAAAAATTTCTATGTAATATAATAACCTTCCGCTGAATGGGGAGTAACAGTGCACTTGGGGTAACAGCGCATGAATATAAAGCTGTGTTTTGCCTTGCAGCCATCACTATTGTCAGAGCTGCTGTTATAGAAAATTAATCAACACCTTCTGACCAATCAGAATAAAACATTAAACAGCGCTGTGGTATAAATGAAGATAACTATGATTAAAGCTTGTAACCTGAAAATCACCTATGGAAGGGGTATCCACAGGAATTCTGTGTGTTCTGATGATAGAAGAGAATGATGATAGAATATGATGAGTTATTCTAGGGTGTGTGTTGGCTTTCACTCACTGTCATTGGTTGTACTATTGTGGAATGTGGAATGTGGAAAGAATGTACCATATAAGAATATGTATATGTATATGTGTATGACTGAAGAGGGAGAAAACAATATCATATAAAGTAGATACTAAGGTTAAAAAAGAAATCAATCAAAAGATTTCCTGAGGCAGTCTCTTGCTCAGTAATCACTTCTTTCACTTTGGCACTGACGGTACCGGGAATCATGGGGTCTGTTCTTCTGGCATGTACCCACATGATCACATGTGACTCAAGCAATCGTTGGAATGCTGCTCCGATAACGTTTTTTTTTTGGTTGTTTTTTTTTTTTTTGCTTCATCAGGCGTCACTCACTGTTCTGCTTTGCTCTAAGGAGGAGGACCTGCTTAGACTGTCACAATGACATCTCATTTATCTCAAAAATCTACTAATCCATCTGTGACTTCAGCCTGCACAGATGCCTCTTTCCATCTCAGAAATCTACAGATAACAGAAAACGTCTGTCAGAGTTTTCAGGGTGGATTATCATATGACGCAAAGCACAAGCAGAAACACATGCACATAATGCAAACACACACATTGGACAGTGTTAATTGAAAAGATATGGGCTGGCATACTTGGAAGAAGAAATTAAATAACTTGCAGGTACAGACTGATTAAGGGCTGTGAATCAGTGGTTCAACACACTGAATGTTCTGGTTGAAAAGGTTGAAATCGCTTTAATTTAATTTTAAAAGCTACTGTTGTCCCTGTACTGTTTTTTTTTTCACTCAAAGCTATTGTATCACTCTCCAGCATCATCCAGAAGCATCATTTTTGGAACTATGAGCCACTGATTATAATTTGCATTAGATTTTAATAGTGGAAAATTTTAGCAGGCCTGCATAATTAATCCAGTACAATTTTATACACACCCACACACACACACACACACACATATATATATATATATATGTATGTGTATCTGCAGGAAAGGTAATTTATTTCTTGATGCCAGTCTGCAGATGCCTGCACTTGTTTTAAGGTTTTTTGATGCAGGCTAATGCTAGGAAATAAATATTAATAATAAATAAAATAATACAAAACCTTCTATGCAGTTGAAAAATTATTCATGTTTGAAATAAAACATTTTATCGAAACAGTTAGCGTTTATAGAACACTTTGACAATATCTTGAATGTAATCTTAGGTGACACTTCAATAAGGTGCAATAACGTGTGATAAAAAGTTCTCTGATTTCTTTCACCTGCCGGTTTTTAAAACCTTCTTTTCGTTTGTAGCTTAGAATCATTTGTAAAGCAGGAGAGTTAGCTGATCAGTCAGGTATACTCACTAGCATGTGCCGGATATACTGTATGCCTCATATTTAATGTGTTAGTGCTCAGTTTTTGCTATTTAAGTAAGGAATACATTTAGTGGCTTCTTCTGAATGCTAAGTAAACTAAGCAGCTGTTGTGTAGTTCAACTCAAATCCTTCAAGTTTATTAAAGGTTTAAGAAATAGTGTTATACAGACAAAGCAGACTATCTGTATTTAGTGCTGATAGGGTGTTTAGTTGGCACAACTAAACATTTTAGGTGCCAAATTTAGAACATATTTCAACAAACCGATACAAAAACCTGTACACTTTTTTTATTATATCTGTAAACATTAAAATATATTTCCCTTCATGAAACATACTGTGGGAAAAAACATACAAAAGCACAAATCAGCTAGTCATTCATTTATTTCTATTTCATTTCATTCACTGTTAACATCCTGAGAATTGGTTAGAAAATATAGAGCAGTTTTGAATGCTTTTAATCTGAGCTTGTTGTAAAGGATATAAGACTTAATGAAATCAGGTGCAAAAAAAAAATCTTTCATTCACTTTAATCTTTACTTTAAATCTTTACTTTGCATTCACATGAAAACCTGTTGCTGAACATATCGGTTTATATTACAGATTTTATAGAACATATCTCTTTATAAAATAACCAGTGATCATTTCTTTTCCCCTGGATTTCCACATTTTTTCAGTCGATTTTATTCTGGTTAATTATTCAGTTTATTCAATATTCAGTATAAACATTTTAACAGTTTAAGTAGTAGCAGGTAGCAGTAGCCGTAACAGGTAGCAATGTCATCACTTGTGCCTTTCAGATATTCATCAGAAACAATGTCTGCTGACTAGTTTTTTTTCCTGTGTCACATGCAAAAGATGCACCTGAAACAGCCAAACAGGTGTCCAGATGAGACACACCTGTAAAAATTCAGCTATAAATATCTCTGCGCACAGCGTGTCTTTACACAAACTCCTGCTTGAAACGTATCCTGTTTTCGGATATCAGTTACAGTCACAATGGGAAACTCTTGCCAAAGGATCTGGAACAATCCTAAAAACACAGATATCCGGATCAGCCTGCCGGTTGTTTGCTTTGTTTGGCAAACTGCTATGATCATTCTCTTTGGAGTCTTTGTGCGTTATGATGAAGAGTCTGATGCTCACTGGTCTGAATATAAGAAGGAGCATAATATTACAAGTGATGTTGAAAATGATTTCTACTTCAGATATCCAAGTGAGTATGGATCTATTCTTACAGATAATTCATTAATTGACAATTTAAGAAATCTTGTTTTAGATACCAAATACGTAGTATCTATTATCTTGTAATGATGTTAACAGCATTCTTCTTTCTACTCTTCTATCTAATATTGTACACAAAAGGAAATGAAATACTTGTGACCAGGGATTCATCTGCCCAGAGACTGATAAACTGTTTTATTCTCAGCTCTGTGGTAATATTACACTTAAACATTACTTTATGTAGATCAACTGATTTCTCAACTGATACTTAATGTTGTGTCGTTGCTTCCGTAATCAAATTTAAAGGCTGAACTGCAGTTAATTTTTCCTAACCTTGCAAATGAAAAGGTAAAGGAAATCGTAAATAATCGTAATAATAATACGATTTTCATATTAATAACACGTTGTCATTCTTTAAGTGAGGCTGTTGGCTGTGAACCAGTGAGCTGAATATGACAAACGACTTCCACCTCGGAGCCTTGATTAAATGATCTTCTCTAATATATCCACCATTTTTGTTTGTCGGACAGGTTTCCAAGATGTGCACGTCATGATCTTTGTGGGTTTTGGCTTCCTCATGACTTTTTTGAAGCGCTACAGCTTTGGTGGAGTGGGCTTCAACTTCCTTATTGCTTCGTTTGGGCTGCAGTGGGCCCTGCTGATGCAAGGCTGGTTCCACTCACTGGACCCTGCAGATGGCAAGATTAAGATCGGAGTAGAAAAGTAAGAGCTGGCTTGACTAGTTCCTGGCAATTATGCACCATTTAAATGCAACTTGAACCTGAAATGTGTGCTCCGTGTTCATTATGTGGCATCAAAGCTTTCGATAATAATACAATGTATTATTTTTAATGTCAATGTTATGTTTCTATCCAGTATTATCAATGCTGACTTCTGTGTGGCGGGGTGCCTAATCGCATATGGAGCTTGTTTGGGAAAAGTCAGTCCTGTACAGCTGATGGTGTTAACTCTGTTCGGAATCACCTTATTTGCAGTGGAAGAGTACATCATCCTTGATGTTTTGCATGTATGGGCCACTCGTAGAAAATTATAAAACTGGACATATAATTTCATGTATATGTGGTGAAACCACAATCTATATATTCGATCAAATCTGTTCAAGAAATGCTATTGATTACGGTTATCTGATTGTAACATTGCTACAGGCCAAAGATGCTGGTGGCTCCATGGTCATCCACACATTTGGAGCATATTATGGTCTGACAATATCGTGGGTGCTCTATCGACCAAATTTAAACCAGAGCAAACGTCTCAATGGATCCGTTTACCACTCTGATGTCTTTGCTATGATTGGTGAGAAAATACTCATTTCCAAACACAGAATTTTTATAAGCATAAGACCCGATACCAAAAACTCCAATATTCTTTTGCTCCAGGCTGTCTCTTCCTCTGGATGTTCTGGCCCAGTTTCAACTCTGCCATTTCAGCTCATGGAGATGGGCAACACAGAGCTGCCATCAACACATACCTGGCTCTGGCAGCCAGCGTCCTCTCCACCTTCGCTTTATCCAGCCTTTCTGCCAAGAAGGGCAAATTAGACATGGTAATTCAAAACGCCTCGCCAAAGTGTATTTAAGGCCATGCATATGTGTGGAGGACACGCAAAATCATGACAAGTGAAAGAGGTAACATGCAGAATCTCTGTTGATTAGGTTCATATCCAGAATGCCACCCTGGCTGGAGGTGTTGCGATGGGAACAGCAGCTGAATTTATGATCACGCCCTATGGTTCACTTATTGTTGGCTTCCTCTGTGGGATCATCTCTACCTTTGGCTACCTTCTGTTAACTGTAAGTGTTGCAAGAGGATACCACTGATTGTTCTGCTAAATTTGAACAGTTTTATTGTACCACTAAAATGCTTGGTTCTCCACACAGCCTTTCCTTGAGAAATACCTGAAAATCCAGGACACTTGTGGAATCCATAATTTACATGCTATTCCAGGTGTCCTTGGAGGAGTTGTAGGTGCCATTACAGCTGCCACTGCCACCGAGTCTGTCTATTCACATGAAGGGTAGGTGTGCTTGAAGACATATTCAAAATTGATTAAGTGAACTGACAAATTAAATTACATTGCCTTTTCCCAGCAATAGGAAGTTTTTGACTGTATAACAAATAATGAATTACTGTTAATATATTCAATTACAGATTGATCAACACATTTGGATTTACGGGTGAATTAGAAAAAAGGTCTCCACAAACACAGGGAGGCTATCAGGCTGCTGGTCTTTGTGTGGCTATCGCCTTTGGACTAGTAGGTGGAGCAATAGTGGGTAAGTAAGCTTTCAGTGAGAGTAATTGATTAGAAAATTGTGCAACTAAGGGAGCATTAGTCAAAAATGTCCCAAACAACTTTAAACACATATATTTAATTATCACTGACCAGTTATTGTCTTTTCTGGAGAAAATATTTTTTCTGGCTTGGTCCTTAACCAAATGATGAGTTCCTCCAGGCAATTGAACTCCTTACCATCTGCCATTTGGACTTTTTATAGGAACAGCATATCTACTTTTAGTGTCCTAAAAATGTATAAATACATAATTTTGATCTGAAAATTGTGGAGATCTGTAGTTATTATTTTCTTCATATTTGCAGGTTTTATCCTGAAACTGCCTTTATGGGGAGACCCAGCTGATGATAACTGCTTTGATGATGAAGTGTACTGGGAGGTGAGTGATTTTTTAAAGTTTAGGTATCTACAAGGATAGAAGCTTAAAGATCTGTCAGAAAATAAATTATTATGGTAATTTGTTTTTGTGCAGCTACCCGAAGATGAAGAAAGCATCCCTCCAATCCTGGAATACAACAACCATTTTGCTAACAAGCAACCTGACACATGTATGTAAGTAATATATAGTAATATAAGTTCATACTAACATTATTTCGGTATGATAATTAACAATGAGTCTATAAAGCTGGAAATACATGGATTGTAAATCGTTGGTAGGAGCATTTACAATTTGATATTGATGAAAATCCTGTAAATTGGGAAAAAACTTTTGTATCCTACTCATCTGCGTAAATTGACATATATGAAGACTAACTAATGTAAACCTTGACTGATCAACTTCAAACCATATAATTTGCAAAGGAGCTACTGCATTTTAATATACAGATTATGCTGTCAAATTTTACATTGCATATTTATGTCAGTTATACACACAAATTTAATATTTCTTAACACCAACAAGCCAACCCAAATTCATTTGAAGACAAATAAGACTAAACATTCAATGAAGAAGAAATTGCACTGTATGAAAGGAAGGCAGGCTGGTCAGTGCATATGGTAGCCGTAAGCCAAGGCTGTAGCACATGCAGCACTCAGAAGGCAATGGATATTTAGAGACTGTGATGTTGTTTTTAAGAGGATGAAAGTTGCCTTATAATTCAGTTCTGTTTGCCACAGCATCTTCTTTCACTGCTGTGCAGCACTTTAGAGTCAGCACTAATTCGGCCAACAGAAAGATCATGTGCCATTCCTGTGCATGTCCAAGTTTTGTCTGGGCTTGGATTTCTTGCTACTAGCATGTTTCTAAGACAGATAAGTGACCGATCTGGTATGTCTCTCTGCAATATAATGTGTAGTATACTCCCCAGCGACTATTCGCAAGGGATTTCTGGTCGTGAAGTGAGGCAATTTGCTTCACATAAAAATATATATATATATATATAGCTTGCTTTCTGCTATGTTTTCTGCAATTTGGCTGCAGATTTTGACCTTTCAGGTACTGTTATGCTGTTAAATAGTATTTTTTATTTTGCACAGCTGTAAAGCAAAATGACTTTCACTTCTGTCTCTGAGAAAGTCCATTTTTGCCTTTTGCTGGTAATTTCAGCTATGTGAGTTTTGGCATTTATGTACATTTGGGGCATTTTTTGTAAGTATTAGTGTAAGCTAGACTGCTGCTTCATACGTTTTATGAACAGCAGATTACTATTGTAATATTTGATTGCAGACCTAATTTTCTAATACAGTTTTTTAAAATGGAGGTTCCTAACCAAATTACTGTTTTCCTCTGCTTTACAGGATTCACTTAATTTTTGTAATAAGAACTTTGTAGATACTCTACATTTCAAAAATAGTGATACTAAGTTAACAGAATTCTCTTCCTTGTTTCCTTGTCAGTTTTCTTATATGTCATATCTTTATCATTTTTTAGGTCGGAGTCCAACTTCTCCATAGAGCAGAGCTAATCAGATTTGGAAAATTACGCAGAGATGATGCAGATAAGATCAGTGCTGAATGAAACCTAATGAATGAGGCCTTGCCAACCAGGAAATCTAAGATATAATAACATTTTGCTTGATTTAATAGCCAAACTGAAACAAACCCAGTTTAATCTGAAAACCTATTAAAATTGCCAGGTGTCATATCTGTAATAATAATTGCTTAATTAACATTTTGCTGTATGTATGTATGTATGTATGTATGACCACATGTGCGCACACACACACACACACACACACACACACACATTTGAAATACTATTATTGTAAAAAATATTTTTGATATTGGTCATTGACAAATGTAAGTTTTTCATGGAACAAGCAGCACATCTTGTTTAATGAACATATGTACAAAAGAGTTATCTTTTTCTGCTCTTCAGAATTTAATGGTTGAGGCTCTATTAATGCCCTTTTTGTGTGATATTTATTCAGAATTTGCATCTTATTGTATTTTCAGTTTTGTGAATTTGAATGATTTAATGCCTTATGCATGCATTATTATTATCTGCTGGCATTAAACATTTTAATGAATTAAAAATGTATTTTCCTTTCGTTGCCCTTCATGCACAATACTCAGTCACAAATACACATGGCTGAAAAGAAATTGTAAATTTGTCCCAAAAGTAATTTTGTAAATATATGTCATAATTCAGATAATTTGAATTAGAATATGCATACACTAACCAGTACACATGTAAATATAAAATACAAAGAATGGTATTCACTGGTATTTCTTGAAGAGTTGGATATTTAGGCTTTTCACTTATGGGCAGCACTAATGGGTTAACAGTGAGTTCATGGAGTTTCTACCTTCCAAACTTACAGTATGTGAAACAGTATATGATTTGCTTTGATTAATGCAACTTATAATTAAAGATGGCACCAATCCAGTACCCAGTATTGGTATCGGAGTGGCTACTAGTTACAAAAAGTAAAAAAAAAGGAGCTGGAAATGTTTACATATAAAGAGATGACTGGATTTTTCTTTTGTTAGGATTGATTTTATGATATTGAAATTTTGTGTATTATATTGACAATATAAGTGATTTTTTGTTTAAAAAGTAATCAGAAAAGAAAGAGTGGTATTGTGTCATCTCTGCTTTTATAACAATAATAGGCATTAAAGGTATTCAGCAAGAAACACTGTAGCATATTATTGCAAAATATAGTTAGCTGTACATGTCAAGAAAAAATTACAGTAGATGTTTTATGACTTCTAGAGACTTTGGCAGACCTTTATTAAAAGTCAATCACACACTTAAATGCATTTGCTAACATGCCTCATTTAACCTAGAAAGTTCTGAAGTAATCAAACAAATCTCCTAGGATCAATGCCCGTACTCTCACACCATTCTACAAATCATACATAGATTATAGTGTTTCTATCCAATGTGCATGATTCATTCTTGATTAATGATCTTTTCTGTTTGTGTAGGGTGTGTTAAGCACCTCCCTCTCATTTTTATATAATCTTGTTTTGATAACTTGAGCACCAACCTAGACTCTGTTTTGGAGCTCAGAGAAGTTCCAGTCACATGATATGACAGTTTTCAAATTCCAAGTCACCCTTCATACAAATGTCAAACACTAAATGTACTGTACTTAAATGTGAATCCTGAATTAAATGTAGTTCTATGGAAATGTTGTCTTTTAACACAGTGTATTCCCATGGTCTAGACAAAACTTTGACAGAGCAGGAACCTTCTGTTAAAAAGTGCCGTGGTTAATGTGTATAACAATGATACGTTACAGAGCATCTCCCTATTTTACAAAACAAAGATGCCTCTCTGGAGGGCTGTTTTTGAGTGTAGTCCAGCTGCACTGTACAGTGAGGCAAAATTAACGCATCTTCACCCTGGGAATATAGCTATTGGGTTCTATTTCACCCCTCCTAACTCTCAGGGACAGTGAGAGTCACCTGAATACAAACATATTGAGACCCTTAAGAAAGTCACAAAGTGACTTTGAGAGAGATGGCTGGTAAAGCCTTAGTTTTCACTGCTACTTTCACTAGTGATGGCTTCCTCCCCAAGAAGGTCTGCTATCCCAAGAGTGGGAGATCTGCGTGATTTGGTCATGACTCTAAGGTGACTTTTTGATTAAACCTGTGGTTTCTACTCATGGTCATAATACACAGTTTTGTTAACCAAGCCTTTGACCTTGTTGCTTTCAATGTAGGCAAACCTACAGAGCATTCCAGGTTGTGCCCAGTACAGGCCCTACAGTACATTTACATTTACAGCATAAATCAGCCCCGCTTATTCAGAAAGACTTACATTCTATCAATACCATATCCTCATGAATAGTCTTACTTTTACCTTGAAGGATGATAGGTCCAGTTGAGGCATGCTAGAACCTTGAAGGGAGCATGGTGTAATGCGAGATGTGATAAGTCCTTTCAGGTAGGTGGGGGCTGGTCCATTTGTGACTTTATAGGCAAGCATCAGTGTTTTCAATTTGATGCAGGCAGCTGCAAGAAGGCAGTGGAGGGAACACACCAGTGGGGAAATGTGGGAGAACTTGGAGAGATTGAAAACAAGTCTTGCAACTGCATTCTGGATCAGTTGCAACAGGACTGAACAAGCACCTGTATGGCCTCTGTGAATAGAAATGGCGTAAGCCTCATGATGTTGTAAAGGAGAAAGCTGTGTGACCTAGTCAGGTTGGTAATGAGTTGAGTGCCATTAGCATAGCGGTTGGTATGAAAAACTATGTGAGAATATGACCTCACTAAGAGTGAGTATAGAGGTATAACAGAAGAGGACTCATCCATGAAGCTAGTGTGACACCAGTCGATCCCCTCCATGTCACCTGTTATGATCCCTCCAGTTAAGAAGAAAACCACCATCATGCTGTGCCACAGTACTGTTTAGAAGTAATGGATCTTATTCTCAGACCAACTGTTAATCTGTCATGGACATCATTACAATGGCCTATAGGCAGGATAGATACCCGGCCCCTACAGCGACATGCCACTCTACGGGCAGCTTCTTCTCTTCATGGACGTTAATGAGAGGTGTGTTGCTCCAGAATGTCTGTACTGCTGCTACCTGGGTCACAACCAATGTCGGTATGTATTGTTTACAGAGCTTAACCTGAAGTGCAACTTTAGATGGTGCATCGGCCAACTCAATGTTATTAATTAATAAGTAAATTTCTAAATTATAGTCATATAATTTGTGCAAGCATATTGATTTTACTGTTGCAAGGACAAGATTTTAGAGCTTTTAGTCATGACTGAGTGAGCTACCATTTGCTTGCTAGCTGACATTATCCATCGTTCGAATCAAAGCAATCTAAGTATAAGTAGCTAATGTAAGATACCATCTGAAAATATACTGGAAAACAGCAGTCACAATCTATTTTTTGAAGGAAAAAAAAAGACTGCTCACCATTTTCATCTAGCCCTGGCACCTGCAGTAAGTTACCCATCTGAATGGAGGAGTGCATTCTTTTATTCTACTATTGTTCAGTCGGTGGAGTTCATTTAAAAAGTGTGAATGTCTAATCTCACCAAGCTTCTTCGATTCTTAGCAAAGGTCATATAATTAATATTAAATTGTTATGAAATTTAGCTAGCTGCCTTGGTTTATGACATCACTTCATTCACCCGCGTTGGTTTGCTAGTTATAATATCGGTCCACCAAGCTAGCTTATACATCAAAATGAGCAACATACCAGAAAACTGCAACGACCTCCCTACTGAGGGTCTGTTAGAACAGTTTACAGAGAACAAGTTTACAAGACATGGTTTTGCTGCAGAACTGTCAAGAGCTTTAGGTACGTGTTGGAAAGTGTCCAAAACCTTCAATCACATGTCAACCGCTCCATTTTATTTATCATCAAATAACTCACATAAAATGCATTTATCATATGGAACAATACTGGGGACGATATCAAGGTCAACTTCAGTTGTAAAAACAACAGAACACTGTTCCTGAAAATTTGAGGCGGTGTAACTTAAAATGTAGGTTCATGTCCTTTCCAATTCACTAACAAGGGAACTGGTGGGGTTACAAATTGTACTTCAGCCAGCCACTAGAGGGCCTCTAAGACATTATGGCCTCATTTTTTAATCCTTTTATGACCTCCACCCATATATAGTCATTGTTCACAACACGGACTCCAGGCTCTATAAGGATAACATTGTACCTTGTTACATATGTAGCATTTCTGCCAATTACATATATAACTGTGGTTCTACGAAACTCGGATCAGCACCAGGGCTCCTTGTCATTTGAAACCAATGTCAACTCAACAAGAACTCAGTGAGAAGGTTGCAGAGAAAGATGGCGGTATGACAGTGGTATTTATTACAAATACCTTTTTACTTCAGAACTTTGTTGAAGATCTCAGCATGTATCCAGGTGATTCTCACCACCCCTGGTGATTATCCAGGGTTCATAGGGGCACAGTTATTTATGTAACTGGCATTTTGTCACCTTGGATTTCAAGAGTTACATTATTACTCTTCTAAAGTAGTATAATTCCCTGTAAATGCACTCGTTAGCATGCCTCCATTAACCTGGAATGCTTTGAAGCAACAAAACAATTCTTCTAGGATCAATGCCCATACTCCCACACTGTTCTACAAATCTTATAAATCTTATAGCTTTTCTATCCAGTGTGGTTGATTCATTCATGTTCAATGTTCATCTCTGACTGTATAGGTTGTGTAAAACACCTCCCTATTATTTATTCACTTTATTTTGTGATAAATCTAAGCTTGAGCTCAAACCTAAACTCTGAAAAGTTTCTGTCACACGGCTTGACAGTTTTCAAGACTCCAAGTTACCCTTCATGCAAATGTTGGACAATGTCCAGACTTTTTCTAAGGAATTGATGCCAATTGTGATCAATGTTGTCTTCTAACACAGCATATTCATGTGGTCTAGCCATAGATACAACAGAGCAGGAACCATACAATCTTTTTTGTTATGTTGGCCCCTCCTGGTTAACCCTCCTATTATCTTTGGGTCAATTTGACCGCATTCAATGTTTAACGTCTCTAAATACATGATTGACATCATTTTTTTTTGCTTCTTATTTAATATGTTTATCAATAACACTTTATATGGTATCCACCTGGTTTACAGAACAAAGACATGCACCTGGGGAGCAGTCAAGAGCAAAGTTTGGATGCCCTATTTTCTAAGATCTCTGTCAGCGAGGCACAATTAACTCAGATTTGCCCTGGGAATATAGTTGATGGGTTTTGTCAGCTTGTGTTGAAAGACCTACATTATTCTTGGACAATTCTTCTGGTGTAGTTTCTTTTACTCTCCTGTCCTACTGAAAAACATGTGGCAAACTAAAGCTTTAGTTGTCTTGCATTTCTGAATATAAATTGTATTCATCATAAAAAATAATACAGAAACCCATTTGGGGGCTTATACCGCAATGCAGATTAGGACAGCTCATCTAGGCTCTTGTCAAGGTTTATAATGACCATAATGATCAAAGAAGGCAAAACTGGTAAATATGCTAAAAAAAATTTTTACTTAAGTGAAAATGTTGTGTCAAAATTTTATTTTAAAAAAGTAAATGTAAAATTAAGTTTCAAAAAGTGTCGAAAAACGGAACATTTTCTTCAACCCATTCAGAAAGAGTGATTATGAATGGTAGCATCTATGTAGGTGAAGTGGGAGCATTGTTGCAATGTTTGCTGACCCTGTTTTTGGCCTTCAGAACAGAATTCATTTGGGCATGGATTTTGTGAAATGCCGGATATGCTGTGCAGGATTGTTGTGCAGGACTGGTGCACAGTTGCTGTAAAATGGACATCTAGCTGTGAAATGCCCTTTCTACCCCATCCTAAAAGTGTCTGATAGGGGCCAGAGCCAATGATTGTTAAGGCCAGTGAGGAAATGAAAACTCACTGTTATGTTCTTGAAACCATTCATTTCATGGACTTGTTTGCTTGTTTCCATTTCTGATCCTTGTATCAGCATTATGTCAAAGGGAACTGTTTTTTTCCAACCAGGGAACTGTTTTCCTTTCCTCAGTTGTCAGTTTCTCTGTATGTTTCTGCACCATTCTTGGTTCAAGAAAAGAGTCATACCAGACGTGCCAGTTATGCAATGAAACACCACTACAGTAGTAGTTTGTTAAATTCCATTCCTGAAAGTGATACCGCCTATATACAGTCAAATATCCATCCATCCATCTATTCTCTGTACCACTTACGCTACACAGAGTCGCGGGGAGCCTGGAGCCTATCCCAGGGGACTTGGGGCACAAAGCGGGGGCCACCCTGAATGGGATGCCCAGCCATCACAGGGCACAATCGCACACACATTCACTCTACAGGTAAACATGCCTAGGTTATTTGATAAATCAACATGTGGCCGCAAGTTCCTCTACCCAGCTCATTGAACAAGATAACTTCAGTAAATGACATCTGAGCTGTTTGCCTTGACTTAAATATTGGCTCCAAGCAGTTAGTGGAGAAATTAGTTTTGAAATGAGTCTGTCAGTCAAATGATTAAGCCATAAATCATTGGTCTTGTGACAAGAGACAATACTTTTGTTCCTTTTGAACACCGGCAGTTTCTGTAAACCTGCGTCACAAACTGTGCCTAAGGCATTGAGCTATTGCAAATAAGTTGCCTACAGTCTTTTTCTGTTGTGGTTTATTTGTATCTTTTTCTGGTTTCTAGCACGTCACACGCAAGCACGAGGAACTGGAAATTGAGTTTAATTTTTACCGATTAACCATTTACTGCACATATTGTGAGACTCTCATTTAAGAAATGTTACATTGTGTTTATTATTTTTTATTCTTTTTCATATCACTTCAAGATGTTTATTTTATTTATTTTTATTTTAGGGCATATTTTAGGGTATGCTGCCATATGGCAACACCACACAACAATGGAAGTAGGTGTACTGATGAATTTTTGCCACTGCTGAAGAAGAGGTACACATTAGAGCATTTGTCTTTTCACTTTTCTTTTGTTACTGTAATGTCTGAAAAGCACTGAAAGCAGTGCTGGACTACATCCTCCATCAGCCTCTGCACACCACAAGAGCTCACAAGCACCTGAGTCACATTATGAGCACTAGTATTTAAGTTCTGTTGCTTGTAGCACTCTTTGTCTTGCATCTGTCGTGTTCACTTCATGTTCATTTTTGGTTTCTAGTTTGCCAAATTCTTGTTCATGTTTCTAGAATAAATATTTGTGTATTGCACTAATTAAATGTTTATCTACACTTGCATCCACCTCTGACTCATTAGCCTGACAGTTATATAAAATTTATGCTTCAAAATGAAGCCCTCCCTCCTATTTTCATATGAGATTATATTAATTGGATGTAAGAATTTAGACATCATCTGAACATTCCTCAAAGCACATACCTGCCTCCTGTGCCTGGGTATCTGCCAAAACGGACTCTTCTTCATTTCTTACACTAGGTGGTTCACTCCACAATATGGTCTACCTCTCTCTCTCATACCTGAAGTGCAACTTAAGATGCCTTAAGATGACATCTTTGTAAATTATGATTTTTAAATAAAGTGCGCAGTGTATAAAAATTGTGTTTTTGTGATTTCAATGGATTTCTATGGAGTGTACACTTCACTCACATGTGTGAGTGAAAAAAATAAAATGAAATTGAATGAGATGTTTACGCAATATGTCTGGGTGTGAATTGGCCTTCAGTGATATTCAGAGACATCGTGGAACATTTTATTTAGCTTTATTTGTTTAGCCTGTTTAAATACTGGCCATGAAAAGCGCACACGTACATGTCCGCTTAGGCTACTGTATTTGTTCTTTATAACATTAGCAAGTTGATTTGGAACGATGTACACTAGCTAGCTACATTAGTTAGCTTGGGCTAAATAGGGTTTCACTTTAGAAAAGCGTCACAGCTGTAAGTAAATTATGTTTTAATGTCTTGTCCCTAATTTAAACAATACATATGCTGTTTAATTTCAGAATATGACTTTTCCAAGTTACTAATCTCTGCTCATTTTCCTGCCTTTTTTTTTCAATTCATTTATACAAATTGGGTTCAAAATTATATAATGAGCAACACTAGTTAGTCACCCAGAAAGGAAAAGTTTAGGAAAAGTATGCAGGCTTTTTTTTCCCTGTGTAATATGAATTGACTTTAGGGAATGTAGCTGATTTTAGCTTTGTTATGGCATGTTCTTGTTAGCCAAACATATTAGCCAGGTATGACACACTTCTAACCCATTAGAACCACACTTCTCCTGACAGAAAGGTGTCCTTACTTTGGTTATCAATTACAGCCACATTGAACATCTATCAGTTGTCAAAAGTTCTGATGCCATCCCCAAAACACTAATGTCCAGATCATCCTATTTGCGTACTTGTGTGTTATGATGAGTCTGATGATCACAGGGCAGATCATAAAAATAATATTTCATGTGATACTGAGAATGAGTTCTACTACAGATATCCGAGTGAGTACTGATTAACTTATATGTGTGGAATAACTATGCTAATCAGTCATGTCTTATTTAGCTCAAAAATGGGATGTAAAAGGAATTTACAGTATATTTTTTTTATTTTGATATTTTCGATTTAACTGTACATCAGTCATTCAAAAAAAGTATTTAAAATGTCCTGTATTAACTACCACAGAAAATAATTAGCATATATAATTAATATGTTTTTATATTAGCTTACTATGAGAATATTTTTTTGCGATGAGAAAGTGGTATAAAATAGTGGATGTTTTTTCCAGTACCTCTACAGGATTTAATAATTTTTAACATTTCGCATAGTTTTTTCCCCCATAATGTACACCAAGCCCTTTAAAATTTACTTACTTATTCATACAATATGATTATGAAATGTATCCTGCATTTACTTTTACAGATCAGATCATTTCAATCAAGCATTTGTTTGCAAATGAGAATAGGATTCTAAACATTATTACTATCCTTAAATGGTGGTTACGAATGTTTTATCTATTGATACTGTCTGCAGATAAAAGAAATACAAGTTTTTGAACTGATTTGAACTGTTTTTTGAAGACACCAATTACACAACCATTCCTATCATGCTCCACCTCTTTGTTGGACAGGTTTCCTGTGCACATCATGATCTTTGTGGGTTTTGGCTTCCTCTTGACTTTTTTGAAGCGCTACAGTTTCGGCAGAGTGGGATTCAATTTCCTTATTGCTGCCTTCAGGTTGCAGTGGACCCTTCTGCAAAACTGGTTCCATATATACTCCAAGTTTTATTTTCATAACTGTCAGACTGACAGTGCCAGAGGAGCTTGCCAAGGTGATCTAGATAAACTAGTTCTACTGAACAAAGCGCCAAGGTACAGTACAGTAGCTTTCGGCTCTGTATCCGGTGTTGTCTTCTTATTTTCAGTTTCATCAGTGCTGACTTCTGTGTGGCAGGGTGCCTAATCGAGCATGGAACTTGTCTGGGCAAAGTCAGTCCTGTACAGCTGATGGTATTAACTATGTTTGGAATCACCATGAGTACATCATCCTCAATCTTCTACATGTAGGTGTCACTGGTCGCCAATTATGAATCTGGACTGAGCATAATATAGTGTGTATGAACGTTGAAATCACAGTCTGTTTGTTTGATCATATGCATTCCAGAAATACTATTAATCATGATTATCGGATTGTAACATTGCTACAGGCCAGAGATGCTGGTGGCTTCATGGTCATCCACACACTTGGAGCATATTAAGGCCTGGCAATATTGTGGGTGCTCTATCAATCAAATTTACATCAGGGCAAATGCCTTTAAGCCTGCACCTACCACTCCGATGCCTTTGCTGTGTTTGGTGAGTTAAGGAAGGCCATCTAGCTATCTAAAGTTTAATTCAGGTTGAGATCTGGGGCGATTTTCTCCAAACATTTTGTAGTGCAAAGATAATCTGAAGGGAGGAAGGGAATCTAACTTTAAACACTGAATATGATTATTAAAAATGTACTTAAACAACTATAAAATAATAAAGCAATAAAACAACGTCATTAAGTAATTGAAATTCTTTACCCCAGGTACACGCTTTCTCTGGCCCAGATTCAGTTCTGCTATTGCAGACTGTGGAGAAGGGCAATATTGAGCTGTCATACACCTATTTGGCCCTGGCAGCCAGCATCCTTACCACCTTCACTATTTGCAGCCTTTCTGCCAAGTGGAGCAGGTTCGACATGGTAATTTCCCAAGCCTCACCTATGACTGTGACTGTAACAGACAAATAATTGCTATTCCAATGCCAAGCCTAGTGTGCTAAGGGCAAAATTTTAGAAGCAACACTAATTGTACAAGAATATGTAGCATACAAAAAGAAATATGCAACCAAAAGAATCCTAATTTGTGTTTTTTTTTTTGTTTTTTTTTCAAATACAAAATTTCATCATTTTATATTTCGTGTTTTACTGGAGCCCAAATCTTTTACACCTAACTCTCATATTCAGATGTTCCTGAAGGACTGATTAACTGAATTAGTTGTATTAAATTAGGAGTTTGTGAATGATTAAACCATAGATATTTGTATTAGATATACATATTATCTTAATGTATTTTTAAAAAGAAGTTGCATTATCTGAGTCTATAATCTACTGTGACTGTATACCTGTATATTACTCATAAATTTGACCCAGGCAGCTCCTCGCTAAGTCTGGGTCAACTTACTGTCTTAACTAGTCTAATCTAGAAAGTTGACATAGCTACATAGCTTAATTAGCTAATGCCTATTTGAGTAAAATGATGTATGTGTACAAGCTGATGCCAGTTACACTCATAGCTTTTAAAGCGAGGAAATATAACTTTTACATTGACACTAACACAAAAGTGTTGCCACATTACTTAAATTGGATGTTATTTGCAGGAGAATGTACAGTATGTTTACCTTACATTCACAGGTGTACATTCATTATACAGTGTAGGAAGAGAGGACATGTATGGTAGCCAAGTGGCCTAACGTTATCTGCTTTCGATGTCTCTAATATATCTATCTATGTTAAAAGCTGTTATTGACAAACAAACAAACAACAAAACAAAACAAAACAAAACAAAACAAACCCCACATAGTATAATATGTAAACCATTTAAATATTTTGGAAAAGTTGTCTTTGGGTAAAGTAGTGTTAATGAAGAACTATATGGCCAAAGATATGTAGATACCTGACCATCACACCCATATGTGGGTCTTAGGATTCTTAAGATTTCCCTTCACTGGAACTAACGAGCCTAGCTCAGGAATGTTTTTTTGAATGTCACATCTTTTCTTTGCTGCCTGGGTTCATATACAGAATGCCAGCCATTCACACAGCCATTCCTCGAGAAGCACTTAAATATCCCGAACACTTATGGAATTCACATTTGACATGCCATGCCAGCTGTCATTGGAGGAGTTATAGGTACAATTACAGTGACTACTGCCAGTGAGATTAGTTATTTTCCAGTGCCTGTTATGACAATGAATAAAAATGTTTCTAAATTTCTCTAATTTCTCTAATCTCTCAAGTCTATAGGCATTAGTCATCTATCTACCTGACTATTCTATCTATCTACCTTTAAACATTCATTTTACTTATGATCCTAAGTGCTTCTGCATATGCTTATGTGAATATGATCACATATGAAAAACATGTCCAAGTGCATTTCAGCATGCTATGCCCTGACACTGCACAGTGAATTCAAGTGAACACATGCGACATTATGTGAACACTATGTGATCACATGTGAAGAGGAATTACTCAAGGGTTAAAATCTCAACTGAAAAATTAAACCGGGTGACTTACATATGAAAATAAATCATATGTTAAAATCACAGTCGACAATGGGAAAAAGAACATGCATTACACCTGACAACTGTGTGAAGAGTAACATGACATGTCTAAAAACCACATGCCTAAAATTTCACATGTGAATGACGTTATTATGTGACCTTGTAAAGGTATAAAGTAAGGTATCTATCTATCTATCTATCTATCTATCTATCTATCTATCTATCTATCTATCCTCAGATTACTTAATTTGCATCATGATGTCACCCAAATCTCCTTACGAAGTAAGTATACAAGATGTAAATCCACAGGTGAAATTAAGTGTTATAATATATTATGTTGGGTTGAGCTTTGCTAGTGTTTGTGCTTGTGTACAGCTAAGTCACTTTCCCTTAAACCACCACACGGTGGCAGTATATAACCACCGACTGCCAATTATGATCTCTCTTCATCTAAATTGAACACTAGGGCTTTTTCTCCCTGACAATATCTAATTTGTAGTACAAACATCCTAAACAATAATTTATTTATATAGTACTTTTTGATTTTCATGGTAAAACATTGTAAATGTCGCTATTTATTTAATAGTACATTATTTGTTAGAATAGAATAGAATAGAATAGAATAGTTATATACAGTATTGTGCAAAAGTCAGGGCCCACCCTTCCTTAATTTCAATGAAACAGCCGTTCAGCTATTCAGCTATTCAGACAGAGAGTCATGCAGTACCTATTTACACAGGTCAATATTAAAGTTCATTGTTACAAATAAAATATTTATAGATTTCATACTGTCTTTACTTCTGAAGGTCATGGTGTGATTTGCCCATCATTATTGTTCATTACACAAAGGTGTTCGACATTTTTTAAAAAACAGTATGAAATCTGTAAATATTTTATTTGTAATATTGAACTTTAATAATGACCTGAAAAAAAAACAGCATGATGATAAATACTGATAAATATTATATTAATACTGATAAATATTATAGATTATGAAATAAATATTGATCAAAATTGAAAATGGAATTAAAGTACTGAACTGTACATTTGAAAAATGGTGGTCTTTGAATTTTACACAGCGCTGAAAGTAATAATAAGGAAAGATTTATTCTAGAGATCTTTTGTACCTATAATATGTATCATTCCCCTGAAAACATACATTTAATATACCTTAAAAAAATCAGGTACATAATCTATGAGGACCACTAGACGTCTTAGACCACTAATCTAAAAGCTAATCAAAGGTTTTTAATTAAACCACTTACACCTTCCCAAGAAAAAGATGCATACTAAAGGTATAAAAGATGATGGTACTCCAGCAACAAGGAAAAGTAGTTTGGTACCTACATTTCTGTATTTACGCGATAGAAAGTTGCTATATAGAGCATTTAGGATGCTGCTGTCTCTGCTTTTAGAAAGTGTGCACTTTTGCCAAAGGTGGACTTTTAGACGCTAAACTTTTCACTTATTTATCAACAGGATTGAGTCTAACATCTCCATAGAAGAGTGACCACATGACGTCCACTATTTCACAATTGTCATTTCTCATTCTCTTTCGGCATGCGAAGGCAGCAGGGCAATCTTTGGTGTCTTCATATGCTGAGGAAGCAGAAGATGAACTTTACACTTAATTAAGTACTATAATTTAATATGTTGGCTAAGTCTCTTCTATTGACCAATGTGTTTACGCTACTATTCTATAGCTTAAATTAAATTCCTAATGGCCTACATTTTGAGAAAATGTGAAGTAGGCTAATATTTAGCTGATATGCTTTCCTGCACACATAAGGGCAGGGTTAACACTGCTGAGAACTGGTTATGTGACAATCCTAAAAGATCAAGGTGTTTTAAATGTTCATTTGTTGAGCTGACTTATGAATGCACACGATCTAATATTCTTTTCTGTGCAGTTTGTTTTTGTCATAGTAGATCATTCTGATTCATTTTCTAAAATAAAAAGTGTAACATGACAGACAAGAGTCTGTCTTTTTACTTATTTTTTGTAAGTGCCATCAGTCCACATTTTGTCAGTTTTACCCACCATGGTCTGCACACAATAGATTCCTGTTTAAATATATGTAAAGTAAAACCGATCTAATGCAAAACTTTATACAGGCTGTTTATCTGATTTATTGTTCAAAGTTGTTGAAAAAAGCTTGCTTTTGTGTTTCACAAGTCAGCCTTCTAACATATTCAGAGAATTCATTACATTATACTCTGACCAGAATAAAACGGATAGTAAAGATGAATGAATGAGTGAATGAGTTGCTTCTCCTGCATAGACTATCCACACTGTATTTGACATTTAATGATGTTTTTGAAGACTGACTGGCTAAGTAGTTATACTTGGCTAAGTAGTTAGGCTAAATTAACAAATGAATAAATATTTTAGGAAATGAGGGAGTGTTTTTTCAGTTCTTGAGACCAATATGGTTCCAATGGATTGGGATATAGTAATGAGACAAAGCCTACAATTTGGGGGATAGGTCCTTGCTGGACCCTGTTATTTTCTTTTTTGGCCCTCTGTCGCTACAAGGGTTTGCACAATGACATGTGTTTTAAAGTGGTCACCTTATTGTTTTGCCCTTATGCCAGCTGTTCAGCCCCTGTGTGACTCCTAAACTGTTTGTTTAGCTAAGTGCATGGGACATGGTGGAGGTCGAAGGGCAAATGGCTCAACACCAGACTCTTTAGCCTGCAGCCCTCATACATGTATGTCCTGCAGGTGGTGTGTCCCCCTTCACCCCCCCCCCCTTTTTTTTTGGGGGAGAATTTACTCCATTGCCTTTAAGGCATTATGTCATCAGAACACAGTAATGATGTTGTTTGCATTGGTGGGTTACTGTACGTTATGCCCTGTGTGATCTGTTAAATGGATAGTTTGTAAATTAAAAAAATATATTTTAAATAAATATCCATGAGATACTACAAGTTGGGTACATTCCATAAAATAATAATAAATTGATAAATAACCAAAGGTTTTATGATAAACATTCTACTTATTCTAACATCAGTGTGTTGTTGTGAATTAAAATAATTACGGTTAATAACAGTTAAAATATTGTTAAATGTTAAATATTCAATGTTAATGTTAAATTGAATTCTCAAGTAAATCTGTTGGTGTTAAGCCTGTTGGTCACCCTCAGGTCTGACTCAATTCCACTATTCTTATGGAAATCAACTCCTTGTAGAGAGGTCAAACAGGGTCAATAGGGTTATTTCCTGATCAAACCCCATGACGTTTTAATGGACTTAAAATACACATAAGGGTTTTGTGAATATCTAACAGCCAAATTTTAAGTAGATATTACATGCATTTGTGAATAATACTTGAATTTGTACATTTTAAGGTAAATTGTAATGTGATGAGAAAAAATAGAAGAATGTTTTGTTTCCCTTTTAAATAGCTGAAAATATTGAAATTAAAATAGTGAAATATGATTGATAGCTTAACATAACTTAGTTTAGCCACACAATCATTAGCCTACACTCTTATCAAAAAGGTTTCTATATAGTACCAAAAAAGGTTATTTGGTTTGTAACAATAGTGGAACCATTTTTGGCGCCATATAGGAACATTTTAAAAGATTCTTTACAGAATCATATGCAGCAGGCTTTGTGTGGATCCTTAGAGTGCTATTAAAACACACACACACACACACACACACACACAAAGGTGCGAAAATAAGGACCGAAATACATTTTGACAGAAATACATTTTGAAGTGAAACATAGTGAGGTTGTTTATTCATTTTAAAAATATGTTAACGTAAAAAAATAACCATCTCTAAAGTGAAGGAAATTGTAATTTCATAACAATTGGAAGGTTACATGCACGAACACCAGAAAACTCCTAATGGGAAATATATGCTAATGAGTACTTTACAGCACTATACAGTCCTTTCTGAAAGTATTGGAATGGCAAGACCAATTATTTATTTATTTTTTTAATACAGTGAAGACATTTGGGTTTGTGATCAAAAGATGAATATGAGACAACGGATCAGAATCTCCGCTTTTATTTCTTGATATTTACATCTAGACATGTTAAACAACTTAGTATATGTCACATTTTGTTTGAATCCACCCATTTTTCAAGTGATCAACAATACTGGAATATTGACAGGTGTTTCTTGGTTTCCAGGTGTGCCCTGTTAGATTGATTGTTTAAACAATTAATAGCTCTGAACTGGCTTGAGCCCTGGGTTTCACCTGTGAACACTGCATTTGTTGTTCAAAAGGATAAACCAACATGAAGACCAGAGAGCTGTCTATGGGAGAAAAGCAAACCAATTTGAAGCTGAGAAAAGAGAGTTGGGCATAGCCAATACAACAATTTGGACTGTCCTGAAAAAGAAAGAAACCACTCGAGTACTAACAATCAGACATTGAACAGGTCAGCCAAGGAAAATAACAGTAGTTGACAAAACAATAGTCAACAGAGTGACATCACCAACAACCTCCACAGTAAAGTTTTCACAATCCATCATTTGAAGAAGACTTTGAGAGCAGAAATATAGAGGTCATACCACAAGATGGAAACCACTCATCAGCAGTAAGAATCAGAGGCTATATTGGAATTTGCAACAAAAAAAAAATACAGAGATGATTGACAAAAGTGATAGAAAGTGTGGAGAAAGAAAGGATCTACTCATGAACTCAAAACATGGAAGCTCATCAGTCAAGCAAAGTGGAGGTAGTGTCACGGCTTGGGCTTGCATGGCTGCTTCTGGAACAGGCTCACTAATCTTTATTGATGATGTAACTCATGATGGTAGTAGCAGAATGGATTCAGACGTCTAAAGAAACATTGTCTGTCAGTTTACAAAGAAATGCATCCAATCTAATAGGGAGGAATTTCATCATGCAGCAAGACAATGACCCAAAACACACTGCCAACACAACAAAGGACTTCATCAGGGGAAAAAATGGAAGGTTTTAGGCCGGCCAAGTCAATCACCAGACCTTAACCCAATTAAGCATGGATTTCACCTCCTGAAGAGGAGACTGAAGGGAACCCCCCCCCCAACAAAACAAACAACAACTAAAAGAACCTGCAGTATAAGCCTGGAAAAGCATCACAAAAGAAGTTTGATGCAACAGTTCGATATCTGTGCATTGCCTGCTTGATGCAGTTATTGCAAACAAGGTATATGCAACCAAATATTAAGTGTTATTTACTTTAATTTACTTTACAAGTAGTGTTCCAGGGGGTGCACAGTGGGTTAGTAGTTAGCACAATTGCCTTGCACCCCCAGGGTTGGGGGTTTGAATCCGCCCTATGTGTGTGGAGTTTGCATTTTCTCCCCATGCTTCAGGGGCTTCCTCTGGGTACTCTGGTTTCCTTCCCCAGTCCAAAGACATGCATTGTAGGCTGATTGCTGTTTCCAAATTGTCCGTAATGTTTGTGTGCACTTGCACCCATCCAGGGTGTCCCCTGCTTTGTGCCCTGAGTCCACTGGGATAGGCTCCAGGTGATCCTGTGTAGGAGAAGCGGTACTAAAAATGGATGGACGGAAGGAAGTACTTTCCCAATACTTTTGCTCAGGGATATTGTCACATCTTTGTGTCGCCAAAGATCGAAACCTACAACCTCAGAGGACAGTATTATGGCAAATATTGCAATCAATTTCCTGAAAGTGTCAAGAATGTCCTGTGGCAAGCATGGTGATAGCTCTTTATCTAGTAAGCACCTGTTGTAGATGTAACTCGATACTTCAAAGCAAACAGCTACACTAAAAGGTTAATCAAAATTTATTTTAAAGAACCTTTCTATATTAAAAACATATCAAACTCTAACTAGAAAAATATGAGAAAATTTGACTAGAAAGCTAGAAGAGCTACTTGGTTTAGCTAGCAAGCTAATTAATCTTACTTCACCTGTGCTAACAATTGGAAAATTTGTACTGGACCACCCCATCACACATGAAATGCCACCTTCATTTTAAGCTAACACTATAAATAAGTAGTTTAATTAAACAATTAAGCAGTAACATAGCTGAGGTGATTTTGTTTTAGCTTTCCATACATGCAACCTGGCCTACCCCCTCCCCTCAATCACAGTGTACTCAACTGCGCATGTGCTCACTCTGTGTTTCACCTGTGGTTCTGTATTACTTTTGATTTTAAGCAAAGTTATCAACGTAATTGCTTTTCTTGCAAATTATTTGCCATAACCACAGAAAGAAAGCAAACTATAACAAACTTAGTTAAACTGTCTTTTTTTATGCAAGATGACCTTTTAAACAGAAAAATGTAGATGCAATAGAAATGCAACCTTATGGAGGCAACTGTCGCATTATTTGAATAGCACACATAAAGAACAATTTTCTGAACTGCAAAGTACCCTTTTAAGCACATCATTTAAGCGCTCAAATGATTCTTTGAATTTCCACAGTTCTATATATAATCATTGCATTTAGCAAAGAACCCATGAAGGTTCTTCTTTAAGGTTTTTCTTTAAGAGTGTACCTTAACCATTCTGCAGTGGCTCTCTGAAGAATTCTCCAATCGTAAGCCTTTCATGAAGAAAGTCAAGCAAGAGTAAAATACATGACAGGGAGGATATGCAGGTTTTGGGGAAGGATTACAAGGTACAAATGAGATGGACAGCAGGGGTTTGTATTGGGCGGGCCAGCATTTGAACTGTTTTTTCGGCTCCTTTCCCATGGGTTGGAGGAAGCATCAATGAAGCATCAAACCAAGTGGGCGAAAAGCGAAGGAGTCTGGGTCAAATCTCCTCTTCTTAATCAAACATGTCTGCAGGGGATGCAGAGAGGGAGGGAGGGCAGGTTTTGGAAAGGTGGGGGCTGACCCTGTAACAGAGATGTCCTCGTTAATCCCCCCTCCCGACCCCATGCGACAGGTGGGCTGACCCAGCTATAGTGTAACCTGAAAGAGACTACTAGCAGAGGGAGAGCACCCTGAGTTTCCACACTTGGATCACATAGCTCAGAGGCTGTGTGTGAAACCACTTGGTCTTCCATTGTCCCATAAGGCTGGTCTTGTCTGAAAAGCTGTAGAAAGCCTGTAATCAGATTAAAGATTGCCTGGAAGAAGGGGGCTAGTTTTTCCCCTCTCTCCCTCTCTTTTTGGAGAAGGGGAGGGAGATTGCAGCCCCTCTAATCAGTACCTGCCATTGAAGTGCAGGAGAGGAGCTAAATAACTCGGCAGGGAGTGTGGGCACAAGGGGCCTCGCGGACAAATTGGCCTGTTGTTGGTGGGGTATAATGGTGGGCTATGAGTAGGGGGTGGGAGAAAGGTGGTGTCTTTTATGCACCAGCCGTTCCCCTCCTGACCTGATAATTATATCACTTTGAGGAGTTGATTGGTGTAGGATGATTAGTACATCTGGCCCAACAGATCTTTTTACACAGAACTGACATCCTTGGTTATTTTGCACTAAAAAGTTGCCAAATTGTTATTGCCTTTTTTATTTTCAGTTTTTTTTTGCAAAGAATATGGCAATTATATGTGTTGGTTAATGTCTCTGAGTTTTTAAACTAAATTACTAAATGAACCACTAAAGAACCCTTATAAAAAGATTTTTCTAAATGTGTTTTTACAAGAGTGAGGCCTGTACATCTGGACATGCCAATAGATACAGAGAATTTAAGAGGTTAACCAACAAAGAGTTGGACTAAGATTCAGATCCAGAGTTCATATTCAGATTATTATGGATTAAATTTTATAACTCATATAACTCACTTATTCTATCAAAAGTTCTTCTCAGGACTCTTCTTTCTGTCTTTATGTACAGTACACCAGACAATGAGAAGTATGCCAGTTCAAAACCTACAATACCTTGTCATACTAAAATGTTGGGTATGTTCTCTCATTAAGGACCCTTTCGTGTGTTGGTTTTCTCAAATTTCTCCTCACATCTACTTTCTCTTTATGTTCATTCATCTTCTATTCAGGCCAGGAACTTTGGTCCTTGTTAAAACTCAATCAAGCCTGTCTTGATGTGACATGAATCCATTTGTAAGGGTCAACAGCTCTGGTACACTGGAGCATGACCCCACGGACAATGATGAGGGTAAGCCCATGTGTAATGTGTCAGTAGAAATAGTTGAATCATTGGAAGCATGGGTCTTGTTGATTTGGACACAAAAGTAGAGGCATCGAGCCTATAATGAAAGGGATGGTGGCCGAACAATTGGGAAGGAACGTGTGGGGTTTGGATTAAAAGATCCATCTAATTAGAGGATCCACCTGCATTGCGTCTTGGAAAAAAAAAGAGTGGGAGGGACGTAACAGCACTCTATATAATGGCGACTAATTTCAAAAAGCTGATTATTTGCCTTTTCAGTCAGTTGTAGACCTTGATTGACAAGTTAAAGAGCAAAGAAAGGGAGAGGTGTTCAACCATGTGATGGAGCAGAGTGAACATTTTAAGCACTCAAAAAGGGATCTACATTTGAAGTCCATAGAATGGAGATGACTGATCCCTTATATGAAGACATTACGAACATGCTTGCGGTATACAACACGTACTCTTGCTCTGTGCTGGTTTTAGACTGTGCTAATTTAACTTCCTTTTTCCTCATTAACACATCCACTGCTGGTCTCACACCTCCTTTCACAGGATTGTTCCTCTGTTCCTCAGGTCTTCTCTCAACCCAAGAGATCTTGAGGTGACGATGGATAGAATCAATAGAGAAAAGGATCTGCTCTACATAAAGAGAAGGCAGTCTTTCCTGCCTGAGGCACTACATTCCCACCCCCAGTCAAGACAGAGCCTCAGAATAAGGAGTTGAAGCCACATCAGGGCTAGAATTACAGCTAATGACGAGGTGAAACCACTGATTATGGCTAGTTCTGCTAAGCCAGGGCTCTGGCCAAAAGGGGCCTAATTGATTGGAATAAACTGATTGGCAGACCCTTTTAATCAATCCACTCAGTTATCTGACAGAGCCAGGCAAAGATTAGCTTTCTTCAATGGTCAGAAAAAAGGGTGGTTACCTGACAGAATGGAGGAAAGTAGGGAGGAGAGGCTTGAGATGGGTATGGCCAAAAAATGCAGGCCATGAAACAAAAGGGAGCAGAAGCAGACTGCACCCCTCCCTCTGTTCCACCACCTGGTTGCTTTGTTTGTATTTTGAAACAGCATGCAAGGTGAGATCGACCCTGGTTGAGACCATGTGTAAACTGCACAAATGAAAATGCATCGGAAATGTTTGTATGTTTGAGTTTTGCCTTAAAAATATCCAATATAGCCAAAAAACTGGTTGGGTTTTCTTATACTCTTCACAATGGATGCATGAGCATAAACATGTCTACTAAGTCTGTACTAGGTAAAGGGGGTGTTTTTGTGTGTTTTTTTTAGCTACTTCTGAAAATGTGATTATGACAATAAAAGCGTAGAAAAGAAAGAGAAGCTCCTTCAACTATTTTAAATTGCATACTATACTGTGGCATATGACTTAAATGCAACTTCTGAGGTTATGCTGGAAAGAAATGGAAAAACTTTCATTCTGCTCAAAAGCACCCACATTTTTTCTGTTCTGAATAAAGGATTTACATCCATCCCCACGCTCGCTCCCCCCATTCCTTCTTCATACTCCTTGAAGGTGTTGGTTGCAGGCAGTCATCTGTATGCACCTCAGCCAGCAACTTGTTTAAGAGACTCCATCGGATCTCAGCAGTAAAGAACAACAGATTAGTCATGATCTTATCCACCAAGTATCTGCCCCTTTCTTTTCCTCATTTGACAAGTATCTGAATTGGGGGGGGTTGTCTTTTCAGAGCCATCGGATGAACTTCACACCAAGTGGGAAAAAAGGCTATTTTGGGGGTGGGTGGTGGACGTGGATGGCGTCTTTTCAGATACCCAGAGAAGTGCCTTTCTCAGCTGCAGGACTCTTGTTGCTAAGGTTTGAGGCCTCCCCATCTCTCGGCCCTCGTTGCTAGGGATGAATCCTCTGTGTCACTTGATGGTAGTTGCTAGGCAGGAAAGTGAGCGGAGGAGTGCATGCTATGCCTTATGGCTGCTTTGTCACCCTGGTCCAGACATCTCTTTTTCCTGACAGCAGCTCATAGATAGCTTGGTTATGTACTTTGTGTGATACCAGGATCTAATCACTGTGTGGGCATTGCAATGAAGATGCCTTCAAACATGGTGGGCTGAATGTGGGCATGTCTGACTTCATCCCTTACATTTTTTGGCCTGAAAAAATGTGCCACATTCCTGTGCAGGCAGAGGAAAGGCCTAATTTCTATCCATGTTGACCACATGTTGACTACAATAGGGTCCAAAGGTTTGTGTCCACTATTCAAGTATCGAACCACTACAAAATGTTATTTAGTTAATATGTATTATACCACAGTGCTGCTGAATTCTCAAGTCAGAAGGTATTAATTAATTTTCTTTAACAACATGGCTCTGACGGTAGTTCTGGGTGTAACATAAATGATAGATTTATATTAATGTGCTCATTCTACTACATTATTGTTCCTGTAGTAACAGCTCATACACAGGAACTTGTATGGCAGATGCCCCACATAATCTAAGGCTAATAAAAAATAATTAAAAAAATGTGTTTAACCAAGAAAAACATTATTGATATGGTGAAGCTTTCTGTTAGAAGACATTTAAGTACTTTACTGAAGGAATCATGGGTGTCAGCACTTTTTTTCAGCATGGAAGAGTCTTCAGGACAGAGAACTTTGTGCTTTACAGTTTTTCTGTAACATGACAGACTGCAGTTTTGTCTTATTAACTTCAAGAGAGAGGCTGGTGAGGGAACGACTGTGTATGTGTGTTTCATTAGTTCCACAACATCAAATTTAACTACAAATGGTCAAATAGCATGACATTCATTAATAAGTAAAAAATTGTAATATTTGGTTATTTGCTTTGATATAAGAAGAATGGTACACTTCTGGTCGTGCTGTTGAATGGCATGGATTATTTTCCTATAACAGCATGCCCTGTCATGTGTTACTCTTTACTCAGCCAAGAATGCATCATTTTAAATTAAGACAAATCCATTTTTTATGAGAACTTGTATAAATATGAAACATATTTAAATATGCTGTTCAGACATTATTTCATTGTTTCATTGTTACAATACCATATATTTCATTCAAATGGTAACAAGCAGTGTTTGTGCCCTTAACAAACATGTTAATTGCTGATCTGATATCAGCTCAATTATTACAATCCTTTGTGCAATAAATGTTACTACTGCTCTTAGGCAGTAACCATTTCTTTTTCTGTATTTTTTTCTACACTGTATGGCCAAAAGTTTGTGGGTCTTCCACAAACTGTCGCCACAAATTTGGAAGCACACAATTATACAGGATGTCTTTGTATGCTGTAGCATTACAATTTCCCTTCACTGGAACTAAGGGGCCGAAACATGTTCCGGCAGCAACCGAGGTCCATGAATAAATGGTTTGCCAAGGTTGGAGTGGAAGAGCTTGAGTGGCCTTCACAAAGCCCTGACTTCAACACCACTGGACATCTTTGGGATGAATTGGAATGCCAAGAAGTGTGGAGGTTATTATAACAGCAAAGGGGGAGCTAAATCTGGCATGGGATGTTCAAAAAGCATATATGGGTGTGATGGTCAGGTGTCCAAAAACCTTTGGCCATATAGTGTACACTGATAAACTTGATTGGATGGTGAACTTAAATAACTTGCTGCTAATCAGGGCCCATTTCACTGATGTGTATCATACAGTCACTAGCTAGACGAGAGAAAAAGAGAACTTTGAGATTTACATACATAAAAATAAGTGTAAAAATTAAGGATTTCTTCTTGAAACAGTACAAGAAAAAAAAAAGCTTACTTGTGAGAGTACAGGTGTTCAGTTTCAATAATACTTGAGTAAAGTATAAATACAACAATATAATATTTAAGTACAGTAACAAATTACAATTATGCAACTATTTCCATCCCTGCTTATATTAAGGTTGTTGTAAAACTTTGTCTGTGTGATGTCTCTCAAACTGAAAATAATTCCAGAATTCTATTGGTGTTTTTAACTGATAAAAGGTTTAACTGATAAGAGGTTCTTGGTCAATGGTTTTTCGACTATTCTGTAATTGTCTGTTGCCCTTTGAATTCACGATGGTAGCTGATTCAAATCAGAAAGCATACCACAATGTAGTGTGAACACATTTCCCTTTCCTTTTATACAAATGTGCTTAACCAGTAAGTATCTCTAGACCGTTAAAGAGACATAAACCCACCCAGGTAGACAGAAAATGTCTCGGGTAGGGAGAGGCTGTACCATTCCCATGCATCTAAATCAGAGTACGCATTGAAACCATTGCGTACTCACAGAGCGAAGCTATAAAGCAAGAGGACTGGGGACCATTGTGCTCTAGCAATGGATCACAATCAAGAGCTGGCCTGCCTCCATTTATCACTGCATGCATATTCATACCACCACATGCAGCACTGTGAAGAACTCATGGGGCCCCTTGGGGCCGCTGGGAGTGACGCTAAGGGGTTCCACAGTCTTACTGCACTATAACTCTGCCATGGAGGGGGTAACTCTGTCAGGATGGCCAATTAATGCACATCACGTCTGGGAACACACAGCCGCCACATTCCAGTATAAGTTGTGTCAGAAGGGGATGGGTGGAGTGGCCACATTGTTCCACGTCTTGAATGTCTGGTCAGGCACTGTCTGGTCAGGTTTCTTTCAGTCTGAGAACTGTCTGCCTGTGGTGTATTGGGAAATATTCCAGACAATAAAGTTCAAAGTCAAGTATGGGAGTCCTGATAGTATTGTTGAGACTAGACACAGACTAGACTTAAACAGAGCAAATGTTCAAACAATCAAGGGCCTGACATGCTGTATAAGTCTAGTTTGTGTCTTGTGTGTGTATTCTGTTATCTATGCTGTACAATGGCAATGCAAAACCTTACATGTACAACTGCAATGATCTATAAATGCATCTACAGTGGATATAAAGTCTACACACCCCTGTTAAAATGCCATGCTTCTGTGATGTAAAAAAATGAGACCAAGATAAATAATTTCAGAAATTTTTCCACCTTTAATGTGACCTATAACCTGTACAACTCAGTTGAAAAACAAACTGAAATCTTTTAGGTTGGGCGAGTAAAAATAAAAAAACAAAATAATGTGGTTGCATAAGTGTGCACACCCTTAAACTAGTACTTTGTTGAAGCACCTTTTGATTTTTTTACAGCACTCAGTCTTTAAATCAGCATGGCACAATTTGACTTGGCAATATTCGCCCACTCTTCATTGAAAAAATGCTCCAAATCTGTCAGATTGCGAGGGCATCTCCTGTGCACGGCCCTCTTCGGATCACCCCACAGATTTTCAATCGGATTCAGGTCTGGGCTCTGGCTGGGCCATTCCAAAACTTCTTCTGGTGAAGCCATTCTTTTGTTGATTTGGATGTATGCATTGGGTTGTTGTCGTGCTGAAAGATGAAGTTCTTCTTCATCTTCAGCTTTCTAGCAGAAGCCTGAAGGTTTTGTGCCAATATTGACTGGTATTTGGAACTGTTCATTATTTCCTCCACCTTGACTAAGGCCCCAGTTCCAGCTGAAGAAAAACAGACCCAAAGCATGATGCTGCCACCACCATGCTTCACTGTGGGTATGGTGTTCTTCTAGTGATGTGCAGTGTTCTTTTTCGCCAAACATACCTTTTGGAATTATGGCCAAAAGGTTCAACTGTGGTTTCATCAGACCATAGCACATTTTCCTACATGCTTTTGGGAGACCTGGGAGACTTCAAATGTGTTTTTGCAAGATTTTTGTAAGAAAAGGCTTCTGTCTTGCCACCCTACCCCATAGCCCAGACATATGAAGAATACGGGAGATTGTTGTCACATGTACTACACAGCCAGTACTTGCCAGAAATTCCTGCAGCTCCTTTAATGTTGCTGTAGGCCTCTTGGCAGCCTCCTTGACCAGTTTGGAGCGTTTTTGCAATGAAGAGTGGGCGAATATTGCCAAGTCAAGATGTGCCATGCTGATAGACTCATACCAAAAAGGACTGAGTGCTGTAATAAAATCAAAAGGTGCTTCAACAAAGTATTAGTTTAAGGGTGTGCACACTTATGCAACCACATTATTTTGTTTTTTTATTTTTACTCGCCCAACCTAAAAGATTTCAGTTTGTTTTTCTATTGAGTTGTACAGGTTATAGGTCACATTAAAGGTGGAAAAAGTTCCGAAATTATCTTGGTCTCATTTTTTTACATCACCAGAAACCTGGCATTTTAACAGGGGTGTGTAGACTTTTTATATCCACTGTATTTGTTTCTAGGGTAATGCAATAAAGATAGAGGCTATGAAGCAAAAAAAAAGAGAAAAGAATGCATTTGAAGGTTAAAAAAACAGGTCAAGTAAAAGGCCGTTCCTATGCCTATGGTCTGTGTGCATGTCCTGCATATTTACAGAGAAAATAAAAATGTTGAAGGTTGATTATATGATGTACTTTCACCCTTGGAACAAAATATCTGACATACAACATATAATCCTCTAAAAGTAACAATAAGACAAATAGTATATTCACTTTTGTAGACATGTGTGTTCCATGTATGTGACATACGGTTCATCATATACAATTTTCACCATTTCTGCTGCTCTTAGAGAAGGTTCTTCAAAGACACCTATGGCATGGAAAATGCTTTGAGTGAAATACATTTTTTTGAGAGGATCATTCTATGTCATCTATAGTAACTATCATACACATTCGTGTTCGGCTCAGTGGCAAAGCCCCTGAAAGGGTGTAATTACAGCTATCGGCATGGTGCTGTAGAAGGAAGTGTGAGAGGTGATTACATAGGTGCCACGTTGCACTAGTGCAGACCCTGTTATTAAAGAGCCTGGGGGATGGGGGGGGTGGAGAAATACTGCTCTCCTCCTGTGGACCTTCAGGTGGACTGAGAGGTTATTAGTATAGCTGACCCACCGAACAGCTGTTGATTGACATACTCAATTCCTCCTCCTACCACAGCTCATAAAATCACACTCTGGCCCAGAAAGACAGCTATGCTGTGATGGAGCCGAGATGAAAGAGGGAAAGGGATGATGTCTGCTTCATTTGCTAAGGTGATGCTCTCCAGCAATCGGACAATTAAGCTCTCATCTTTATCTGCTTTTTTGGGAACTGAAGTGACATGATGGGTTTTCCCGTAAATTAATGAATCAGGTAAAATTACTATGTTGGTTTTGTACTGCAGCACCAGACAGAAAGAGGGCAGTCAATACACAGGACAAGAAAGTGTACAGTATAGAGATGGAGAATCTAGGACAGGGAGGAGAGGATGGGAGAATCTCAGGGAGTCTGTGTGTGTGTGTGTGTGTGTAGAGGGGGGTGTTTGGGTGAAAGGCGACAGCGTGAGTATTGTTCCAGCCCCTGACTCGCCACCCTCAAGAGCCTCGAGGTTCCCACGGTCTGCGCAGCAAACAAACGCACCTCGCTTTTCTTCATCTTGCTTCTCACTGATGTCATTAATTACCATCAAAATGCGCACGGCAGTGAGCGAGTGTGCGTGCGTGTGTCCGTGCAGGCGTGCATATGTGTGTGTGTCTGCGTGAGAGGGAAAAAGAGACTGGGGGAGCTATAAAGAAAAGGGCCATTGTCTGTGATGAAATAAAGAAATCTCCACTGAACCATTGTAAATGGGCAAGGCAGGAAAGTGGCCCAAAATGCAGGATTTGGTGAGTTATAGTCGGGCTGTCACATCATGTCAAGAGCCCACAAACGCTGATGTCTGAACCTGGCCTGCTTTGCCTTCTGAAAGACATTGTACCCTTGTGATTTAGCCTACCCCTGATCCTGTAACTCTGGTTTGTATTTTAGTTGGATAGAAAAGAGAAGATGATCTTACTTGTCGCTGCATGCATGTAAATGTGTTTTTCTAGTGGGGATGCACGCATTTGTGCATGTGCATTTCAAGAGAAGCCCAAAAACTAATTTGACACGTTTATGTGGCAGAGCAGATTTGCCTGGCACTGCCCACCCTATGAAAAGTGGCAAACCTCCAATGGGCTTTAGCAGTGCCCTGGCAGCATTGTGTATTGGAATGTGTGTGAAATGACCCAAGCCTTAGAGCAAGCTCTCATTATGGCTGTGTTGCACTGCAAAAGGGATGACATGAAACACTGTCCTGTTTCGTTGTGCCGTGCACGGACTGTCAATAAATGTTTTTTTTTTTTTTTCAGGTGCAGCCAGTTGAAATGATGGGAGCCTGCACCATCAAAGTCCCAGCAGATAATTGCACACGTTTGATCTCACTAAGGACATCCAGTGTTAATTGGAAGCTCTGAATGGCCAAAGCAGACAAAGCGAAGGGAAATGTTTGTGCTTTGTTTCACTGTACAAAGCTTGGAGAAAACTTTGCTGAGGTGCCGAGGTGCACTCTGGCCTTCTGCTCCTGCCTCCTGACTGGTGCCTTGTTCAGACCTTACCTTACTCTGAACTCTCAGTTATCTAAAACAATGAAATTTGCCGAGAATGGTTATCAGAAGAAAAGAAAGGATTTTCCCCTTCTCTTCAGTAATTTTCAGACTGCTGGCAATCTGAACAGAGCGTTCCTTCTTTGGTTTGTTAATGTGAAGTCAAAAGGAAATAAACTGAGAATACCCACAGGAGATACCCTAACACTGGCTATATGGTTTTATGCTGCCACCAGAGGGTGCCACAGTGGCATGCCAAGGCTAGAGATTGGCATTGTGTGCCATTCTGACATGTGTGACATCTACAATGCAAATTAGCACCTCACCATAACACTCTGTCTCTAGTACATTGCAATGAATTGTACACTCAGAGTATATCAGTGAATAAACTGCATAAAGGGCATTTGTGTAATGATGTGATATGAGGCAAAAAGAGGACATTTGTTTTCCCAGCATTTGAATTCAGCAAATAGTCTAAACATATAATTTTCCTCTCTTGAACATTAACTTAAGCACTAGTATAATTATTATAAAGATCAGAAAAGATCCAAGTGGTTTATTCAAGCACATGTCAGCATTGAGAAAACTGGCTTCACCAGTTCAGAGAAATTAATTTAATTTTGAATGATGGTGACCATTTATAACTATCATTTTGGTGCTAACAACCAAGGAGTATATACTAACCAATCCAGAAAGCTTGGTCAATCAAAACTAATACATGCACATGCATTTAATTACATGAAATTATATGTGCAACCCATGGTGAGTTCTGATGACTGAGTTCCATTTTTGTTGAACCTAATAGGTTAGACAAAGTCTGTGGAATATGATTTCAATAAAACTGCCTGTCAGTTTCCTGCAGTGAGTTTCTGCCCTCTGCTACTGTCAAAAAAGGAAAGCCTTCATTTGTCATTTTTCTGAAAGGCAAACAGCATGTGATGTGGGATGTTTTTTTTTGTTTGTTTTGTTTTGTTTTATTGTGTTTTTTAGAGTCTATATTTTTTTAAATATAGGCTTGAAAGTGTAATGAAGGTAATGCATTCAGAGTTTGAATCTTACTGGTGCTAAAACCTTACTGTTTTTCGAGTAAACTAAAACGTCTAGTATTAGAAAGTATTGTAGCATTTAATTATATTTTAGAATTATAACAATTGACTACAAATCAGACTCAACAGCTTTCAAAATCTGTTTCTCATGTTGATGGAGTGCTGATACATAATAATATAAATTAAGTATGTTATTATTTATGCAGTCTGAAAAAGAGAAAAGATCATTCCCGTTATGATGCATATGCTTTGGCTAACAAAAGTCTGTATTCAGTCATGCTCTGACTTCTTTCACTTATTTTACTGAACTGTTATAGAGATCTGTGAATTGAAGTAACATCTCAGCAGTTAAGAGAGTGGATGTGTGAAAGATAGAGAGCTGAGAGGTGTTATAATAAGAAAAATCTGAGAAAAGGTGTAGGAAAGGCAGTAGTGTGTCATGGTTTGTTTGACATCTCTTAAATAGTTATAAAGGGAAGTAGAGGGGAGTTTTATAGCTTAAGTCTGAATAAGTGTCCTTATTAAACCTTCCTTATTATGTATTTAATCTTAATATTCAGGCCACCTCAGGCCACAGAGGTGTTACATGTTTATAGTACAATGTAAAACTGTTGGTTTTTTAATATCTCCCCTTTCTCCAACCTTTTTTCTCCTTTACCGCCTTGACAAAGCCCCAGCATGCCAAGCACCTGGGTGGCACAAGGCAACGTTTCACCCCACTGAGACAAGAGTTATGGCTTTCTCCCCAAGCCTCAAATGCCCCCCATGCCAAAGCCCAAACCTTTCAACCAGTGTTTCCCTGTTTTTCATTCCCTTCTTTCTCAATACAGCACAGGAAGAAGCATTAGAGGGGCAAGAAAAAGCCCAGTTCACAAATCACCACGTTCCCTGCGTGGTGAAAGAAACCTGACGGCAGGCTATTTTAACATTCTGAGCAAGCCACGGAACCCTGAACAGTGATGCTGAACCTCTCTGTGACTGTGACAGACTACAGGACAATGAATCCACTGTGCGACTTCCTCTTCTTTTAACACTCCCTCGTTCTCCTAGAGAAGCAAAACACCATCCCTCACTCCATGCCCAAAATGAACCACTGAAGGGCTAAGAGTGGGTTTTGCAAACAAGGTTCTAGGTTTAGTAACGGACTAAATACGGGCAGTTCAGAATATCTATTAAAATCCATGGAAAAGTTTAGGAGGTGTTCTTGCAGTCCCCAAAATCCCACAGTATTGAATGAAAGCCTACAGCTTCCTCTACATGTACTCATCTAGCACACTAGGTTCCCAAATCTGGTCCTGGAGTACCCACTGTCCTGCACATTTCAGTGTTTTCCGTGCTCCCAACACACCCACTTCATATCAGGAAAATTAGTTAATTAGCTGATAACTAAGCAGGTGTTCAAGCAGAGTGGTGCAGATAAGCAGTCACTTTGATACTGACATCCTAAAAAGGTTAGTTTATTAACTACATCTACCATATGAAGCCATGTCACACAGCTATGCTAATAAGGCTTTTCGCTTTACCTGTGAATAAGAAAAAGTATAAAGCATTATGGTGTCATAACTAGATAAGAGTGGAGAAACAAAAGTTAAGGCTAGAGCATATCCTGCTAGATCAGGATCACAAATCTTTCAACTCTTTCAGTACAGCTATGTCAGGCAAGAAGTAAGGAATAAAACAGGACAGGGCATGTGGGGCAGGAAAGTAATAAATGACGGGGTGGAGTGATGTGGCCTGACATGAAGCGCATCAGTCCTTTTCCAATAACAGCATGTCCCAAAGTATTACACATTTTAATATATATAACTATTACAAATTTTAATTTATTACTGATACTCATACTTTTTAACTCTTTATAGTTACATTTCCATGACAGAAAACTTACTGACCATTACAAAGCACTGACATGCTAGACCCCTTCCATAAATGTTAAATGAACATCTGCTTACAGAAAGCTTCACTGTATCAATGGCTATATGTTTTTCTTTGTTAAATAACAACACTACTTTAAACCATGTTTATTATTAGTCAGTATGTCCAGCATCCTCCATACAAGTCCCTGTTACTACAGAAGTGATAAAGTATTAGAATGAGCGCATTAATATAAACCTGTGATTTGAATTACAGCCGGAACTACTGTTAGATTCATAACCTTACAGAGAATTCAACAGCCCTGTGGTATAAATGAATATTGATATTATAGTGTTTCCACCTCCAAGACTCCAATCTTCACTCTCATAACGTAATATGAGCTTAATATAATAATTTAGCATCCTTTTCCTTGTAGAAGTTGGATAATAATCCTTAAGTATGAGATATTGCATGTTATATGCATGTTATGGTAGGCGGTGCTTTTAGATTTTAGTTTAAGTAAATAACCACTTGATTATTACTCTTTTTTTCTGTTTGAGCCGTTGTCAATTCCATCTATAGCCTAACCATGTGTCAGGTTACAGGTCTTTATTTTTGTGAGGGAAAAGATATCAAACTTTATTCTGATTTTCTTTGAAAGCTATTCCCATTTGTTTCTGGGATGGAAATGGAAGGATGGAAAACACAGGAAAGGATCTCATTCGGGGAGTTAGACGAGGCTTTAATTTTTTACTAAGAAACACACACACACACACACAGAGACAGACAGAGAGAGAGAGAGAGAGAGAGAGAGAGAGAGAGAGTACATTTCAATGAAACTAATATTCTGTAAATGAAGAGTGTGTATTTTTTTTTTAAATTTCCTTTCATTATAATCTGCACTACTGTTGCACTAAAATCTTTTCAGAAATGTAGAGAGTACGATTCAAGTGAGACTATAGACATTTTTCCTATTAAATCTATTATGCAATTCATCAATTATAAAAGTTAGGACTACTACTACTACTACTACTATTATTATTATTATTATTATTATTATTATTATTATTATTATGATGACTTGTTCTTTCATTAAGCTTGCAGTAGTTTCAGAGAGTCAATAAATACATTATATACGTTTGTTTAATCAGCTAGATAAAGTCAGATCAGCATAGGATAATTAATAGTTAAATAAAATAAAATGCCTTGCGACCGCACGTTTTCTGAGATAGCCTATAACAGGTTGTGTGTGTGTGTGTGTGTGTGTGTGTGTGTGTGTGTGTGTGTTTGTGTGCGTGCGTGAGTGAGTGTGTGTGTGCCTGTGTGTGTATGTGTATGTAGGAGAGAGAGAGAGAGAGTGAGAGTGCACGCACGCTCACGAAACAAAGACTTACAGGCTATTGATAACGCATGCATGAAATTAAGGCCACTATTTTCTAGAGTATGTATGTATGTATGTATGTATGTATGTATGTATGTATGTATGTAAAAGCAAAAAGTCCCTTTGAAATTAAACCTCAAATTCGTATAGAAATCCTTAATTCGTAAAAAGGAGAGCGTAATTGAAGCTGAGAGTGCTGACCATAACCGTTCATAACTTTCATACATGCTGCCATTAGGCTACTCCTGTGAATGCATAACTGAAAATCTACAACTAAAAAAAGTCATGATTTTGATTTGATCGCTTTCTGTACATTTACGTGACCCGCTTAAATATCCTGCTAATTATTTCCAGAGGAAAAAAATGTGGTTTCTGTCAGCATGTTCCACGACTGATAATTTAATTCAGTTCATTAAAAGAAATCCTCACGAACCCACTCCTAAACGGCTGAATGCTTCAGGGTAAGTGAGTGATCCTATAAGTTTCATATGATTCGCTCTCATCTGTTAGAATCCGCAGGGGAGATTGCTGGTCGTGCTGTATATAATATATAATCTTACATGTTAAAATTTTCCAATGCTTAATAGACTAACCTATATAGCCTATATAACCTGTAATCTGTAAATGTTCTCCACATGTAGGTTACTAAGTCAATTTCAGTTTTGCTATATTGTTTTACATTAGACTGGTTATATAGCCTATATATAACTGCAAATTAATAAGATTTGCTTGTCATTAACGTGTACTTTAACTGTGATGATAATATAGAAAATGCTTTTTTTTTTTTGCACAGATATGCACAGACCTATGTCTTTATTTTTAAGATAGACTAACAATAAAGAGGAACATTTTTATTTTAGGTTTAAATATTTTATACTTAACATTTAAGACTCTAAGTTGTCAAAAAAATAGCCATGAATATATATATAATCAAGAGCACTTTAAGCTATTTTGCTCGGTGTGTCCTATTGTTAGTAGGCCTGCCTTAGACTTTCATTTGCCATGTGTTGCATTATCAGGAGCAGGGCTGATGGGGTAATTACGTTCATTAAAGAGGGAAAATGTGGCATGGGTTAAGATGAAATTATAAGGCCACATGAACCCTGGGTTAAATGTTTAGGCTTATTTGTACAGTATGAAAGGTTAAAGAAGTTAAGCCTTCTTTCAAATGTAATAGAAATCTTCACTATAAACAACAAAGGCTATCTGTGCACAAACAGGCCTATAGGCTGCGGGTTCCACCCAAAGGCGATTAGAGGAGGCAGGCTTATTCTAGTTAAATATTTAAATCCAAGGTTAATTGAAATTTACGAAATGATGGCAACATCTCAGACGTATCTTATAAATGTGTACGCGTGTATGTGTGATTGCGTGTATGTGTGTCTTTAAGGGCAATTGAACTGAAAAGGAACCGCGGCGTTCATCTCTTTGCTCTCGCGATACAGCGCGCGCAGTGTTACATCACCCTCAATTAGCTTATGCATAAATTATCTCGCCGCCATAATTAATGTTGTTTAATGCCTTGATGTGCTCAGTTTCAGTCTGCCCACCAACGAATGCGCCCTAGATGGAGGCGTACATCAATCCTGGGGTAGGAAAATGACTAAAATCGGGGTTATATGTGGACTTTTCCTTATATTGCACTAAATATTATTTCATTCCGTAGATGTGATATTTTGGAATAGGCCTACACTATTTAATAGGGTAGAGCACCATTTAAATATGGCGCCCTTTTCCCTTTTGTTAAGCTTGTTATCGTATATTATTAATCGCTTTGTTTTCTATCACGGAACTTCGGGTGTTACTAAAGCTCTCTGTGAATTTGCTTCGTGTTTCTGCCCAGAGATGTCGCCTTTTTCCCTCAAGTCTGCTTTGCATGAGCGCTACAGACAGCAGAGGAGGGGCTGCTTGTGATTGTATTGTGCAGTGTACAGATGCACAATGTGCTTCTGCAGGTGCACAAATTTGGGCTGGTTTGCCATGATGATGCCATGATGATGCCATGATATATATGTATGTATGTATATATGTATATACATATATATATATATATATATATATAATTGTATTGTTGAATCTTGCAACTTAAAAGGCAGTAACATCTGAGAAACGAAAATCTACACACTCCAATCACTGATTGTCACGCCGTTTTTTCACTATCAAGTGGATGTCTAGCTATAAAGATGATTAGTTTAGGCGTCAGGGTCGAAATGGCACATTTTGATCTTTGCAATAGGATAATGTATTTTGCACGTTGTTGCCTGATCCGTCCTCTAATGCACAAGTGTGGACTGTTATATATTTTGCTATTTTGTTTGTAGCCTAAATATAATCTTTTGATGTTTTTGAAAATTTGCTGCGTTGGAAATTTCAGATCACCTGCCGAAACAGGCATATTGTTATCATATGACATTTTCTTTTTTCATCTTATCATTATCTTATTGACTTGACCTCGATTCGATGCAGTACTTGGAAACACCAACTCCTGGTTAAATATAAACCATTTATGAAATTTATGAAACAACGGTTTTATAATGAATTCGCAAAAAAAATGTTTTGTGTTGTTTGTTTTAAATTTTGAGAACTAATTTTTTGTATTTAAGGCCTATCATCATATTTGATATTTATATGGTTCCATTTTTATAGCAATATGGAAGCACGGTTTATTAAGTTATGCCAAAGAAGAGGCTATAACGATGTTCTAAGGTGGCATGAATGCCTAAAACAAACTGTGGATAGACGAGAATAAAGGCGGTCGGGGGCTTAAGATATATTAAATTACCATAATTAAGAATTTAGGCATGGTTCAAGCTTGTTGGAGAGAGGCTGGGGAGTCTCAAAGTGGTGCTATTCATCGTAGGGAAAAAGAGAGTCAGGAGGTCGCGGAAGTTCACAGGACCCGTTTCTATTCTTATGCTAACATATAGCACAACCTCTAATGCTTACTGATTTGGAAGATATAAATGATGGCACAATGATGCCTTGGTTCTCCAGACGAGCAGCTCTGTAGCTAATTTGCGCCCTGAATCACATTCACTCTGAGATTTAACGGCTATTTATTACCAACCGGCTAGCGGTGCCAATTCTTTTATTTCTTAATTTTCTGACAGGTTGTTGTCACTATAGTCACAAATAAAGGTTGCTGCACAAAACCTCTGGTGTAGGCCTACCTCCATGAATGCCGTACATTTATGCTTCACTAGGCTAAAGCTTAGTACAAGATTAATATTTCAGTCGATTTCAGAAACCCAACACTCAGGAATTTTTAACCAAAATTGTCCACAAAAAAAAAAAATTGAAGGCGTCTCTTGGTGAATCAGAAATGAGGTGCAGCATTCCAGTGTTTTAATCCGGGACATGAACTAGCTGTTTTGTCTTTTGTTCATTTAGTCGTCTTTGACAATCAGAACCTCGTCATAACACGAAACATAATGGACTAATGTGTAGTTCTTCCTAGACGATTAACTTCTGTGTGCTATTTTTAATAAATGGACCCTGAGTGCTTTTTTAGTACAATAGAAGCTATTTATCTCTCTTATGACAAGCAGAAAATCTGACCAGAATCTAAGACTGAATACAAATGATGGTCCAGTGCCACACGCAGAGCAGCTCTCATATATAATCAGCTGCACAAGCCAACAGCATTCACACACACAAGCCGCACGAGTTTCATTTCCAATCTTATGCTCTAAGAAATAAATACGGAATTTGTTCCGAAATAAATAGAATTAGGACAATATGAAATGTATTGTGCAAACTGTGACAGGTTTAAATTAAATAAAGCTTTACGGGTTGCCCTTGTGTCAAGAATGGATTTATCTCTATGGGCCCATGATATATGAAGATTATGTCTTAAGCTCGGAAACAGACCTGAGCCTCGATTATTGCACGTGTCGATTTTTAACACGAACTGATATGACATCACGAGGAAAATCGTGTCATTTCCTGTTAACGTAGCTCGTCAGATTAGTCATTAGGGAATAGCCGGACAGCCCACTTGAACCCTGATCATCACCTCTGACCCTGGCCGACCCTCCAGAGACTGGCGATCAAATCAAACTCACACCCCGCCAGCTTCCTCTGACAGCATCTTATTCCAATTAATATAAATCCATATCCTATCCATATCCATTATTTTTGCTCACAAAAGCACATACATATTTCAGTTCTTTAACAGCACAATTAGAATAATTAGCATGGTATTTAGGCCTATTGGGTGTAGCCTCTTTATTTGATCGAATCCACTTGAGATGCAGTTAATGTGAGATCTTAAAAAATGGTAGATTTTACATAACCTGCCTAAATTGTTTTATGAACTAATCTTACTCAATATTAGTATTAATTTTAGTAATATTGAGAATGTCGGCGTTGTCAGGGGGCGTGGTCTGGTGCCCAGGTGACCATAGCAACCGTCGTCACTCGCATAGATCAAAGAGAGCTCTGATTTAACAAAAATGACATTGACAACATAAGTTATGTTTAAAAATTAAAATAATTTTTTAATCGTTTCTTATTTGCAATTATAAAAGAGTAATACTTAACAAGTGAGTGGATTCTGTAATTTTATGGTCAAAAAGTTATACAAAGGTATAACAAATATAAACCATATAAACCATATAAACCAATATAAATATAATATAAACCAATAAGTAGTTATACATTAATGTAAGTTTAACACTGTAAAAAAAAAACAGATGCCTTGACAACCTGTACACTTTTTTAGAAATGTTTATAAAAATAGACCACATTTCTTTTTCTAAATATAGGCTATAAAAGATTAACATTTCATACTGACCTCTATAAATACACGTATAAACCGCAATTTCAGTTAAAGACACTGTTAATAGGACAAAATTACATCTCACGTGCTCAAGGACAAAAGAAACCCTTTTTCCTTACTGCACCCTGGATATGCTTTATCAGTTATTTCTTTTATTAACTTGCAAATGTAGGTCCATATTTATAATAATTCAGAAGAAAAATATGTATGTCTGTAACTGATGTAACATTTTGTTTGGTTCTATACCTCTTCTATGTCAATTTGCCACTAGTGCTTTCATGTCTTATATGTTTGCTCGAATAGCCACTGGGAGATTTCAAAATTCACATTTGAAATTAATTTTTTTCCCCATTATTAGTATCTATTTTACTTGCAGGATCTCTAAGGCAAGCCTGATTGCAGTGTGCTGTAACTTTCTTTACTCAACCAGAAGATATCCAGTGACAACAAGAGCTGCTTCATTTATTATAGATAAATCACTTTTAGGTTAATTGTTCCCATTTATAATGCATACAGTACATAGAATTGTAATGCACCTAAGCAAATACTTATTTTACTAATTGTATGAATAGGCATATCATTTCGATGTTTAATAAAACTGTAAGAGTGTATTTTCTTAGATTTGCACCAATGTGATATTGTCTTATTTTCAGTTGAAGATATAAAACGTTCCTCAAAAGGCTGTAAAATGTATTTATAATATGCTGAGAACTGAATTAAAACTACCTGAGATAATGTGGCTGCGTAAATAGACTGCCCGTTTTCATGATTTTTTTTTATTCAAGTTGTTATTCTGTTTCATTTGAGCACAATAAAACAAATCATTAAATGTGTCACTTTAGAGCTGATGTATTTGTATTTTTGGAATATGCACTTCAGTAGCAGTTAATTCATAAACATATGTGGATTTAAAAGCAAGACCTGCTGTGGTCCCACATGAAGGATTCATTCCCTAGTACACATTTAGAGATCATCATTGCCATGGTACTGTCCATAATTAATTAACTGTTGATTTAATAATAATTTAATGATTCAGGTGTTTTAAGAAGACTACTGTTTGAATTATGAAGTGATTTGGTGTAAAGTACCTGTGTGCTATGCATTATGGATGTCCAGGATGCCAGTCTACAACTATGGCATATAAGATTTAACATACTAGCTCTGAGAATAACAATTCAACTCATAAATAGCAGTTTTATATTGTGCATGTTTATTGATTCTTATGTATCCAACATTGGGTAAAGTATTAAAAAAACACAGTGTTAAACAATAGAGCCACTGTTGTACTGTTGTAGCTATACCGCATTTCTGCTGTAGTTAGCACATGGAAGACTAATGTATTATGCAAAAATAAAAATCAAGAGTGCCTTCTTGTTCAACTGAAATTTCAAGTAAAACTGAAAGACAGTTTTTTAATAGATATAGTTTTCATCAGATTATAATTATAATTATAATTATAATTATATAATTATTATAATTTTCACAGAGAAAATGAAGCACTGAAGGCTCAGTTAAAACGGGGCAACACAAATGACTCCCAAATTCATTAATAGCAAACTACATTTTTACTGTAAACAGTTCACACAGTAAGGCACGTTTTCATCAGCCAGCATTCTGCACAGTCTAAAACTATCATTAAATACTCAGCATTTGCCCTTTGCGGCTTAGAAAATACAAATTGTTCAGTTTTATACAGATTGACATGCTGTTTATTCAAGAAGCAAAAAAGGTATGATGTCAGTTTTCTAATATCATATGCTTTGCTAGTTGTTTTGATTGTCCACTACAAGATAGTCAGAAGCAGTCATTAGATATTAGGGACCAGAGTGGCTGATGTATATGAGAATGGCCCAGGGACTTTAGAACAGGATATACTCTCCGATCGGCTTGATGTTGTCCTCAACAGTCCCTAGAAGAAAAAAAAAGAAACAATTAAAATGGCTTACTATGACATTTTCAACTCTGACACAACACATAATTGCAGCAGAGCTGGTTCATCAAGGTCATTGTCTACAAAATGTACACAGACATTTGATTAAAACAACAGAGCTTGCAATCTACCAGTTTCATCTAACCCTTACTACCCCAAAAAAGTCCCTGATTAGAGTGTTAACTCTCTTATGCAAGGGAGAACCAACCCTTTAATCAGTTCTATGCCGTTCCTGATTGACTCAGCAAGCTTCGGAGAGAACATGCCTGCTCTGATGTTGACAGAATCCCAGGAAGCATGTTACGTGCAATGCATTCTCTCAAAATCAAGAGACGTCTTGTGACTAAAGATCCAGTTGCATCCGAAAGCTTGGTCTCTATGCAGAGTACTTGAGTGGAAATTGATTTTGTGATTGATACATTTATGTCAAGCACTAAAAACAGATTGTGGTTGTAATTCGTGCCATCTGATAAATTGGCAAATACAGATTTTTAGGAAATGTGAATGTTTGAGCAGTTTCATAAAGATGTTAGCATGCATCAATGATCTGCACAAGGCTTTTAGTATTTTTGTTTGTAGTGTTCTTACATATCTCCTCAACTTGAAATGTTATCTTTTTTTGGTTGTAATGTTGCTTAATACTGGTCAATACATTTTCAGTCTGTCAATATGATTAATAATTCAAGCTCCTCTATATGCTCAACTGGCAATGTCCTTTCCCCAGTTCTTTACAGCACCCTTGTCCTGTTTTTCCTGTTTGCTTCACAGTCATAGAAATCACTGCTGTTCCTCATCATGCACAAGTAGTGGTGCCATTACCAATTTGACCAAATTATATGTAGAGAGGCTTCTGGACAATTTAATCCCTCCAGGAGACTTGGTGAGACCTCTTTCTCTGTTAATTTTCACCCTCTCCCTCATTCAAGCACCCTCTCTCTTTCTCTGCCTCCACAATGTGGGGTTTCTTTCTTTCCCTTTTTATGTTCCCTTATATCGTTTTTTTCCCCTCCCCAGCTTCCACCCCCAAGCCCTCAGACAGCATGCAGCTTATGCAAATCATTGGCCTTTTATTCTCGATACTCGTCCTCCGACTTCAATGAGACCTCAAGAAAACACAACCTCACATGCGTGCGCACGCGCACACACACACACAACATTAGGTTTTTCTTTCTCACCAATATTCTCCCAAGATACTGTACACTGTACACACATACACACAAACGCGCACAAACGCACATGCACACACACACACACACACAGCTCAGCATTATTTTGTTACACTATCAAGAAATTAACACATATACTGTAATTGCCCATAATGCCAACATCACAATGCTCTATGGAAATACACATTAAGGACAAAAAACACTGAAAGCAACATATTCACACTGAGGAGAAATATCAAAATATCCTCACAAAATAGCCCATATTCTTTAACTTTGAACATTTCCTGGTTTGCTCTGTCTTGAAAAGTGCATCTCTTATATTTTAATGCAATGCAATAATTGTTGTCCAGTTTAGTTTTTGGTGGGGTCAGAAATAAAAAAAACAAACAAAAAAAACCAAAATGACAGCTGCAGGTAGCACCAAATGAAACAGAGTTTAGTGTTTGGGCACTATTTATTTATTTTTTTTTTTACCAAAAGCTGATCAGACATTGGGGAGGGGGACTTAATAGACACTTAAGGTGAGGGGGGCTGTTTACCAAAGTCACTGAGAGAGGGGGTCGAGGGAGGGCCTGATGAATATAAAGTGCTCATTGCAAAGCTGACTTTCCCAGGCCCTGGAAATGCACCCACACTCACACTGTAGTTGTGCCCAGCTGCTAGGGATGGCGTGTGGAGTGTGTATGTGGGTGCGGGGGGCAACTAGCCTGACTTCCCTCAGACACTTTGACAGGCCGGCCTTTTCAGCAACACATTTCTGGGACCGTCTGCCCCCTCTCCCTTGGCAACTGCCCTGTGCTGAGAGCCCCATCCCTTTGGTTGGGGGAGGAAGGGGAGACAAAGTTGACAGAACTGGATGAAGAAGTACCCAGTCTGTCTGGCCTTGGCTAGACATCCCTCTACGTGAACTTGAACTTGACTCTGGTGCAGAAGCTCAAAGAAACAATATCGAATTAGCTGTATTTATTTGCATTTAATTTAAGTATCAGGCTTAACTGTAAGCATGATGGGAACTAATTACACAACTTGTAGGTTATTTAACTGTGACCAGTTTGAGATTACAGAAAAACCAGAATAGTGTATTCTCATTTGTCATGTAGGATGACATAGCCAAGGAAAATCTAGAAAAAATATTTTGCTCTTCTTATATTGTTGTATCTACTGGCAATTCATGGACATATACCCTAATTTTAAGTATTCTGTGACTCATATTCTCTCGTAATGCTGTAATTGATGTTCAGTTTATCCCCTTATTTTAGGATCTGAGGTGAAGTCAGAGATTGACTCTAATTTCTGTAGCTCTATCATTGTGTAGCACAGTAGAACTTTCAATCAGTTACTAGACAGACCGCTTAAATGTCTATTATTATGGGCATGTACAGAAAAAAACATTTATTGTAATGGGTGCAAAAAGCTTAGAAAATACTGGTTAGCAAAGAAAAAGGCATTTAGGTTTTATTCCAGTATATATTTTTCTTGCAAAGTATTAGCATAGGTATAGTAGTGGTGCCACATGAACTCATTTTAAGTAGGATTGGAGCCTGGCCATAGGAGTAACATCTGTGCAATTTCTATAAATATTATAATAAATATGCCACAATGGAAATATTACCACACTTAGGATCAAATGACATAGACTAAACAAAATCATGGCAAGGATATTGTACATCACTGCCATGGTGAACTCAAAATCACTAGCCTCCAAACTAAGTTTGCCTAACCATGTTCCTGTATGTTTGGAGACTAGCACATTTGGTGATTTCCCTGTTCTAACACACTTGGACAACAAAACCCATCTCAGATTGCAAATGATGATCTAGGATGACCAGGAGAAGAACCTTCTTCGTGCATGGTCATGCTTACACTACAAAAGAAGGCATCTTAGCAAGTGAAAATATCTTAAATATAGTCAAATTGACCTAGTATTTCCAATTACAAGATTACCGTAAATCAAACATAAGCTTATTGAACCTATTTCTGGACATTTTTTACTAATTAAAATCTTTACATCACCATATTCTATTAGCAGATAATTTGTTTCTTTCTGAAAATAATTTCTTAAAATTAGCAAGATTATCTACCAATTGAACAAGACTATTTCAGGCTTGAAATTAGTACAAATGTCTATAAATGGGTTTAATAATCTTATATTTGGTTTACTGTAATCTTAAAATAGGAAATACTAGATAAATTTGACTATATATTCAAGATATTTTCACTTGCTAAGATGTAATTTTTTGCAGTGCAGGAATTCTCATGCTAAACTTTTCATGTTTCATGGCCAATTGGCCAGCAACGAGGCAAAGAAAGGGGAACAGGCCATCTGAAAGCGCCCCTGTAGCCGATACAAAGCTGAGAACATGCATTCTTGGGATAATCACTTTTATGCTGGGATTAAAACAGGATTGGCAGCTGAGGTAGTCACAATGGATGAAAAGGGATTTTACCATAAAACATCCTCATAGAGAAATCTCAGAGGTGGTTTGATGAGATTCTTACTGTGCTGACTGATCGCTATGGTAGGTCCAAGTATCTTTATATTTTGATAAAATTCTGTGTTCTCTAACTAGAGCATATACTAAACACGTGATGACATTTAAATACACATATCAAAAACCTAGATGAACATGAAAATAAATGGTAAAAGTGGTCATAATATTAAAATTGAACAAAAATCTCAAAGATACTGGACATGAAAGTTGACATATGAAGTTTGGGGGCTGGTGGGGGTGTTGACGGGGTGGGGTGGGGGGTGTTGGGGCTGCTGGAAATACTGTTAATATGCCAGACAGATATTCCCAGATAGTCGGCTCCCATAGGTCTTTGCTATTAGCATGCCAGCTGCAGCATCTGCCACATGGGGCCACAGGCAGAGCCAGAGAGTAAGGCTCTCCTACCCCTCCCCATAGAGCAGATATCACCCTCTACTCCTCACCACACACACGGTGGGCCCAAAGATTCTCACCATACAAACACCAGCCCCATCATGTAGTTATCTGAGATTTGTTCTTAATAGTGTCCTTATGTAATCTGGTCAACGGGAGACAACCTAAGGGTTCAGGTAAGCTTAATGCAGAGAGATTCATTTTGTCTCTTATTCGCTACTCTTTGGGAATAAATTATTCCCTGTTTTGTCTCTAATACTTCATGATTTTCCCATGAAATACTGTCTCAGTCCCTGGTGTAAACTTTTGCTCTCTTTCTCTGTGGTTTTCTGTAACGCTGGCTCAATTCTTCTGGGTAATATATTATAATGGCGCTTTAATTAATTGCTCTCCCAACTGTTCTGCCCTGGCAGAAGGGAAAAGAGAGACAGGCTGTCTGTCAGGTCTACATTGCTATTTTTTCTGGACCTCTATCTGACTATATCATGCACTGAACACAGAAACGCCACTTGCAGATAGTTGATATTACATGTTCATACACGTGAACCAGTGTAGGCACCTATACACTCACACCCATTTATCCACATGCACAGTGAAATAATGGCTCTCTCTGTTGTTTTTTCCTCCTCAGCAGATTGTCTCTCAGGGTTTGAGCGCTAATTTAGGCATCTGGCTCCGTCTGGGACTGAGCATCTTTCCCAGTCTAGTGCCTCCTGTGTCTCTCACTCCCCATCCATGCTGACAATGGTGGGAAAAAGGGGCACCACAGAATCACGTCAAGAGCTACACTCACAATGCTGCTATTGTAGAGGGCAGACGATGATCAGAATAATAATGCAGTAACGTCTAACTGTTTACCAACATGTACACAACAGCTGCAGAGTTCACCCCTATGTGTCCGAATATTTCCAAGCCAACCATCTACAGTGAAATAAACTAGAATTTAACACTCAAGCAGTTTTTTTTGTCATGATATGTAATTTAGTGACCAATTTGCCAGCACATCAAGCCATAAATGCAAATTTTTTGTTTTGACATTGAGCGTTTTGCTGTTCATTATATAGAATGCTAAGGTCTGGCATTGCCAGCTCTCCTGAATACACACACACACACACACACACAAACACACATAGACACACACACACACACACACACACACACACACTAATTAATACTATGCCTACACTAACACCAGATATTCCTATCCTTGTGGCCACATTTCATCCCCACCAAGATATAAAAAAAAGCTCCCCCCCAAATAAGCACACACCCTTGCCCTAATATGCACAACTATAATCAGTCATTTTCAAGATCTGTCTATTAAAGACAAAGACAACCAACATACTACACTACACATGAAGATTATTACATGCAAAGAAGCAATGCAGATCTAACGTCATCCAGGTTTAACACACAGCTCGATGTGGTTATATTCAGCAGTCCTCAATATCAATATATATATATAGTCCTTCAATATCCTAAAAATGATCATGATTTAATCCACAGTTTAATTACATAGCATAACCTACATCTCAAATGTAGATTAAATCTTCAGTGCATGCAACTAAAATTCACAGAAAAAAGGCAAGCATGCAGTTTGTGTTGTACAACAGTCCAGTCATTATCCTGATTCCTTGTCGTAAACAGATAGGTATTATTTTTCAGAACTACATCATTAACCACAAGGTATACATTTATTCTACACTGCTGAAAATCACAGCGGCTGTTAGTGCTGAACCTCAACAAAGCTCATTTCAATTTGCATGTTGAAAACTGGAAAAATCTGGTATAGGATTGGCACCATGCCAAGTGGCATAATTAACACTTAACGCCAATGCTCTGCAGCAGTCACACTATGCTTCCACACACACACACACACACACACACTGCTTCTCAACTAATACACAAAATACCATTTGTAGAATAAATGAATAAAACTATAAGTGAAATTTTTAGTGCAACTACATACTGGCGTTTGCAGTCGTATCTTATCTTTATGTGGTCACCTGTATTGTTCCGTGAATTTATCTTATACACATAGGCATTGAAGATCTTGGACATAAAGGTCTGAGAGATGCAAAGCAGGAAGGGAAGCCTCCCCTCCCCTTCCTCCAGTAATACACTGCCTAATTAGAAAACAGCTATTAAAGGCGAAGCTCTCTCATTTCAGCCACAGACAATTCTGACCATGAATGTAGCCTACAGTGATGTGCCAAATATTACATATATAAAAAAGACAGTGCATTCTGTTGTTCTGTTTGTAAATACATGACAGTAGATTCAAATGTGTTATAACACACAACAATGCACTTCTGAATATGGGATTTTGTAGTGAATTTATCCATTGCATAACCTTAACCTGAATAACCATCATCACAGATGTTTGTCAATAGGCATCGTGAAGATGCATTTGATTAGGCATTCTAATAGTTTCCTGTGCGTTTATGTCCATTATGGATGCGACAGCATCTCCCACACTATGTATTAATGTGCATACCATTTAGGCTTACTGATTCTGTGCTCTCCTGTAAGTGCATCTTGTTTGTGCTATCATTGTCCTGTGAGAGCTGTAACTTTGGTTTTGAGGGTTTCTGATTTTTTTTTTTTATAGTCTATTTTAACTGAATGCCTGGGCCTGGCTTGATATTGGTTTTAAATAGGAAATTAAACAAATGAATTCAGTTGGCTATCATTATGGATGTTTTAAAATACCTGGGATGGCTCCTGTGGTTGTCATTTTCACACAGGCACTCATCACCCGAATTCAGGAGCTGATGCTGTCTCGTGAGACCTCGACACTCGTTGGCATTTGGAGCGCACACACACATACACACACTGATACACCTCAATATAACATGAAACAGCTCGATGCTTTTCAGAAACTGAGGCTGAATTAAAGCGTCACTGCGCCTTTAATTGTGAGCTCGCGCGCCTATGCAATTATGCTAATGCGAGCGCGTGTCCTCTTTTTCATTAACACACTGCGTCTGCGTTGTTGCTTCCGTTTGTTGTTTTGTTTTGTTTCAAGGCACACGAAGCCAACAAAAACGTTTCTTATGGCTTCAGTTTTAATTCCACTATATTTGTCTTCCACACGAAGAGTCTAACATCCTCTCTGTGAACGGCTTTTTTTTTTGGTTTGGGTTTTTTTTTTTTTTTTTTTTTTTTTACATAAACAATTAGGACAGAGAATCAGCCTTTGTTAACGACAGACTGTCTTTAGCCTTCTTCCGACAGGTAAGCTGTGTCCTGCCTCAGGACGTCGAAAATCCGTTACAAACACGTAGCTGTTGTTGACATGGCCGTTTTCATTTCATTCATTTCATACATTTCGTACATAAAAACGTAATTAGTGATAAATGTTGTTCCTAACAGGCCTGACTCGCATTCTAGTCGTTCTGTTTGTAGTCCACTACCCACTAGGACCTATTTATCAACTAAGCATCGACATCTTTCTGATACCAGCAACCTTCTGGATACAGTACATCAGTCTTCCTGTAACAGCATTTTGGCACATGATGCATGAAAATGTGCATTTTTAATTTTTACATTCTGAAACGTTTACGGTATAAAGGTAGTATATTAATTACACAGAGTGTCGAAAATCACTACATCCACATCTGCATGCCTCTCAGTTTTGACAATCCCACCCATATAGTGGTGTCCAGACGTGGTGTTTTCATCTAATGTTTGCTAAATACTGTCGTTTTGTATATATGAATCTTTCTAGAGTAGTATTTTGGCAAGAGTGTGTTATTTCTATACACAACCCCTGGTTACATCTGTAACCTTATATACCAAATACGCTAGTCTATAAAATAGTCTAGTTTTCAAAGTGGGGTCTAGTGACACTGGTGGAAATTACAACCTGCCATTATCAAAGATATTATATTGATTATTGAGTTCTTATAGTTATTAGCCTATTTTATTGGTCACTTGAGGTCCAAACCTGAATAACTCTAGGCCTATAAATAATGTCAACTTGAATCTATTGTGTTAGTGGAAAGTTGAGGAATACAACTCTCTGTGACTCCAATAAATAGCCAGAGGATTACTGTACACATTTGAATAATAACCCTAACATTTGAATAGTTGGATTATGTTCAGAAAATAAATCTCTGCTGAGTCTGTGGAATTTGTTCTGTAGTGACGGGGTGCCTGGCTGGAAAAAGTTTGAGAAACTCTGGCCTAGTCTGTTTAAAGCCATCCATTTACATCCACATGATGATGTGATTTGTTTACCAGTAGAGTCTAATTGAACCAAACATTTTGCTTATTATATTGCAAAATGTTCGACTGAGGTACACAACACTACATTCAATGTACACTACATTGCTACATTGCAAATTTGCTGTTTACCTATGTCATTTTACAACATAACAGCATTTGAAAAGTCCTAGGAGCTGCCTTGACACGTCATCATGCGATTAAGGGTAGACGATGTGCTAAATAGAGTGAGCAATTCAACTTCTCTATATTGCATTTGGTTAAGAGTAAAAACTAATTTTATGAAAACTACTCAATAAAGAGCCTGAGAGTACTTTAAAATGGGTCAGCTCCGGTTCACTGGTGAAAAGGATGTCAATGTATATCGACACTTTTGGTTAAAAGTGAAGTAGTTATCTTATGATCCTTTTACAGGAGGTTCAGCAAAATTTGACAAGTAAGGATCTTTCTGCATGTACTGGCAAAGTGACACTTGATGTGATGATGACAGTGTTCCTGTTATTCTCACATAATTTTCATTCACCTTTCACTCTTACATTGTGCAGGCTGAATATATGTATTTTAATAAAAGAAACTAGGTGAATTACTTTCATTAGAAATGACTAAATAAGGAAGCTTATTTTAAAACTGTGATCACCTTCCATCTGTTTATTTGTTGTTATTTATGTAACCTTGGTATGATATTCTGTTGATCTTGACTGAAGGCCTGCCACTGTTGCTGATTTTATAAAATAATTTCACTACATGCTAATAAAAACTAGGTGTAACAAAAACAGGTGATTAAAAACAATGAGTAATATGTTGATAACATATTGTCAAGAAGCAGGTTCTGTACTTTTTCTGCATTTGGAGGCAATTGATGAGATGATCAACATGGCCAGTGGAGAGGTTAAAGTGAGCTCAAAGCTTTGCTGTGAACTAGGACTAATGGCGAGCATTTGGTCAAACAGAGGCAATGATGCAAACGTACCTCATGCCAACACAGCCATTTTAGGAAGCAGGCAGCCAGCCTTTCCATCAAGATGGCTTCCTCAAAGCACAGCCCCTCATTCAGAGCTCCAATCTTCAGCATCTGTGGGGATCATGGCGACTGGCAGCCTCTTTGTCTCCACTGGCACACGAACTGTAGCCTCTTGCACATCATTTTTCTCTTCTCCCGCCCTCTGCTCCGGGGGGCACGCATGGCACCGAATGCTTCCGCTGATGGAAGGAGGAGGCTGGTAGAAAGAGGATGAAAGTTGACCATTATTTTTTGCTCTTTCATTTAGATGGCCCTTTTTTTTTTTTTTTTTTTGCTATTATGTTCCATCAAGACAGTGTGAATGGCCTGGCAGTCGCTATGGGGGGACAAGAGTAAAGCACAATTAAAGAAAAAGCCCCTTTTAATCACTGCCAAAGCAGATGTCATGGCAACTACCATATAATCTGTCTTTAGATAGGGAAAAAATATCAAGGAACAAAATAACTGTAATTCCTTTGTGTTCTCCGCAAAGCAAGTCCACAATAAAGAACTTGACAGTTGTTGGCTTTACCATTTCTACTTTTTTCCCCCCCAATGGTCTCTTAAGTGGAACACTAAATGCAGTATTGCGGATTGTGTAACCCTTGGCTCTTTGGATTCTTATAGCTTATTGTGTGGTTGACGTAGTGGTTGCAGGATAGGTGTACTATATCAGCTTCACCATCAATTGCTGTCCACCCGTAATTTCATCGCATAACCCTTATTCAATTTAGCTGGGTAACCAGTTTAGCTGGAAAAGATCATTGTTAATGAATGATGACAAAATTTCTTTGCTTGCATTAATTTTACATAACAGTAATATGTAACGTGATAGCTAACCATACATTTTTATCATTATTGAGATGGAGACAGACATATAATTTCCTCTCTCTGCTCATTTATTGCACTGAAGCCCCCAGCCTAATGTCCTGGAGTCATTCTAACTGCTTATTCTAAAGCACACCAGAAGACATTAAAATTCAGTCTCACACTCTTTGATCTTATCTAGGATTCATACAAAATATATTTTGTGGCTTTAACATGGCATCATTGAGTTCTGTGCATTAGCATTATTTCCACTTCCAACTTCAGCTAGTCATAATTGACGGATATTCCAGTTGCTCTTTTTGATCGATGATGATAACTAACCTCCTGTGTTTTATATAAAACTAAAAATAGCATAGTACTGCACAAAAATATTATGTAACCACTGGCATGAAACAAGAATAAATGGTTTTTTTTAAGTAGAAATTTGTTTTATATAGAAAAAAGTAAAATCTCAGAGTACCAGAGCAAGATGGGAAACTGATTTTACATTTCTGGAGAAGGCTAGAAATCAGAGCTGCTGTTTATGTTGACAGGATGTGTCAGAGGATTTGTGAATATTGAGGGCCAGGTGATGGGTGTGTGTGGACGCAAGAGTGGCATCTCTCTCTCTCTCACACACACACACACACACACACACACACACACAAAGAGATGACATAAAATAATGAGAGTAAACAAAACAAATGCCAGAGGGTAAAGAGGCTGGTACAAGTGTTGACGTTTCTGCTTTCCTCTTCATCCATCCTCCATGTTCTGTTTCTAGAGCAGATGGTTAAAACTGAAAGCTAAAGCTCATTCTACATGTGACTCTTCCTGAACCACAGATAAAAACATGGCTGCAAAAACAATTGGCTGCTTTGGCATTTTCAGCTTTGGCAGAACGTGGTTATATTTTACACCGCCAGGATGCTCGAATAAAATACCCATGTCAGTAGTGTGGGGCAGTTCAAGGTCAGCATTTAGTAGTGATCATTTTCAGTGGCATGTGTTCAGTGTGCTTCATACTTGCTAAACCACACAACAACCCCAATTTGAATATCATGGGAGATCTTGGTTGTTCTTACCACATGGTGTTGTTCCTGTGCATGGTGGTCCGGTCTCTCGTGCAAACGCTGCGGTCAGGAAGGAGCTAGAGGTTTGAATGAAAAACATGTCTGACTTTCCACAGTATTCTTAGGATTCTAATCATTAATCTAAAAATATAAGCAAGATCAAGTTGATATATTTCCTAGATGTAAGCATGCTTACATAAAATAATTAATTTTATTAATTGTATTTTTTGTTTTTATTTTTCATTAGTGATGAACTGGCAATTTGACAGGGCTACTTGTGAATCATTCACTTTATTCTATCATACGATATCAAACTAAAACAGGCTCTTTGGGGCATATGTAATGAGTAACAGTAGTTACACATTATGACGACATATCTAATAAGCCTACTCAGTTGTACATTTTGTCTTTGTGGTTACTAACAGATGTATGGTTTCCCTTATAATGAGACTCCTGGTGATGTGATGCTAATGTTGTGGTTAAGCAGCTAACTGTGACTAAACCACTAACGAAGCCACATCAATATGGCATAGTGACAACAGACCACTGTCAAAGCTTTATGTAATATCAGTTCCCTTGTGGCCACATGAAACAGCTGGCCTGCACAAATGTATTGCAAGCTCACGTACCACATTTAGAACATTTTGTCATTTTGACACAGACTATAGGAGTTACGTAAACTTGACAACAACCTATACAAGTGTTCCTGGCATTAACACACATTTTACTTCGCATATAAGCAGAAATATAATTTGTTATACAATATTCTGTGATCTGAAGCATGGTATTGTTATCCTGGACACTTCAAAAAAAACAAAAAAAAAACAACTGTGACCTTGAAGTGGGTGGCCTAGGTATGCAGCGTTTTTGAGCAGGGTTTGCACTCAAGTTGTCCCATTCAGAAGGCAGTATAATGTCACATTTATTTTATTTATTTTTGTATCCTTTTCAGAGAGGGAAGCCCTATAATTCTGTTCACCAGATAATGATATAATATGGCAGATGTTAACCGTCAGTTAGACTGTTGACAGTTAGTTAGCTTTGTAAAATATATTGTAAACTATGATTAAAATATTAGTTAATGTGTAAAATATAAACTTTTAATATTGACTTTGGCTTTTGCTTGTATTTGGTCATGGGTTGTGACATTCATGACAAATTATGACAACTACAGGTGTGCATCTGTTTTGCCATTAATAGAGTGCTAAAATGACAGTTCTCTCTCTCTGTGTGTGTGTGTGTGTGTGTGTGTGTGTGTGTGTGTGTGTGTGTGTGTGTGTGATTATTCAAATGAGAGAGAGCTAACCCATAAGCCGCCTCATCATCTACTGTCTTTGTGTTGGGGGAAAAATCCACACTGGCCCCTGAACCACTTCGGGCAGAAATCTGTGCCGTCGTGGGAAAACCCTGTGCAGGCCTTTCACAAGTCCCTCCAAATCAAACCAATTAGTAAGGACCGTGCTCAAGCCATTGAGCACCACTACACGCCTATTGAGCGCCACTGTAGGCCTCACGGCTGAGAGTGCTATAGGCTGTAATGTAGCCCTGTTGGCTGAAAGAAAGTGGTTCATCACATTTGGGAACCAGCGACAGTGACAGAGTCCTATATACATAGGCAGTCAGGATGAAGAGCTTGAGGTAGGCTGAACTGACTTGTGAATGTGGTATAGGGCTTTAGCAAAGCCTTATCCTGCAAAAATCCCTAGGAACAAATTGCCCAGTGTACAGTGGGTGTTAATCCAAACCTGTATGTGTAAATTCAGCATTAGTCATTTTGCTGTGTAGGATTTAAATAGGAATTAAAATATTATTAATATTGATCACAGTGCATAGGTTGGGTTGAGTTCCCCACTCACAGAAGAGTGTGTCTTAAGGCTTCAGCTAAGAAAAATCGCCCAGAGAAAAGTGTGTGTGTGTGTGTGTGTGTGTGAGGATTAAATGTCAACTGGTCTGAGAATGTAAATAATGTCTATACGTAGATAAATAAATATAATTGTTCAAAACAATACAAATAATGCAAAAATACAGTTTTTCTTGCCAGTGGAGTTTGTTTTACTTTAAAAATGACAACAGCAAACTGAAGGAGAATAATTTAGTATTTTTAGAGTGATTTAAATCAAATTTAATGATAAAACCAACTAATTTTCTAAAATTTTGTTTAATATAATATGTTAATATGGTAAACTGTTCTGTAGGTACGCTGTCTAGTGTGCTATAACATCTAACCTTGCCATCTGCAAAGTAGGCCTCGATTAGAATTGCACGGCCTGAATAAAACAAGTCGATCATTAGCAATAATCATTAATAAAATATTGTTGGGCATATCTGGAACCAATGCTCACGCAGATGACATATAAGCTGAAAAAGAGCGAGTTCGTTGGATTTCATGCGCGCGAAATCGTACCGCTAACCCCGCCCCTCACATTACGGTTAATATTTAGTAACTTTTAATACGAACTGGGTGGTTCAAACATAAGCCAACATAAGCATAAGCCAAACAAACAAAAAACAAGCTGCATACTGCTGTACTAAACAATATGGGTGAACAGAAAGGCCTTAGATAGCATTGATGACGCAGGCCTAAGTGACACACAGCATGAGACTGCCTATACAGAGTCACAGTATAGAAAAATGTTCAAATTAAGGTTTCAGTATTGTAGGATGTTAGCATTACGTTTTCATTGTTCTTGAATGTCTATAGTAAGATTTAAGTATTCTCGAATGCCAGTACAAAAGATCTATATTCTAGAATGTCAGAACTGTGTTTTCAGTGTTCTAGAATGCCAGTAGTCAGTATTTCATAATGTTTAAATAAATAAATAAATAAATAAATAAATAAATAAATAAAACGCCACCTTCTAGAACGGCAAAACTATGTTTCCAGTGTTCTAGAATGTGAGTAGTCAGCTTTCAGTATTTTATACTGTAAAAAAAACTTAAATATCTTTAATCTAGAACGTCAAAACTATGTTTTCAGTGTTACAGAATGTCAATCGTCAGGTTTCAGTATTCAGAATAAATAATATTTTCGGTATTCTAGAATATCACAACTAATGTTTCAGTACTCTAGAATGTCAAAAAGAAAAAAAAACCGTGGGCACACAGTTGCTTACCTTCCTTCCCTATGATGGATCTCCACGCAGTGGTCAGTATTTTTCCTGCTCATGCTTTAGTGCAGGAGCAGTGCGCAGTACAGGAGACCGCTCCTACTTTCGGTTATCTAGCTTTATGACGGAGGAGAAACACTCATACAGCTAGATAACCAAAGATAGCAACCGACCCCTTCACACACGACACAAGTAACGAGGAGCATCTCGTAAGAGCAGACCTGATAATGAACAAAGAACAGGTTAACATGTTAGCAAACGAACGAAGAGAGGCAGTTTGGGTTTTAATGCACTCTGAATCATAGCCACGCACATTTGTGTTAACGAGGCCTGAGCATTTATTCAACGTGATCATCCGAGTGCTGTCGTTTTGTGGGGTTGTCATTCATTTAGCTCATTTAGACACGAATAGTCCCTGTCGTGCAGTAACAGCCAGCACAAGATTAATATTCCTAAAATAGATCATTTTATCTGTCCCGTTAGGCTTCAGTCCTCATGATCCCTTTGGCCCTTTAAGCGCTCCGTCTGTGTGTTTGCACAAAATGGAACAGACGTGGGTTCATTTTTAGATGAAAGAATAAACATTACAGTCTGAATAGAAATCTCATTGCGAGCAGGAAAATTTGGAGTTATTATGTTAATTGATAGAAATTTTTATTGCTATTACTGCATTGAGATTTTTTAGCATGCTTAATCAGTCCGCCCCATGACTTATGCCGTATTTAAACTGTAATCGTTCTGTAATGCCTCCTCCCCGGTAAGTAACTTTTAATCGCAGGAAAATGATTTTATTTTATTGTATTTTATTAAGAGACTCGCCCCATAAATTACCAAGTTGTACTGATTAGATGGCATTAGATGAGCTAATCGTAACTTCACTTTAGAATCTAAAAGAATTTTATTTTCTTGTAAAAAAAAGAAAAAAAAATTGAAATAAATAGAAACCTTTTTATCTTAATATCACTGGTAACAAAAATAACATTATATGGGACTAACTGTAAAAGTAAATATTTAATATTTAAATATTTCTTCTTCTTTTTTTAAAAATAAATTTTTAGAAATTTCATGAGTTTTTAAAAAGTATTATTATTTAGCTGTAGCTACTCTGAATGTAGACACCACCCCTTAATAATGACCCTACAATCCCCCGGAGCGCGTGCGGCGTATGACGTCATGGGTTTGATTTCTTTGTGACTGCTTGGCTTACCTGTTGTGTTGCATCTTAAATAAGATTTTTGAAGAAAGTGAAAAGATTTCAACTGAGGCATATACTACGACACAATTATTCAAAAAAATTAAAATTATAATAAAAAAAAATCCCATCTTCATGTTATGTCTTGTTAATACAACTGTATATTATTACAATCATAAAATAATATTTACATTAGGCATGACATTATTTCTGCAATTATTTAACCTTTAAAACACTTTTTCTCAAAATGTAACAGATTTCAAAGAACGGCAACTTATGACACTTATTCTTACTCTTATGATATTCTGAAGTAATTTTTTTAAAACATTTTTTATTACACAAACTCTCATTATGTAAACCTCTTATTGGCCTGTACGCCATTGTTGCATCCTTATGCAGGTCGTACATTGAACTTGTGGAAGGGTTTGGGCATTCACAGTTTTACAGAAGTCGGTTTAACTACAGGTTATAACTACACTCTCTTGTATGCCGTTATAATGAACATTATTACACCGTATATGCCTAACAATGTTTGTTACTAAAAGTTAACACTGTATTACAAATTAATGTATAACATATTTAGCTTCATTGCTTTTTCACTGCCTCTCACGGTCTAACAGGAGAAGGAACACGGAAAGGAATTGTTAGCACTTTGTCTGGCCTTCTCTCTTAGCCTGTACAAGAGATAACTATACAAACATTCACGTGTCTCCATTAATAAACTTAAAAATAACTATAATTACATGCTGATCTGTGACCATTCAATGCTATGATACTAAAATAATGAGCTAGTTCATATGATCCATAGATCAAGTGCAATTCCTGACAATGAAATATGAAGTCTTACTTTTTATGATGCCGTGCATATTCCTTTCTGTCGTGCTCAGGATGCAAAGTGTTAAGTGCCCGAGTGTTGGGCACATCGAAGTGGTCTTCTCTGTGTCTGCCAAGCAAGAACACTGCCGCGCAAGATGCGTTACCAGCACTGTGTGTTGTACTTCTGAAACATTCACTGCCAAAAATAAAAGAAATCGTGATCGTCAGTGGCACCAGCCATGGCGCGTTTTCCTCTGTAAGTCCGCGAAGCCTGGTATGGCGTTTCTTTAAGATCCAGTGAGCAGGAACTGTGCAGTTTATTTCCAACATGGGGAATTTCCTCCCATGAAACCAGCACAGCCGTGGTTTTGTGTTTTATTTAAGATGCACGTGGCTTTGTCTGACCTTTCACAGGCCGATGTAAGCTTCAGGCTGGAGCGGACTCTTCCGTGCGTGTGGTGCGATGCTCTCTCTCTGGCTCTGGAGTCTCTAGTTTTCGGGTCTAAAAGCCTGCACGGTCGCTTCTTTCCCGCAGTGACGTCAAGAAGCAGCAGGCCACGGGCCAATCAGAGACAAGCGGATCAAAGACCAGAGAGGATGCAGCGCGCGCTCTCTCTCTCTCTCTCTCTCTCTCTCTCTCTCTCTGGGTCAGGTAGAGGATATCTGTGAGATCTTTGCTGTTACCGAGGTATTTTATAGACAAATAACTTTAAAAATCGATGGCCTAATTCCTATGTGTGCAATCCAGCTGTAATGTTTAAAACTGTAATGTTATATGGTATGGGCAAAAACAACATACTGCGATTAACTGTGATCACGATATGCTTTGCAACAGGCTATAAGCTATTCAGACAAACTGGTGAACTCTTAATATTTTGTTTAAAGACTGACCTACACTAATTTGACTAAATTTGATTTTTTCCCCCTCAGTGCAAAGATTAATCAAAACACCTCCAGAAACCGTATCTGGAACCTGTCAGAATGCATTTTATAATGCAGGCTTCTGCGATATTATGAAGCCTATTAAAGTCCGATTTTGCGGTGACGATTAACAAACATGTAGCACTATTACGCAATAAGATAAGTGTTAAACACTTTTGTTTCATGTACTGAATTAACAGCTCGTGTTCATCCAGCTAGACTTAAATAAGTACTCTATGGGTTAACGGAAAGTTAGCCTCACTGGTCTCGTAGTCAAGACCACTGGTCCCAACTATACCATTTTAAAATGTAAATTAAAAATAAGGTATAGCCTACCTCGATGTTTTTAAATCGCTAAATACTGCATTTAGCTGAAGAGACATTTTCAGGTCACAATCCTCCTCTTTCCACCTGCTGTTGGGATTCGAGACACCATGAAACATATATCACTCATCACCGATTTAATCATTATATCTGATTAGGCGACATAACAACATTATTTTAACATATTTGCCAGCCACAAGAGTAGCACATAAGTATAAGTAGATGACATAAGACTTCTGCCAAGCCCATGTATTGTGATAATCTTTCTTTCTTTCTTAAAATATATAATATAATCATTTTAGCTTTCTTATTTAAAATGCCTTAATGCTTCTGAAGTGGGCCTTTTTGTACCGTCGTCGAATTTCGCTTTATTCTCATCCATTCACGAATTGAATCACAAATAATATCCATCACTGGCCTACTCGTTCTTCAGGACTACAATATAGGCCTTTTATAGACTACACCGTAGCCCTGCAGCCCACAACATCTAAGCACAATGAGTTACTACCATTTTAATTACTCGCAAACTTGTAAATAAAGAAAAATTTAATCTCCCACCTCAAATACACACACGCACACACGTGATCGCACGTAATTATTCACAGGCTGTGTTTAATTACTAGCTAAAATACAATTGGTTTTCATCATAAAGGGACGACAATGAGCCTGACTGACCAGACTGATGGAAGTCCTTGACCCCTGCCTTTCCGTTTTGTGATTATAAAGTGCTCACTTTAAGAGTCCACTCTCTCGGTTTAGTGCAGGTCAGAAGAGAAGCCACTGGTTGTCCTTTGACCCTCGATCTGCTTATAATCAGTCGCCCTGCACCGTACACAATATAGTGTATAGCCTAGAGCCTCTAGCCTATAGCCTCTAGCCTGTAGTCATTCAGTGATGTGGTTTATCGCAATCTGACATCTTATTTTATGGTGGTTAAAAAAGGCAGTGTACACTTCCTCTGGATTTTTTTTCCCCCAAAACGCAACCAAGGGATATGCTAGATTTACAAGAAAATTAGTATAGGGCCGTTAGTTAGTGCGCTTGTGCTGCGTTGCCTAATTCCTCTTTTCCAATGCCGTCTTAGATTATTTTTAAGTCACCAGTTAAAAAGTGTTTTCTTCTTCTTTTTTATTGTTTAGGTTACAAAAACTAATGCAAATGTTCAGAAAACTAAATGTTTCTTTTTCTTTCTTTCTTTCTTTCTGTCTTTCTTTCTTTCTTTCTTTCTTTTTAAGGTTTAAAACATCTTTAATTATACATTAAGTGTACATTTGTATAGTTATATATGTGTATAGTTTTACTTTCGGTGGGGGGTGGTGGTGGTGGTGATGGGGTAGTAGACTAATTTACAATAAAAGAGATGACCCCTGTGACAAAGATTCGTTGTTGGCAGAAAATTAACTAATACCGTGCTTTTATATAATATTTCACGAGATCCAAATCGAATTTTAGTCTTCAATATCATGCATTCATATTCATCTTTAACTTCAGCAGATCCTCTGCAATTGATAATTCGGACACAGACAGCTATTACAAGTAGAACTGTGAATGGATCATTGACGTCCCGTACTGCGGGTTTTTTTTTTTTTTTTTTTTTTTTTTTTTTTTTTTTTTTTTTTTTTTTTTTTTTTTTTTTTTTTTTTTTTTTTTTTTTTTTTTTTTTTTTTTTTTTTTTTTTTTTTGTATAGCCTACTGACCTTGAATTCACTAATATCAAGATAAAACATATAATTATTTCTAAGTTGCCTGAGAATGAAAATGATCCTAATCCTCTTTTTTTTGGCGAGCCTATAGATTATTCAGGCCCACAAATGCGTTAATTATCGTATAACTGTGTTTATGCGAGTCTTACTGTAGCAACACTGACCTCTAGCGGCGAGAGCTCGCAATGATCATCTGATTGCGTCAAATGCTGGTTTTGAAAAACGACTCAAAAATATATTAAAATGTGTTCATAATGGAGGCTGTTTCTCAGACTCGTGCTACCTTGCTAATGTTGAATAATTCAGAAAAATCGTATATAAAATCTAAACACTTAAAAAAGCAGGGTATATAGGTTACATCATGTAATCACTCAAATATTTGAAATAATCCGCTGTTTTCTTCTTCTCTCAGTCACGCACACAGCTTGTCAAACCTTTTTAACGACCCTTTTTAGACTGTCGCGATTTTACCCTGAAGAAGCTAACAACTCCGATGAAATCACTGAAATTGTTCTTATAGATTTCTTCTGGTTTAGGTATCCGAAAATGCAACATGATATTTAAAGTGCTCTAATACTACAAAATCCTAAATTAATTTATTATAAAAATGCAGAAATTCTTGCACACTTAGGTTTTTTTTTTCTCCCGTGATAACCACCATGGATATCACCATTAGACTCGTGATATTTTCCACCCCTTAATATTAAAAATATAATTTATTGTTATTATAATTTAAACATTATGTAAGCCTCGTGATGCTCTTTCTCAAGGGCACCCATTGTAGCTAATTTTCTTGTATCTATATATATATATATCGTTTTTAAATATAGAATTTTACCTTTTTTTGGGTGTCCATTTAATTTTCTTTTATCTTAATACGAGACAAAGGTTTTGCAGAGATCTGCATACCCATTCTTTAAGCAAACACAATTAAGTGTCGATTTAATTTTGATTTCTTGTGGTTTATTTTATGATTACCTGAGAGCTGATCATCGAAAAGAAAATCCACAGCAAGTATTTTCGTAATGTAAGCAGAATAAGCATTACACTTAAGTATAATTAAGCTGCCTTATTTTGACAAAACACTGCTCGAAGTGCAAACTCTCGTGTCTACATGGATTATTCCAAACTGAAAAATGCAATCGGTCATTATCTTTGGTGTTCTATATTTTATTTCTTTATTTATTTTTCCGTAGGGCTAATGACTTTTCTTTTTCTTTGTGTAACACACTGAATGTACACACATATAAGAAGGAGTGAACCTAAATGTCTTTAAAACCTGCACTGCTCTTTACAGGCGCTGTCTATTTGGCATTACACGACTCTGATCAATTGGTTAACTTTCACATGCCGATATTACAAATATTTCATAAAAATGAGCTTATTCCATTACTTAACAAAATATTTCCTTTGCCTGTATTAATCAGTCGCAGTCTGCCTGAATCATGTCTGGGTGCAGCGCAGCACTGAAAGAAAAGAGTTTAAAGGGTTTGTTTGTTCATGGACAACTGTTCAAAGGTTTAATGGTTCTGATGAAAAATTAGCAAAAACAAAGCTATTACACAGCAGGCTAAAGAAGGAAAATATATAATAGCTACAGTATTTTCAAAAGGTATCTACTGAAATACATTCGAACAAATTCTGGATTTGGATTTGAAAACCCAGCGATCGGCTGTTTTGTAAGTAAGTAGCGACATCTAGTGGACAGATCATGTAGCTGCAGTAATGTTTATGATTTTTCTTTTTTGGAAAGCAGTTGGTTACCATGGAGACGTTCAGCACACAGCGCGGCTTTGCCTTTCCAGGGCTGCTTTCCCATATCGAGTTTAACTCGCTCTTATCGGCTTCATTCTGAGGACAATTCTGTCGCCATTGTAATGCTTAATTTGTTTGATGTTTGGTATAAGAGTCCATGAAAGCCCAAGGCTCTGTAGACTAATCCAGAAATCTTTGCGGATGCACTTGTCTTTTTAAAATAGGGGGAAAGGCAGGTGAAGTTGTTTATAAACGTCAACAGCCTAAATAATTTCGTTTAGTCAGGGTTCAAGTATAAATTCATGTTCAAGTATACAATTTTCATAAAGCATAAACAGATTACATATACTATATCCTCCCAAACAGATGTGCGGACTGCAGTTACCATTACCAAACATACAAACAAACAAACAAAGTCCATATAGTGGTTTCAGCATATACACACAGTGGCTTGCATAAGTATTCACCCTCTTGAATGACACCTCATGAACCTACACATAATGGCCCATTATAGAAAGTGGTGGGAAAAATCAATATCGTTTGCATCGTTTACATATAAAAAGCTTAAAACTTGTGATTGTGTAAGTATTCACCCCCGTTACTGTGAACCCCCTAAAAATGTGTTCCTTTGTAAAGAGACATGGTTACAGCGTAAATGTTCAGCTTGCTGATGAAGTGAAGTTTATTGCTCTGGTCTGCCCCCTAGTGGAGTGACAGAGACTGGCTCTTTCCCCCAACCTTTCAGTTCACTTGCTGTTCCTAAAACGATTTTAATTGATAACACGGATTCTGCATCATTCTGCGGATTAGAGCCTTTATCAGGGAGTACATTTGACTCCCCTGCTTATAAGCAGAACAGGTAACAATAATACATGAAGACACAGATGTCCCAATAACAGTATGATCATCTCTCTTATCTGCGCTTTCAGCGATGACAGATTTGTCCTCTGTTTTGTAGTCAGCGCCGATTGTTACACTGTTTTCCGGTGGCCCTCAAAAAAAGACCATCGACCCCGGCAGGACTCGAACCTGCAATCTTCTGATCCGAAGTCAGACGCCTTATCCATTAGGCCACGAGGTCGTTGCCACGGTAACGTTGGATCAGATGGGAATAGCAACCTCAGGGTCATTACGTGTACAGCTTAAGGTGTAATTATTGAGATATGACCGCTAGCGTCAGGACGGAAACTGCTTAGACGGAAAGTATTCATACCTCTTCATTCTTAATTCTAAACAAATAAAATTACATTAAACCAGTGAAAGTTTTGATCGTCATGAAACTAAAATCCGATTCCCTGGAGTCGATTCATAAAGAACAGTTTTGCTCCCTCGTCGGGCCAGTGGCGCAATGGATAACGCGTCTGACTACGGATCAGAAGATTCTAGGTTCGACTCCTGGCTGGCTCGGCTCATCCTTCCTTTAGATCTGAAGGAAAGGAAACCTTTAGACCGTCATTTACAAACGGAACATATAAAATGTATTTAGAAAAAAATGTAGGCCTTCTGTAACATTGAACATTTTATTGTGTCAGTAACGTATGTGTCTAAGAATCAAAGGAATATTTCTTGCACGGGATTACCACTCTAGTGGGAAGTGTGAATATTCATTTCTTGAGGCACCTTTTGAAAAAGTCAGGAGGTGTGTTTGAAAGGGCTTTCCGCTGTCACATCCAGCTTCAGACGATACACATGGAATAAAACATGACATGGCATGTGGTTATAGGCATTGTTCACGTTCACCCCTGAGTACCCTATGATGCGTAGTTAGCATGGGGTTAAATCAAGTGGCTCTTTTTTTTTTTTTTACCATACATATATAATAACACAAAACTACATGAGACTGCACACAACTAACAAAGATTACACAGACCTACCACAGGACTACATAAAGTGCACGTGTGCAAACGTGCAAACAGTGCAAGCCCAGTAGGCCTACAAATTTCCTATAACAGAACAATAGGCACAGAAAGGGACAGTGCAGCGCCGACTAGTACTCAGTTCTAGTGTGGATAAAGTGCCATATGTAACAGGGTGTGCAAAAAGATATAACAATATAATTGTAAAATGCTGTAAATGTAAACATAACATACTATGACACTATGTAATTACCGTGATAAATACAGTGTTAGCGGCAAGCGTTCAGGTGGTCAATACAGTATTTTATGTACCCCTTCAGACCTGGTGTCCATTGGAATGGACATTACGTATTTCTGGGTCTAAACCAATAAGAAATCTCTGATTTCATTGTTTGAATAATGCTTATTACTGATTGGTTCCTGATTATCCAATCACAGTGGAGAAATGACTTTTAACTTGATCTGAGAGATCTTCGGCCATCATCCAAGACAAGCATGGCTCTGAAGCTCGAGAGAGGGAGGAGTAAGTGCCTGTTTTTCATTAAACATGTTAATTTATGTTCATGCTAGCCTAATACATTTTCTCTCAGCATAATTTTAACAATTTCAAGTGTTAATATTTCAAGTTATTTTGAAAATATTTCATCAAGTTATAGGATTTTTTCAAAGTTTAATGTCCATCCCAGTGGACATCAAGAGTCAAGAGATATTAGCCAGCACTCAGTTAGTCAGTGTCACCAGGCAAAGAAACAAAATACCTATAAGCATTTCATAGCTAAGCTATGACTTCACAGTTGATTTATTTTATGTATATAACCTGTTTTTCACACAATCTTCCTTTAGAGTATAAAGTCATAGACATTCCTTGAACCTTGTAAATGGAGAGTTATCTGATCTTGACTGCTTGGATTCAGGAAATGAGGCAGATGAAAACGAGAGTAAGTGTAGATGTTGAGAGTATAGTACAAAGTTTTATAATATATAATATGTAAATTGCAGAAAATGCATGTGAGGTCACGAGTGAGAACATGGAAAAACAGTTATAAATGTGATTGTTTTGTTACTGGATAGGACAGGGGACAGAGAAAAGGGACAGTAGAGGTGCATGCATGCTTGAAGAACTTGAGGTGGCAGCTGAGGTTGAGTTAGAAGAAAGTGTAGTGACAGAGGATCAAGAGGAGATTACAGTGAACAAAGAGGAAGATGATCATGAGCAGATGACAGTAACCAGGAAGCATGAGATTAAGTGGCGCCATAGGCCTTTCACCACAATCATCGATACTTCCTTTCAGAATCATCTGATTTATGACAGACATCCCATGAGCCCATACGAATACTTCAAACAGTATGTACCAGATGAGCTCTT
>CM040985.1:8041924-8099505 GCA_022985145.1 Pangasius djambal | reverse complement strand
AATATAGATCAATGGTTTAAAAAAAGTCCATAGTATAAATTTAGCTGGATTTGCACACAAGGCAGAGATGCAGTTTAATGAAAAATGAATGCACAATAGAAATAAAAGTAAACAGATCTGACTGTCCAATTATTAGCTTGCTATAAGGGATTTTTCCGAACGTCAATGATTGCAGAGTTAGAACCAACGAGTCCTGGGTTTAGGCTTGACCTCCGGCTCTCTCTCCGTGGTTTGGTAAGGGACAATGAGCCTGTTCCGCTCCAATAAGCAGTGTTCATGTTCATATTAGGTTGGACAACTCTGTTGGCTGGCAGCTCACAAGCTACCCTCTGCCTCAGCTCCTCCATTACATGCTGGTCTTCAGTGGGGAGAGAAGAGCGCCTCCATGTGGGGGGCAGCGGCGCATTTACTAACTCCCGCATTTCCTCTCTTGACTTGTGAACTCTGTCAGGTTCAGGAGTGTACCTGGTACTGTCTCCACCTGCCTTGCACTGCACCCTGTCTACTCCACCTGCAAAGAAAATCAGATATTTCACCTGATTAAGATGACAGCTGAAATTTTATAAATATATAAAATACATGTATAAAATAAATGTGGACATAATTTAAGACTAAAGCAAACAAGCTATTGCTCAGTATGTAATTTAGGATATAGATTCTTAATTTACATTACTGATGCATTATGGAAAAAATCATGGCACCATGAACTAGTTCACTGTAGCCATTATGACATTTAACTAAAGACTCACTCTTGCTCTGATCTCCCATTCCACACATGTCCCTTATTCTGTTGTTGAGCTCCTGATTGGCTGCCTTGCACAGGTTCAGTTCTTTGCTCAGGTTGTGGATCAATCCCTCATACTGTCGCTGTCTACCAGCCAGACCTTCATCCATTTGATCTGTGGAAGAAGCCCAGTAAGACTTGTTTCACTTGTATGTAAGTATTTTATGTCCACAATACATTCCACTTGATGACTTGGGAGACGATTCACAAAAAAGAAGTGAAGTGAAGTGACTTGTGGCCAACAACAACAACAGAAACCTTATAACTAGAAAAGCTTGCACAAATTAGTCTCTCTTTTTTAAAGAATTTCAAACCATCAAACTATTTCATTAGAGCATATTGTCAGATTAAAAAAAATTTTTTTAGATACAAATACTAAGAGACAAGTGAATTAGAATCCTTTTCAATATTTTCTTGGGCCCAAAGTAAACATGGTAATTCTAAACTGACAAATACACTTCTATAACAATGATTATGCTGACCTTCAATCCAGGTATTTTGTTTTGCCTAATGCTCTCTTCCCTGCTGCCAGTAATCTGCATTTTACATGGAAAATGCAGGTATGTCATTTCCCTACCTTCTTCACAGCTCCTTCTTTACAGCTCTTATATATCCACAGGAATAACAGCAACGTAAAGCCTGGCCTCTGCCTCTTACCCTGGACCAGAATCCCAAACCCTGTTTTGCATGTAATGTGCACAGATGATCTCTGTGCTACCTTAAATTTGTGGGATTATAATTAAGCACTATCCTTAAAGCCCAAGGGAAAATAAAAGTGATTATTTTTCAATTATGTTTAGTACTTTCTAATCATGTTGGTTTTATGGCACACACTATACAGCTCACAGAAAGAGTAATGAAAGCATGAACACTTGGTTAATTTTTCAAAGCTAACTAATAGGACAGCAAGATATCAATCATTAGAATATTAGGTTCTTCCCAAATAATTCCCATACTTGCCTAATTAGAAAATTCAGCTGTTTTCTCTTTTTATGATGTTTATATCTTGCTGTTTTTTTTCTTTCAATTTTCTGGGTGTTTTTTTTTTTTTTTTTTAGCCCTTAAGACATCATACATTTAAATATTTTACACTACATTCCCTGTAAATTTACACAAATGAATAATTGTCTGTTGTGCCCTCAGTAACATATACAAAAGAAATATAAAAATAGGAGTGTTGCTTATAAAACCCAAATACTCTCCGTTTCATTTGATATTCCATGCTGAAATTAGAAAACAGCTCTTATTTGAAGTATCACTACAGCTTTTCTTAAAAGACGTCATAAATCGGAGCCCACTGCTTTCCTATTACTGACAATATAAGTCAAGAAAGAATCTTATTCTGAATAAATGAACAAACAGGTAAGTGTCTGCTGATGAGTTTGATGGTCACCTCGGCATTGCTGCAGCAGGAGCTGCACGTTTCGTTCGTGCTCTTTTTGTTGCTGTGTGAGCCGGCGGTCTGTGTCCAGCTGCTGGCGCTCCAGAGCTGCTTCCAACCACCCAACCAAGTGCTGCTGCTCCTCCACGCGCATCTCCAGCTCAGCCAGGGCCATCTGCAGCTTCCGCTCTTCCTCTCGCAGGGACACCACCTTCACATGAATTCACAGGAAACATGGGAGAAAAAAGAAACAAAAAAAGAAAGGTAAAGAGTAACTATGCTTTCATGTTAATGTAACATTAGACATGAAAAATACAAAAGTTAAAAAAAAAAAAAAAAAAAAAGTCTACTAATACACTCCCCTTGAGAGTAGACAATAACAACAAACATCATTAAAAAGAGAACGCGCAGACCTTATCAAAGTACTTGCAGAGCAGAGCGCGTGTCTCTGAGGCAGACAGGTAGGTGAGTTTGGCCATCAGGTTCATCTCCCACTGAGTGAGCATGCTCCCTGATGCCCTCAGCTGCCTCTGCCTCTGTGTGATGGCCTCGTTCTTGTACTCAATGGCAGCGTCCAGCGCCTCTATAGCTTCATCTAGCTGGAACAGAGTGCGCTCCTCCTACAGGTCAGTTAAAAGATAGTGAGCATTTAGACATGATTCCCCTACAGGAAGATCTTCAGAAACCACAAAGCCTTTTCAGGGACTTGCAGGAGGAATCAGAAGGTACTTTCTAGCAGTCCGGGGATGGAGCTACTAAGGTGGAGGTTGCTGTTCTAAACACACTGATTGGTGAAACACATACATAATGACAACCCTCTTAAACATCACAAACCTTAAGCTCTTACTAATGCTGTATAACAGAGGTGATGGTGAAGCTATGCTTTTGGCAGGAGTGTGTCTTGGTACATTTAATACATAACCGTATGTACATTTGTTCATGTATCTTGTTGCTTACTGCTTGTGGCAAACATCAACAACAGACATGTGACCACTGCTTTTCACGCGTACATAGTTTAAAAGGTTACAATAATTTTAACATCATATTTGCAAAACAATATAAAACAAAACTAACAAAACTTAAATTTCTACAAGTGGTGTATGTCACCATTTTGCGTAATGGTTTGAGGTCCATGCAGTGTGCAGTGTAGGAACCTAAAAAAGGAACTCAAAAGCAATTTAAAATACTGTTATGATCCTTAGTGAACATCAGTAACAGCCACAGATAACTATAAGAACCTCTTGTCAGCATGATAATGTGCTAAACCTTCTGTCAAAAAGGGGTTTACCTACAAGCCATATCGATATTAAAATACTTGGTCAAGTGGAATTCACCTCAGGAGACAGCAGGTTACCCTGTCGGAGCTTGTCGTCCAACTCTACTCTCTGTTTGAGGAGCTGCTCTTTCTCCTGCCGCAGGTTGGAGATCTCCTGGCGGATGTGCTGCGAGTCTTGAGCACTGCTACTGCGCAGCTGGCCATTCCGCTCACTCAGCTCCCGCTCCAGCGATTCAATACGGTTCGACAGTGTCGCCAGGTCCTTACTCAGAGCCTGCCGAGTGAAATGAGCATGCTGGACCTTCAGACGGTATTACTGTATGCTTCAGTAATAACAGTGTTATGTACCTGAGACTGGAAATTTTTGTAAATAAACAACATTCAGGTTTTGTATAAGCTTAATTGCATATATTTAAGGTTGTAAATTTGCTACAGGGTCTTCATTGGGTTTAACACTTTATCAGTCAGATTGCTTTTTTTATGAGAGCAAGAACCTTGTCAGGGCAATATGTGTGGAGTTTGCAAGGAATGTTTTGTATCAAATCATACAGACTTTGGATGAACAGAGTCTGATATACCTGGCTAGACCGGAGTCGTTTGGTCTCCAGGCCACTACGCTCCAAGAGCAACGCCTCCTTCTTGGCCAGGATCTCCTCTCTTTTGGTCAACTCCCCCTCTAGGTCTTCCAGACCTCTCCTCTGTTCCAGAACCTTCTCCATCTCCTCATCTAGCCATCGCTTCTGTTCTTCTATCTTCTGCTCGGAAGATCAACACCAGTCAAAAAGACTGCAACAGTTCGAACTCTGCTACATTTGTATCTAAAATGCTGTTACTCTTAGGGGAAATCATAAACTTTGAGACATGATGAAGCATGTTTACCGCAGACAGAAATAACACTGTTAACAAAACACAAGCTCAAATACCAGTCCAAGAGTGAGTAAAAGCATAGAGTGTAAACTTAAAACATGCTGAAACAAGCCATGAGACAGTAACACCAAGTCTGCCTATTATAAAACAAAACCAAATAAAACCACACAAGCTTTAGGTAGGTTTTATTAAAAACTGAATTTCTGTTTTGATAACACTGTGGTTAGGCTTCTCCAGGTCCTTACCTGCTGTTCCTCTAGTGAGACGACCGAGCCGTTACTGCCGCTCCTTCTTTGCCTTTGGAAGGCAGCAATTTCTTCCGTCTTAATCCGCAGAATCTTCTGCTGCTGCTCGTTCTTTATCTCCAGCTCCTGAAAACAGACAGGTAGCATATACTGTAATCACAAAATTTCTCCACCTTTGATACAAATTTTTAGGATCCCTATATTCCAGACACACGCTATACAACTCTATTTTTAAGTGTAAACTGGCTGTAAAATCAGGTGGTATTTCACATGTATCAGCCATCACTTGACATGAAGTGTGTGTGGGGGAGAGGCTTCAATGCTCAATTAACTACCCTAACAATCTCACCTGTCAGATGAGTGATCATAAGAAATACACGTGGTACTGGTAAGCTTCTAAGGCTGAAAATCCCATGGTGAATGTGTTCACCTTTACACGATGTTTGCCTCTTTGCATCTCACTCTCCAGCCTTCTCTTCTGTTGACTCTCCTCTCGGAGGCGCCGCTGTAGCTGGTCCTGCTGTTGCCGCAGGCTCTGCACGCTCCTCTCCAGCTCCTGCACACGCCGCTCACTCTGCACTGACAGAGAGGCCAGCTGCACAGTGTCCCTCTGCCTCTGCTTCAGCACCTGCAAACATGCGAAACAAAGACATCACACTCAGAGCTGTCCAGTCGATGATGCCGAAGTTCATGCAGAACAAAGGAATGCTTTAGCAATATTGCCATGTGGATATTCTTCGGCCAGAAAATCTTAAATCACACTTAACAGCCATTTAAGAAAACAAATGAAACAATGTTAAAGGTTCTGAGGCACAGATGTTCTCTGTCACCATTATAGACAAAACCCAGAAGTGCCAACATTGCTAAGAAGAAAATCCTGGCAGGCAAAGAGGAAAAACAGGATCTTACCAGAAAAACCCTAGCTTATGCCAGTGTATGGGACAGCATATGACAAAAACTTTACTGGTCAGCTTCAAGCATGAATTTGAAATAAAATAATCACATATTTGACTCCATGATCCAGGCATTTCAATGTGTTATCAATGTAATACAGTACATGAAGGATACATTTAAAGCTGCCAGTGATTCAGCATGGTTTATGGTTACAGTGTAATATGATGTGATATAGCAGCAAATTCTTTACTTGTAATCAGACAATAAGTGCTAGCTTTCAGAGCTAGAGGCCACGCCTCCTTCACTGCGACTGGCAGGTATAGACATGCATGGAGGGGAAAAGAAAGCAAGTGAGAAAAAAAAAAAGGAATAGGGTTGATAGCACTGAAAACAATGACACTTTTTATTGGATACACGAAGCGTTGTTTTTAATGTACTGACATACAATGCATGATTCAGTGCAGAGAATCTGTACAGTACAGCTGGGCTGTTAAACTCGGGTCCCAGATCACCAGATTCAGCCCATGAAGACCTCATCAGGTGTGTTAAATGAGGTTGAATAAATGAGAAAATTAGAACTTTGTAGAGATGTGATCCCCAGGATAAGACCCTGGCACTTCTGCACTAGAGAGTAATCACATGTCGGCAAATTATTGACATATAGAAATGAAAGTGTTCTAGTAATAATAAAGGCATTTTATCCAAAGTAACTAACATGCATTGCAAGAATTTATTTTTCCATGTGTCATTAGTGCTCCTGTAGGTACTGTAAGGTCTTGTTATCTGGATTACACTCCTAGCTCAAGTGCCTGAGGACAATCTCTAGAAGAAAAATGGTGAAAGGATGGTTATAGCTGCTGGCCTAACATGCTTTGTCCCAATGTCTTAATGCTCCACTGGGAAATCAACTCTTCAACCCTCCAGTAAAAAGCGTAGAGCCACTGCACCCTTCAAATTTAATTGCCAAGATAAAAACCACGTGATCTTTGGTTCAGCAATACATTGCTGTTATGTTGGTAAATAGATTATATGGGTGACAAAGCCCACAAATTAAGAGTCAGGGATAAAATGACAGTATGATTTCATCGAACAAATCCAGCATGTGCTGAAAGGGACACTTGCCAAAATAAAAAAATAAATAAAAAAAAAACACCATGGATACATCTGTTTTAAACTGCAGCACAGAGGAAGTGGCAGGAAAGCTTCGAACAAGATGAGAATGTTTCTGCCATTTTTTTCTGTACCCTCATGCAAAATGGCTCGCACAGTCTAACAGAAACATTTATTTTAAACCTTAATTTCAATGGTCAGTCTACTTTTAAAAATGTAGTTCCATTTCAAGCTACAAGTTAATCTATTTAAAAAAAAAAAGTCCCTTAAACAGGGATGCAGAAAGATGTCCTACATTGGGGTGCTGGAATTTTAAGCCTCATGACACCACACCCAAACAACTCAAATTCATTCAGTTCGTTATTCTTTTAACAGAGAATTGTGTCTCAATTGCTTTGATACAGTCTTCTTAATTTCATTCAAACATTTTCTAACATCACAGATCTGACAGTACTGTAAATATGACTGTAACATACATGACACGTTTATATCAATGCACTTGTTCTAATACGTTATCGTTTCTATAGTAACAGCTCATACAAATAATCAAAAGGCTAGTAGCAAAAATATTATAAAATGGGTTGTTTAACAATGACAAGAGTATAAACGTTGATAGCGTGAAGTCTTGAATATAGGTGCTTTGTAACAGTCAGTAATCTCCCCGACACAGAGGCTAGTTCATGTTATTGATTACATTACAGTAGCTATATACAGTCATCCTCTCACCAAGAACTGCTTTTCTTTTCTCTCTTGAAGTTAATGAGACAAAAAAAAAAGCAGTTTGGCATCTTACTGAGAAACCGTGAAGGGCAAACTGCTCTGTCCCGAAGACTTGAGTTTCGTGGATGTTCCATAACATCAAACAAATAAAATGTGTGATGTGTTGTTCATTAAAAATGTACAGTTGTAATCGTTGGCAAATTGCTGTGGCATAAGAAAAATGCTATCTCTGACATACAAACTCGAAATACTCAATTTTAAAAAGTTTGCTTATTTCTTTCTTTGTTTATCTATATTATTATTATTATTATTAAATGTTTTTCACAGTTGCATTTAAAGGAATCAAGTTGGGGGTGCTGCACCCCCTAACAGCACACCCAAACAACACTACTCCACCTGCCCAACTTGGTAAGCAAGGAATAAAAAAAAAAACTGATGGGGTGTGCTGTTAGAAGAAAATAATCAATGTAAGTTGATTGGTTTTCCTATAACAGCATGTCCCAAAGTGTTTTATTCTTCTTACACCACAGCCAATTTCCAATTATTACAATTTTGTGTTTATAAAAGAACAAAACATTGTACTTTTTATCTGCTTATAGTAACATATCATGTTATGGAACATCCACAAAATAAGCTCGTTCCTGTTGTCATTTACATTATAGCAGCTATAAACAGTTCCCTCACACCTGCTGACCAATCACTAACAAGACTTCAACAGCACTGAGTTATAGTATTTAATGACTAAGTAATGGTTACTGAAGGTGTCAGAAGCCCGTTTGGAAGCAGCTATACATTAGGTTTAATAGATGTAATTAACAGCCATTTTATGCTGGAATTCCTGTTTAACAAACATGTTTAACAAACGCGTACACAACATGCTAATTTTACTTCTTAAAAATACATGTATCAGCCTGACCTGCACTTTGCTTTGCGCAGCTGCAATCTTTCTCCTGCACTCCTGGGCTTTAGAGCGGTCAGCGGCATCACGACTGCCCTGCACCTCTAGCTCCTGAAGTTGTTTGTGGGCCTCGGTGAGCTCGGCTCGTGCCTGCTCAGCCTCCTGCTCCAGCTCGGCTACCTTTCGGCTGTACTGCCTGTTCATGGCTTGGGCATCTTTCCCTGCGAACACACCATGAAGATCACTAGAATTTAAAATCTCTCTCTCTCACACACACACACTTACATCTGGATGATCAAAATTACCTGTTTTGACCAACTCCTTGATGAGATCCTCCTTCATCCTGATGGTGACAGAGAGTTCTCTGATCTTCTGCTGGGCCAGGAGCAACCCTCTCTCTGAGCCCATCTCCCACATGCTGCCTCGTAGACTCTCCAGCACGGAGCTCTCCCCTACACTGCTGTTAGCTATTCACACAAAACACAGACTGTCTGTACACAGGGATGCTAACTGTTACATGAACATCTATCAAATACTGAAACTTCATACTTCACCAAACAAATGCTAAGTACACAATGAAAGTCAGAAGCATCGCACAAATTAAAACTAGGCTAAACAGAGTTTTGCCATCTTTCATTTATTTTTAGTCACCTTAGCATTTTGAGGGAAATAAAACAACATTAAAGAAATGTTCCTGTTGCTCATTCAGTGTTAGTATAATACTGATACAAGAATATACATGGAGCATGTTGCAGTTATGAATTGAACTGTTCTGTGGAAAAAATAGACCACTCAAACATTGTTTCATCATAGGATGTAAAATCATTTATACATCCTACAATACAGTATATTTATAGCAATGCTGTTGCACAGTAATAATTACTTCCAAGGTGCTTTTATAAACTCAGTCACTGTCATTACTAGTGTAATTAGCAGTCATGTCAAAGTGTAGGCAAATAATATAATTATTTGATAATTAATAATACTTGAAAATGCCACAGGCTAAATTGCCCCTAGGTGTGAATAAGTGTATGAAGGGGTAAGATAAAGCAGGTAATGAAGATAATATAAAATGTCTACAAAATATATACAATGAATATAAAATGTCTACAAGATTAATAGAAAATGAGATATAGTTAAATGCAATATGTGTACTCATGAGCAAAAAAATGTTTTGTTTTGTTCACTAAGATGCTGAAATTTGTGATATAGTGCAGCCCTTACAACTGGATATATCTGTAATCTGAAATGTTAGAGACTACAAAATCAACCACTGTCTGTGTCGGTTTTGGTATTCACTAAAAAAGGGACTCTCTACTCCAATTCTGGAGGCCCACTTCTTAATTCTTGTCCTAACAGTGGATTTTCAGATGCTATAGATGGCTATTTTATTGCCACTGTCTGATTTATGAAGGTCACCACACTTTTGGATCATTTCATTTGTGTATTCTAGAATCTTCCCATATTAATGGGAAATGTGGACTCTGCATCACCTCATATTTATACCCCAGTAGAACAGGAAGTCATGGATGACTGCTTTAAAAAAAGGAAAATATTAATGGAAACATGGTTCGGTTACATTTTGTTCATTAGAATTTCTAGGGGTGCCAATAATTGTGACATATGTAGTTAAAAAAAAAAACCAATTCTGATAAGGCTTTTTAAAAAACATATTCTTATAATAAGTTTAATTGAATTAAAGACTAGCTTTCTCTCATATTTTCAATATGAAAGAGATTAAGCTAATTAACAGTAAGACCTTTTTTTCCAAAACGTTTTTAACCAATCTCTACCAAGGGTGCTAATAATTCTGAAGCTGACTCTACTTTAAACCATTTCAGTGCTGAACTCACAAGTCCGTCTGCTGTAGTGTAATCCTGGAGGGTGGCCAGGCCCCAGGACCTGAGACAGGGTTCCCCTAGCTCTTCTGGGTGATCCTTGAAATGGTGCATCCTTCTTTGACCAGGTAATATTCATGCATCTGTAGAAAAGCAATATGACTACAGAATCCAAGAATGCACAACTTACAAGGAATTAAAGCTATATTTAGATCAGCCACTGCACTATTTGACAAAGCAAATAATATGTCTTGCAATCATTCAACCGATCATTAGAGTGGAGTGTGTGCAAGTGTTTTTCACACCCACCAACTCTAAATAACAACTCTAGAATCACATTTCACTATGCTGCCTACATATTACATTTCGGTTCAGAGCACCCTTCATGCTAATTTGCTGCCTCCTTCTTTTTAACCCTGCGTTCAAACTAGCAGTGATTTTTCGCCTCACTTCACTCAAGTCACTGAACGTTGCTTTCTATCTTGAGACACCACCAGGTATTTTGGTTTCCGTGGCTGCCCCTGGTTACAGAAATATGGCCACAATCAAGTGTCACCATCCCTCACTCCCATTAGTAGTTTTCAAAAAGTTAAACTCCGCTCAACACAGTTGCTCACCCTGTACATACATTGAAAATGAATGACTTTCAGATGCTTTGTTGCACTGTGGTCAGTTTAGGCACAGTGTTACACTTGCACCCCTGATTTGCAGTCAGAAGTAGGCACTAGTGTGCTAAAATTCACAAAGGGTAAACATTACTGCTTCTTCTGAGTAAATCTACTTATTTGTAGAGAAGTAGCAAGATAAAGAGTATCATCCATACTTGCGTTTGTCTTTGACGCCTCTGTTAGGAGTGTTCTCGCCTTCTCTGTCCTCTCCGCAGGACTCGCACTCCTTGTCCCACTGAGCCTTTTCAGAAAACGAATGGCTGTCTGTAGAAACACTCAGGCCAGTCTGAAATCATAGAATATAGAGAACATTATTTTCACTGCAAAACACACTAGTATAAGGCAGACATTTAGAGAAGATTATCATAGTACATCTCACAACAAGTAAGTGATATAGTGTTCCACACTGAGTGGGTGCGGAAGGGTATTCTAATAAGATGGTATACGATGATGTGGGTACAATGATGCGATAGCTACACAGTTAACATTGTGCTATACCAGTAAATGATGATGTCACATACTATTTAAAGGTTTGATGCCTATGAAAATATCACACAAAACTTTTAAAACAGGGTAGCAAACAGGCAATTTCCCCACAAAATAACTGAATCCTTACACTGTCACTGCATATTAGATAGCTCCCTACTGGCCTGATGGCACCTAGCTAAGAGGCTAGGTAGATGCATAGGCACCATTGCCCTCACTAGCTAGCTAACATATTCCTCTGTACTTGAATGGTGGTTATATACTGAGATACCGAAAACCATGATATACAACCAAATAGATGAGAATGGCATTTTATAAACAGCAATGTGGAGTCACTTGGACATACTGGTCCTCCCCCTAAATAAATTATTGTCTATAAAATATAATTTGCAAACATAATGAAAACAAGTGAATATAACCAAAATGCCACATTTTCACACATCGGTACCAATGCATGTTTTATGTCATTGCTTTAAAAGGTCTGAGCATAACTGATGTTAGCTTGTGTACATACTGTCAAGAATCAATTTGGCTACACAAATTTCTCTCGCTATATTAGACTAACTTATGAAGTTCAATTAAGCAAGTAAGCTGACTCAACAACGCTAACAATGCATGATGGATTTAGCTGTTAAGACTCTGAGATTTTTCTTATTTAAAACTTACAAACATAAAGTGCATTATACACAAAGTGTTGTTCTCTGCAGAAAATATATGCTTTGTGAAGAAAAAGAACATTAAAAATTTAAAAATATTTATGCTGCTGGAGCTGTGGCTTCAAAATATTCAAAAGGCTGGCTGTATAGTTATCACAGAATAATATTTTCATTCCTGCTGCTTACCCTCAATTCACTGCACCATCTGTGACGAGTAAGACACTTTTTTACTGTCTGTTTTTTTTAACATAAAAAAGGGAAAAGTATCTACCTGTCGTGCAGGGCTTCCTCCAACCTCTCCATTGCAGAAAGGTGTCAAATGGCCTGGGCCAAGGCTTGCTTGCTGTAATGAGTTGATAGGTGCAGTGTGGGGTCTCTGTGTCAGCTGCAGGAGCCCCATCCCTGGATGGGCCAGAAGACGCTGCAGCTCCTCTATGAGGTCCTGCTGCTCCTGGAGCTTATCACTCTGAAAGGGAAGCCAAAGCCAAGGCGCAAAATTGAGGTATACTGCCTTTAAAAACACCAAAAATACATCTTTCACCTCTGTTGAAAGTCAAATGTACATGAATTCTCTAACCTGCTGTTTGTACTGTTCCATTGCATCTTCCAGTGCAGCAAGGAAGTCTGTGTTTTCCTGCTCTAATCGCTGGACCTGTGCTTGCAGCTGGGAAATGTAGTTCTCCCTTTCCCTGTTCCACTCTTCTTTCACATCTGGCTCCTGGGCAACAGAAACAGGTATGGAATAAGAGATAATCCAAGTGGTAGGGTTTTTCACACTGAAAGCAACAAATTGGTCTCTGCGCCGCCTGCCTCTCTGTACTGCCCTAAGATGGAGAGGAAAAATCGCTCGCATCTCTTAAATGATAAGCATAGTGAAAGCAACACTAAACACAGTGTTTCAGGCTACATGCTGAAAACAAAAAATTCCTGACCGCAAATAATTAAAATAACTTATGGCCACCTTTTTCATGTATTATTTTAGCAAAATATAAACATGACTATTTGGGTGAAGCTGTTTAGAAAATGTCCGCAACTTACATATAGATTTATAAATTCAGTCAGACCCACAACAGAGGTTAGTTAGCAAGTTACTAGACTTATATACAGAAATAATATCACACACACACTAGCTAGCATTTTACATCCTTCATGGCGATTTTATTACTATCTGAAAAAGATTAAATGACATCCTAAGTTTGCTAGGCAAGCTGAAATCGTTGGCCAACGCTGGCATGATTTTTGCACCATGACCTGAACTTTGCGATTCTGACAGGCACCACATGCGCAATTATTTCTTGGGGTCGAGCATGCATGCCACACCGCCTGCCACTCCGTCTGTGTCGCTCTGCTTGCCTGATTGTAACTCTCAGAAAATGAATGCAGGGTGAGTAAATGTCACTTCTCATGTGAAGACTCCTTAAAACGACCAAGAAGATTACCAGCTTTGGTTAGTGTCAGACATGAGAATTAACAGACACATAAATAAGGCCTAAATGAGACCTATTCTCTAAGATATTGGAGCAGGTACAGTAATGAATTTAGGCCTCTGGGTGTATTTTGGTCAATGTATGAATAAAACTGTCGGATGGCCCACCTGGCACTTTAGAAGCTCCCGTCCCTTTTTTAGTGCAGTGGTGTCCTCAGTGGAACTGCTCTCAATGCCACTGTCCAGCCCCGAGGCTGTACTCAAACCACTGCGCTCCTCCTCAACAGCGCAAAGCCACTCCTTCACACGCAGCAGCTGGCTCGGGTTTAGCGTTCCCTCCCCCTGCAGCTCCATTAGCAGCCTGTAGGCTGAGTCTGTGCACGTCCTGTAGTGGGTGCTCTCCGCCTGTAACTTGCTCACATCTGGTTCAAGGGAACGAGCAAGGATTCGGGTCTCAGAGCGCTGCCGGTTCTCCAGGGCTCGCTTTAGAGCTTTGATCTGGAGTTCCAGACTTTCCACTCGATCTGGCTCACCATGACAGTTCACCATGGCTCGGTTTTGAATGTTGCGAGCACGTTTAGCATAATTGAGGGTGTTAAGACTTTCATCAAAGTCAGAGGATGACGGACTGATGCAGGCAATCATAAGTGTTTTGGCATTGCCGCCAAGAGAATCTTTTAAGATTCTAAGGGGGGAAACATACAATTCTGTATTATATCATTCTTTCAAGGAACAGCTAAAAACTAATAATTGAAAGTGTCACTAAGCATAACATAAATCATGGTAACTGGTCCCTAGGGCTGGCCAATATGAAAATATAATCACAATATTACACACTTATTGTTACTTAATAAATAGTTCGATTGTTACTTAATCAGCTAACAAGTGGATGACTGGATTTTAAAATCTATTTTTGTATCAGGCTCTTTATTAAGAAGTGTATTTGGTATATGCTAAAAAAGCATTCAAAATATCATAACACTAGCAATCTTAACATCATAAACATTAAAATTTCTTTAAGCAGCATATACAGCATATGGCCAAAAGTTGGAGGACACCTGACCATCGCACCCATACGTGCTTTTTAAACATCCCATTCTCTTTGATGTTATAATAACCTCCACCTTTCTGGGAAGGCTTTCCACTAGATTTTGGAACGTGGCTGTGGGGATTTGTGCTCATTCAGCCACAAGAGCATTAGTGAGATCAGTTCAGTGGGGTTGAGGTCAGGACTCTGAGCAGGACACTCGAGTTCTTCCACTCCAACCTTAGCAAACCATGTCTTCATGGAGCTCGCTTTGTGCACAAGGGCATTGTCACGCTGGAACAGGTTTGGGCCTCTTAGTTCCAGTGAAGGGAAATTGTAATTATATTATACATTGTGCATATATATATATATATATATATATATATATATATATATATACACACACACATATATATATACATATATATCCTATACAATTGTGTGTTTCCAACTTTGTGGCAACAGTTTAGGGAAGAACTACATATGGGTTTGATGGTCAAGTGTCCACAAACTTTTGGCCATATAGTGTATTCCACCACCACTGATCCCTAATGACATTCCTTCACTACTAGCACTTTGTTAAATTTTTGTATTCCTTTATATAGACCACAATAAATAATTCTCCATTGTCTAATTCAAAAGAATTATTGTACAAGAAGTCATTCTCTGGGGTGCACTGTACATGAAACTAAAATTCAAATAAACTTCATACCTTGTGATTTTGGAGTCCCTGTAAGGAATATGACTGCCTTTCCTTTTTGGGTCCCCTAGCGCCCCGATCACATTTCCCAGAGCAAGAAGCCCACTGTTGATCTGAATGCTCTCCTTGAGTCGCTCCCCAGTGTTGCCAGTTTTAAGAATTCGCTCGGATCCAGCCAGATCCACAAAGTGGAATTTAGAGGATAGGATCTGTGAGTTCCTGCTGGCAGCCCGAGAGCCACCGCGCCTCTGCTCCATCAGCATGGTGAAGATGGTGTGGGAGCGGCTGGAGTGAGGGTTCATCTGAGTGGCTCCTGTGTGGCGGGCCGTGTTTCCGGATTCTAAAAGACTTAAGACTTCATCAAGCCCTTCCACCTCACATTCTTTCACTCCACACAGAACTGTGGAGAAGAAAAGCACAGAAAAACACATTCTTGTATCTTCAAAGCAGACTTGTGGTCAGGAGTCTAGAGGGAATAAAGTTGGCTGCATTTACGGGAGAGATTCACAGAATACCACCACTGGGACTGGGCAATAATAAAATCATACAAGCTGATGTACGGAAGTATTTCAGATGTATAAAAATAATGCTGTAATATAGGTTACACAGAATCTTGACTTGCTCTTTGATTCAATTACTGTATCAGTTTTTATGTCCTTTGAGCATTTTATGTGTATAGATTTGTGACACACATGGGTAGGTCTTTCTACCACAACAAAAAATTATTGTGTTAGTATCTAGTATTCTCCTATTTTCCCATGATATAGGGGTTTAGGCTATGTGGGCCTCAGTAGGAGCTATTTGGTCACTCATACACACAGTAATAAACAAGCACATACTCTTCTACAAGCATATTTTGACATGTGACATGAGTTGAAACCATTATTAGTGGGGCCATAGCCTGACTGTGGAATGATTTCAGATTAACCCACCTTCAGGTCTCACTGCCAAACAACCATACTACATGGTAAACTGCAAAAACAGGATGCTACTAATGTACTGTTAATTATACCTGCTAAATATTTGTCTAACATATAGTACTTTTCATAACTGAGCATTTATGTTTTGGGGAGGAAGTGAAAGCCATAAGAGACGTCCTCTAATATCCAGTATGACAAATAAAAAGGCTTTTTTTCACCTGAAATTATGAGTAAAATGTAGTCAGTGCTACCATTTCCTATGTAAAGAGGCAGGCTAATTTGAGATCCATTTATTGGAAGTGTATCAAGAAATGGGAAATGCCTGCAGAGTTCTCAGCGACAACTGTGGGCACACTGTATTCACAAACAAGCCCACAAATGCATCCATAAACTGTCTATTTAAGCTCCACTTATTCCAAGAGCTTCTGAATTCTCCTCATGATCCAAATGTAAGAATTTAGTCAATCCTGTTATAATTTCAGCAATGAGGATGTTTATCCACCGTTTCTGAGTGACTGACATCTGTTAATGCCAATTTCAACATATTTATCATTTGATACAAACTAAAATACAGTTGCTAAGAAAACGAACACCGAAAATTATGAACTCGTCGTGGCAATATTGTTTATTTTTGAACGAGAATGACTGCTTGCTTATATATTTTTTGGGGTGCACACTCAAGTATAAATATTACCTGCACACAAACTGATATTTGAATAGCTGTGCAAATTCGTACACGGCAATGAAGAACATGACATTTTGCTTAGGCATTTCACAGATTCTTCAGGAAACCCTGAGCTAACTTAAGCTCCTCACCTATACTGCCCTTGTCATCCTCCCGGATATGAATGTCCTTGCTCGCTGTCTCCACCTCCAAAAGGTCTCTGAAGATTTCCTTGTAAACCTCGAGGTAGGACACTCTGACGGAGAAGTCGCTGAGGTCATTCTCGTCCAGGAGCTTGAAGATCTCAGCCACTGCTCTGGGAATGATTCCTTGCTCGTCATCACTGAAGGAGGCTGCAGCCAAAAAAACAGCAGTGGGTTCGTGATCGCTCTCCACAGCCAAATGCCAAAAAGCAAGATCTCAGATGGCAAGAGGGGCTGTGCTTTCGAGCAGTGACAGCTGCACCGGGGGAAGTGTTATTGGCATCCCAAATGTGTGTGAACTCATAAGAAGATTTTAACAAGAAGCAAGGAACCATCTTCAAACCCAGAAAATCGCTGGCCTTGATAGAACACAAAAACTCTGTAGTTGTCATGACAAACACTTTTTAAGATCAGACTAGTATAAATAAATTAAAATACACTGAGGCATATGAGTGGGTCATGATTTCTTTCAGGAAATATGTGATGGTGAAATTACATTTTATACTATGTAGGTACACTGACTTGCCATTTTATCATGTACTCCAACCATATAGGTGCAGTTGTAGGTGGTACAGTTACTGAGTGTAGCTCATCTGTTACTATTCAGTGTGTGTCAGTCCGCCTGGACCTCGTGCATCAGTGAAAGGGACTCCCACAGGACCGCTACTAACCAAAGACTCTCAACCAGTTTCACTCCGGTGCTGAGAATCATCAACCAAAATATCCTGCCAACAACAGTCTAGAACCGAGCTCTTGAACTCCTAGAACATGCACCAGCATGGTAGGTGTGACAATAATGTGGACAGACTGTCCTGGGCTAAGAATAATCCACCACTCTAAGAATATCTACTCAATAGTGGTCCTTTTACACTGATGGATGATCTAGAGACAGTAAATATATAGCTATAAAGCGCACCTCTACGGTAACTAGTGGTCGAGTAAATACTTTCTTTAGACATTTAAGTACTAAAACAAGACAAGGCATGCTGTTATAGGAAAACAATCAATGATGGGGTGATGCGAAGCCAAGGTACTGTTACCACCCCAAAAGTGTCTTACTCCCCTTATACCACAGCATTTGTCAATGCTTCTACATGCTTTTTTTTTTTTAAATCCATGTACAACTGTTGTGGAACTTCCACATGTCACTTATAACAGCTATAAAAAGCTGTTTCTTCACCAGCCTCCTTTTCCTCTCTTAATAAGTTAATAAGCAGCTCATCATATTACCCAGAAATCACAAAGCCCTCCATTCTCAAGACATATCAGAAAACCTAAAGGAACAGATTTAATTCTGACTACTACCAAGCACTGACACTGGAGACTCCTTCCACAAAATCACAGAAAATTTCACCAAATTTATATAAACCTGTGATCTGCCTACTGTTCACACCGAGCTGTTACAGAAAATTAATCAACACCTTCTCACCCGTCAGAATCGAGAATTCAACAGCGCTGCAGTATAAGACTAGAAACAGGCCACGCGTCATGTGATTTGTGAGATTACTTAACAGCTAAATGCATTGCATACTGGCCTTCTGAGACACTGATGCAAACTGCAGAGGTAATGCAGAAAAAAATGACTTACATATATTAGCCTCTCCAATCGTGTAGGTTTTGCCTGAGCCTGTCTGACCATAAGCAAAGACAGTGGCATTAAAACCCTGAAAGAAGGCTTCGATGAGGGGTTGGACGCAGGCTGCATACACATCCTCCTGGACAGCACTTTCCTCAAAAACAAAGTCAAAGTGGAAGTGGCGATCATGGCCGAGAGTAACCCTTTTATCTTCAGGCAGTGCAGTGATGCAGCTCTCATGGTTGTGCAGGATTTCTTTCGGGAGCAGCGGACGTACTCGCACCGCCACCTGCACGGCTGTGTCCTCTGCCTTGCCCTGCTGGTGTGCCACTTTAGGAGACATGACCTCTGTAGACCTATGGCACAACAGTGCTCAGGATCCTGCATCCATTCTCCTTTTTCTCCAAAAGATCACTGAAAGAAAAAAGTATTTATCACATTCAGAGCAAACACATGTATGTGGGAGCTACTAATTGGGCTGTTATTTGCACTACGCATGAGAACGATTACAAAAATCAAACTGTGGCGAGATTATTATGGTGACACTAAATACTATGGGATACTTTAGCAGTACTTTGAATAGCTTTTTATCAGTACACCATATAGCAATAATGTGTCATTGCTATAAATTTAGTCGCTTTAATGAACAGAAGCCATTTGTCTGGTCATTTTGATAATTTTACGTCCATTCTCTGGATATGAAACCAGTTTTGTGCTTTGGGTATTTTGGAGAGTCTGCATTTTACACACAATTCACATCACATCATGTGTGAAATCTTGTAGGTTAAATACAATCCCCATTGTTTCTAACAAGTTAATTGGCAAAGTGTGTACTAAGTAACAATATATTTATCATTATTATTATTATTATTATTATTATTATCATCATCATTATTAGCTGTAGGAGTAGTAGTACGTTGTAATATACACTGTTTTAGCTGGCAGCTTTAGGATTGTTTGCTAAGTTACTAAGTTCTTCTGCTAAGTTTATTTTTATTGATGTTTTACGTTTTAAAAAAAACATTACAGTACATTTGGAAGCACTCCTATAACACAGCCTTGAGAGAGTATTTTTAAAATTACCAACAAGTAACAAGAAACGCACTGATAAAAAAACAAACAAACATAAATTTGCTGTTTTTATTGATATTTTGTAGATATACAGTGTCACGTCTAACTTTGTTAGCACTGATGCTACAAGCGTTAGCTAGAAAAAAAAGACCCGCTAGCCAGCTATGTTACACAGAGAACCAAAAAAAAGTTAGCTGGATTTCATTTTTACCGTTTAACATTTAAAACATTCAGCTTTTAATACGAACAGCATTCTGACTGTCTGTTAATGGTCGGACTTACCGTTTACCTACTAAAACGAAAATTGTGGCAAACTGTGATTTGCGAAAGTCTATAATAAATTTACAAACTTACTGTTTCCGACTCCATGTTTTTTTCCCCAAAGGCACAAAAGCGTTTTCTTCCCACCCGTATTCCAAAAATCCCGCCTCCTAAGTTATGATTGGCTAGCATCCCGAGTTCATCTCTACTATTGGTGGACTGCGTATGAATAAGGATTATTAGCCAATCCTAGCACAGGACACGGGATTTAATGGAATACGAGTGGGGGAAACGCCATACACCCCATCGCGCTTCACCCAGCGGAAAGCAGCCTTCTTGATATTCCATGGAAGCGGAATCAGAAAGGTCTGAGCCACAGAAATGTTACTGTTGAAGCGGGTTTGGGTTACATGTCCTGCCCAAAACGCATGCAGTCGCTATATTGATTAATATTAAATATTCATAAATTAATATTTTATATTATTTATTGATAATTAAAAAAAAGATTTTTTATTTAACCCCTTTAACCTGATTCCAAATTTGATTCAGTGCGTCTGCAAATGTTTGTAGCCTACAGTTATAACCTTACAGTTATAACCTTACACTTACAGTTATAACCTTACACTTACAGTTATAACCTTACAGTTATAATCTTACACTTACAGTTATAACCTTACAGTTAGTTATATCCTTATAGTTATAACCTTACAGTTATAATCTTACACTTACAGTTATAACCTTACAGTTACAGTTATATCCTTATAGTTATAACCTTACAGTTATAATCTTACACTTACAGTTATAACCTTACAGTTATAATCTTACACTTACAGTTATAATCTTACACTTACAGTTATAACCTTACACTTATAGTTATAACCTTACAGTTATAATCTTACACTTACAGTTATAACCTTACAGTTATAATCTTACACTTACAGTTATAACCTTACAGTTACAGTTATATCCTTATAGTTATAACCTTACAGATATAACCTTACAGTTACAGTTATAACCTTTAATTTACAGTTATATCCTTATAGTTATAACCTTACAGTTACAGTTATAACCTTACAGTTACAGTTATATCCTTATAGTTATAACCTTACAGTTAGTTATAACCTTTCAGTTATAACCTTACAGTTACAGTTATATCCTTATAGTTATAACCTTACAGATATAACCTTACAGTTACAGTTATAACCTTTAATTTACAGTTATATCCTTATAGTTATAACTTTACAGTTACATTTATATCCTTATAGTTATAACCTTAGTTACAGTTACAACCTTTCAGCTATAACCTTAAAGTTACAGTTATATCCTTATAGTTATAAACTTACAGTTAGTTATAACCTTTCAGTTATAACCTTACAGTTACAGTTATAACCTTACACTTAGTTATAACCTTACAGTTATAACCTTAAAGTTATAACCTTACATTTACAGTTATAACCTTTAAGTTATAGTTATAACATTACAGTTATAACCTTACACTTACAGTTATAACCTTACAGTTATATCCTTATAGTTATAACCTTACAGTTACAGTTATAACCTTACAGTTATAAGCTTACAGTTACAGTTATAACCTTACATTTATAACCTTACAGTTACAGTTATAACCTTATAGTTACAGTTATAGCCTTACAGTTATAGCCTTACAGTTATAGTTGTTACCTTACTGTTACAATTCTATCCCTAAAGTTGCAGTTATTTCCTTACAGTTACATTTATAATTGTACAGTTGCAGATATAACCTCACAGTCATGGTTATATCCTTAAAGTTACAGTTATATACTTGCAGTTACAATTATATTTTTGCAGTTTTGGTTATAACCTTACAGTTATAATCTTACAGTTACAGTTATAACTTTACAATTACAGTTAAATGCTTATGGTTTCAGTTATAAGCTTACAGTTTCCCAATTGATTAATTGATAACATTTTGTACATCATGCTGTTTTTGAAAGCAACCACACTATTAACTGACAGAAAATAAAGCGGTAGCAAGAATGTAGTGTTCATTTTGCTGGTTTAAAAGCAATACTGTATATATTTCTGTCAGAAAGTAATTACAAGATTTTTTTTATATCACTTTCATACTGGAAAGGGCAAACAAGGAATACAGAATACAAGGAATACATTTGGCCACCTGATTGTAGTTAGACACATTAAGCCCTGAGTCTTCAGTGTTCCCCAGAATTGGCAGTAGAGATGTAAGAAACACACTCACTGCAGCAGAAGAGAAGCTAGGGAATCATAGGAGTCTATCATCTGCTTTGGAGGTCAGGATATCTGTAGCTTGAAACCATAATTACAAGCTGCTAAGCAGATAGACCAATATGGTGGTCTGATGTGTACGAAGCGAGAAAAATAAAGGAGAGAATGACTGTACGAGAATAGTATTTATTGCAAATACAGAATTATATGTCATCTTTATCTCAGTGTCTTGGATTATTCCAGGTCCATCCACTTTCTGTTTGATGAGAACCCTATTGTGCAGGATAACACACAAATATCATTATACTAAAGCATTACACTCAAATAAATATATATTTAATTAATAAATGCATTTAGATTTCAGTTGATATTTTGCAGTTGTTTTTAAATTAGTTACATTTGTATTAAACCCATTCAGTTAAATCATGATCACTAATATAATCTACACCTCTATCATCACATAAATATGGACTCCTTGACTATGTTTCAAAGACCCATGAGGGTCCAGAGACCCTGTTTTGAGAACCATGGGGTTAAGTTAGTAACCTAATGTCAGGTAAATTTGAATGAAATATTATAACATGATCTATGTTCTATATTCTGCTTTATTGAATAGTAAAAACTATTTAGTATTAGGTATGTGATCTAGTCAAGTCACGTGGCTTTATTGTCCTTTCAGCATATACAGATAGTTAGTACACAGTGAAACGAAACAACGTTCATCCAGGACCATGGTGCTACATAAAACAACACAGAACTACAAGAGATTACACATTTCTACCTAAAGTGCACGTGCAAAAGACAGTACAATGACTACCAAAACAGGACAACAGGCACATTTTAGGCATCTACTGCATGTTGTTATCATACAGCAGCAAACCATTTATTTGCGCATTACTTTATTAACAGATTAAGTTATTTCAAGTAGGTGGGCTTCAGCTGTACCAATTATGTACCTGACTGAAGATATGACATTGAAATCTCCCACAGTCCTCCTCTTTTCACAGTCTCATCTTTTGTGCCACCCTCATAAGAGCTCTGCACATTTCTGTTACTCATGAGTAATTTGCATATTTTTACTCACTAAATATTTTGTCATTAACGAACTTTGTGGCATTTAAATTGTTACTGAACTGTATTTTGATATTGCTATGCTATTTGTTTTAGTAAAATGTGCATACTCACATTACCTGCTTTGGCAAGTACACAGAAACAAACAAAAAAAAACAACTTCATTCCACTAGCATGAAGGTTATATGAGTACGATTGTTTTTACAGTCTAAGAAGGAATATATTATTTCTCATTTATTGTATATATTATTTCACTTTCATTTTAGGCATCTTTTATAATAATGGTCTATGTTTTTCTTTTTTTGTTCAGAACAATGACATGTAAATGGGCTATGTATTAGGCATAGAGAGGCTGGCATTGGCTATTCCTACAGATGAGTTAGACCACAACTTAGTGAGGAGTGGACCAATAATGCAGGAAGTGTGAATGATTCAGTTTCAGCATACGCACAGGATGCTAACGAAACAGGTATGTGCTTTGAGGAATGTTCAGGTTAAGTGTAAATTCCTATCTCCAAATAAAATGTAACTGTCGTGTTTTAGTGACAGGGAGAGATTGTGGACAGAGAGTTTGACAGTAGAAATTAACCAAAGAAATATGCAAAACTCTGGTTGCAATATCATCAGATTAAATACATGTATAGGCCTATTTCCATTGTTATACTGTGCTGCCATGTGGCCTCGAAATATCTCCTAAAATAAAAATTAAACAGGAATAATACTAACATTATGAAAATGTCAAGTGAATAAAATGCAATATAAGATTTCTTTTTTCATCTGAGTATCATAATGTGTGCAGTAGAGAGTTCAGAAACAATTCAATCTTAAAATAAACAGAAAATATTAAACTAACTGAACAGACAAGGCTGATTTGATTGAAGGTGTCAAAATGTGTAATCAACTGATATATAAATGTTGAAAGAATATCAGTGTAGCCCCACTCCTGCAAAAAAATTACACACTCCTGTATGCTCCTAAATCTGTGTGCCCAACTCACTTAAAAGAATTTAAAATGTTAATTTAAAAAAAAATTAGTTCATTGGAAAGGAAGAATGTCCCATTGTAATATGCTATACTGAGTATTACATGAGTGTTTGTATAAAGCGAGGCCTCAGACTGAGCACACACTTCTCTTATTGCTGCGAAATGAAGAATTGGAGGGAAGAGGAGGGAATGTAAATGCATTGAATGAAACACCAAATAATCACGTTTGTTATTTCTCAATAATTTGCACCATGAATTAGATGTAATTCTGAAATTTCGATGATTTAATTGTTTTTTTTTTTTTTTTACATTTTCTTTAACCTTGAACAGCTTAGTGTGTTGGTTTCTCAGATATGGTATATATAGGCTTGTTGCCTTTTGAAATCCATCACAGTTAATATTATTTAAACTGTAGTCTACTGACATGAAGTGTGAAAAATGATGGATTCTCAAGAATTGCCAAGGACACACTTGTCTCTCTTTGTACACCACACCAATCAGAGTGGTAGCCATGACTACATGTGATGTGAATATGTATTATAACCTCTCTCATCTTTTCTAATGATAAATGCTACACTGATATAAAAAAAAGACAGTTATGTTTCTAAAACTACACTGCCATTTATTGGTTAATCTTAAGGCTGATGGATGCTGAATGATATTGTATTGTATGCATCTATCCTATCATGCATTGTTACAGCCATGAGAGAGACATTTATGTTTTAATGCCTAGAGGACTTTGTGCTTGAATTGTGATAGAGGCTGACAAAGGAAATAATATGATCCATTCTATTGTGTGTGAAATTATTTTGATTTATAATCACTCGTTATTTGTTTGGTCAAGAATGAGACAGAAACTTCAGTGAATTGTCTTTATTTGACAGGTCGTTAAAAAAAAAAAACATTTTCAGCTTGCACATAAAAGAAGTTTGCCGTGAAAAGAGGAAGAAAGGATAATTACCTATAATGACAGGAAAAAAAGTCAAGGATTTCTTTGTCTCTTAACAGCATGCTAAAAAGAATATTTCAAATTTTCCAGTTCTATCAGGTCTTGATAACGAACCTTAACGCTAGTAACGATTATTATATCAGCTGTTAATACTCCTTGTGAATGAAACACTATTGCGTGAGCGTGTCCTGGTCACTGAGGTAGACTATGACTTGTTGTTGCCACTGATATATTTTCAACAACAAAATCACTAGTCTTCCACAATATCCAGAACTATATCAGAATCGATATGTAGATCGTGTTTATCACGTATACCACGATGTATTGTGCACATTTATTGGAAACAAGTTCATCACGTGAAAAGTTATTTGAAGAAAAAGAACCCAAGAAAGCATAATTGGCATGCTGGCTATGTGGAAGGGATGACCTCTGTCTGTCCACAATTGATGAGAGTGAAATTAGGCAATCAAAGGTATCTGTTAGCTCATGTATACAGAATTGTGCAGTTAGCATCTCCTCCTCATTCATCCAGCAGTCCTGTGACGTTACATAACCAACAGTTTAAAAATATGCAGAGGTTTCATGTGTCTTGAAGGAAGGCTTTGACCTCCTAGACTGGGGGAGGCTTGGATTAAAGGATAAGAATAAGAAGAGGAAAATATCATTTCATTACAAATTAGGAGAAAATTTGATATACATACTGTATACTAGCAGTGTGATTATATATTAGCATAATGTATTATGATAATTAAACATGAAATAACTGTATCATTAATGGTATGGTATGGTATGGTATGGTATGGTATGGTATGCTATAGTATAGCAGTCAAGATATTGACATCACAAATATATTTCCAGGTCCAATATATCACTTGATATGTGATGCAAATGGATGAAACCAATAACTACTGAATAAACTACTGATGTCTGTTTAAATAAAAAAAAAATCCCCTAAAGCAAATCCTTGCATGGCTGCTGAGTTATAAAGATGATATCTTCTTGTCTTTCTGAAAGCAGTGACATACTGAAACCTGGGATGCAGGGCTTACATGGGTATCATACCATGAATATTTCATACCATTCCCATCAACCCGACTCCATACATTTTATATGAGTATATTTTCATATACTCCCACAATTACACACAGATTTATATTCAGGTGAATACCAGTCACATGCTCCTTGAAATGTTTCAACCCAGAGCTGAAAGACCTTTAAACGAATGATCTGAGAGAGCCTTTTGTAATATAAGGTGACTTACGCAGCCCTGAAAAAATATCTCCAGTTAATAATGTCATGCCACTGAGCCACATGCCCTTTCCACAAACCATATAGTCCAGTCCCACATTCGCCTTTATGCCAAAGTTCCGTCTCTGTCCTTCGTCTGTTCTGCGTTTTTCAGCACACTGACTCGTTTTGCTGAAGGTAATTAATGTGTATAAAATGCATTTATTGGTTTGCGCCGAGCCTTTCTAATTCCAGCAACTGTGTAATTATGTCTGTGGCTCGGCAAACAATATCATAAGAGCACAGAACAATTGTAATCAAATTCAGAAAGATGGATGTCTCTCTTTCTTTTTGCTTACCTTATTTTTCTTGGCTCTTTGTGGCCTTCCGGGCATGTGTTCATCCACAGCTATTCATCTGTTTGAATCTCATTTACATGAACTGTTAAGAGCTCTGCAGAAAGAAAAAAAGTACACAAGTGAGAACTTGTAAAAATGAGTGAAGTGCTCAAAATCTAGAGAATGAAAAACACCTTGTCAAAGTAAGGCAGCTTTGAAATTTACTTCACCTTCTAATCCTGGTATATGCCTTGCTGATTTAAACTATAGTTCTCTTGAGACTATACAACCAGGGTCCTGGGGGAATATAATGGCTGCCATGCTGAACAGTACTGCATTATTAAAAGCTGAGAAATTATATCCCTAGATGCGATGAAAGCCTTACATTCTGCTCGACTGCTGATGTGGCTGCTCAGAGACGGCCAAGCACAGCAGCGTGTTCTTCCGTCCCTCCACCATCTGAATGGAAACTAATGACCACGATAAGTGCCCGTGCAATTTGGCAGACGTATGACTTATAAAGCACGGCCAATCTTTCTTATGACCACTTCGGATAAGAGGGGAAGTACAATGCAAGCTACAGAACACAGTTCTGAAAGAAAAAAAAAAGAAAAAAAAAACAAAAGCTAAAACTGAAATAAATTATTTTAAGAAAACCAACTCAGCCACAAGGGATTTGACCAAAATGAAATGTCAAGATGAGTGGCAATGTCAAGGGTGTTTTACTCGCAAACATTCATCAAAAGAAAAAAAATCAATTTTCAAGCTTTCATATGCATTCAGTAAATATGGATAAACCTGTATTAGAGGCTTATTAAAGTCGCCATGCTTTGATGTTTTGTACTGATGCAGGAATATTCATATACAGTCAGCAAGAAATATAAATATGAGAACAGATATGTAACAAACCTCTGTTACATATGTTTTTATGAAACCTGAGCAGTAAATTCAGAGCTCACACACAAATTTCATATACAGGCTCAGTAAACCTGACAAGCAAAGAAACATTTCCTAAATTTTGTGATGTTTTCACACACTTTACTCCAAGCGAATGTGGCCATATTTCTTCACTTGTAGTTATAATTGTGCATCAGGTAAATTGAAATGTTATTGGAATGGTAACACAATGTAAAAAATGACATATGGCTCAGATTGATAACAGTACACATAATGAAGTGAAATTAATATTTCGCTTGGGAGGCAAAATAATGTAATAGCATTTACTTTGAAAAATCATGCCTTTAAGGCAGAACACATTCCTCCCCTTATGCCATGATTCGATTATGCTGACATATCAAACAAGCATGCTATTGGGAGAATGTGACAGAAATATTTTACACAGCTTTTTTTATTCGATGCGTCTTTCATTAATTTTTTTCTTGTTTCTGGTGTGCAGATGGATTTATGGAAATAAGCAATGGCACCTCACTCAATCTTTTTTTTTCTTTTGGCCCCTCTCTCTCTCTCTCTCTCTCTCTCTCTCCCTCTCTCTCTCTCTCTCTGAGTCTCCCTCTGAATGCTTCCCCTCACACACAGGAGGTAGATTAGGTTTAGAAGAAACCAATCAGCCCAGACAACCCGCAGCATTCCTTCCCTCTGTGTGTGTGTACAGGCAGAAAGGGAAAGATGCAGCACCATGCCGGCACCATCAGATGCACCAAGCAGGCTCCATATTAACCCTAATGAAAGATGACAATAAAAATAATGGTGACATTTCTTATCAGTTTAGTTGGTGCCATGGTACCGTTCGTTAGGGGTAATGTGGTGCCTGGCTGGTGTATTTGCTTCCGAACAACATTTCTAAATGGTTGTGATAACTACAAACACAATCACAGCGAATATATTTTTGCATGGACTTTCTGTCCACAAATTGCACTGAGCTACAGCTGAAAACTGGATTAGTTGGACCCCCATGCCAATTTTCAGTGAAAATCAATAATCATTAGAAAAGAGAAAAACATAACATACATTTTAATTAAAAAAAATGCTTTGGAGTTTCATTACTGATTTAGTTGAACTACAATCTAAATGTAAGGGTTGCATCCAAACAATGCAGTTTAAAACATTACTTTCTTTCACAGTGTTGTCAAGGATATTGCTTAGTGTCTATTAAAGGATTATTAACCTCTGCAAAGGAAAATAGTAATGGCTGAAAACCAGGAAGTGTGAGCCATCCTAGCTGGTTCCCACTATGTTTCACTTTTTCATATTTTTTCAGTCATATTGCGTGAAGGACCTTGACTCAGCGCAAGGTAAGGACGGATCTGGCCTCCCACTCCTGTTGCCCACTCAGCTCCAAGGCACAAGAGAGCCACCATGGTTAGAGGGACTCTTTGTGGGCGTCATACCCCACCCCTACTTTCCTTGCCCACTCACTGTGGTGATCACATTTCCTCCTAATTATTCTCAGTTTTTCCTGCCTCTGTCACATTCAGCTTTCTCATTACTGGTCTGCATATAGATCTCTATAAAACTACCTTCTGACCAAGACTGTCGTTTAAATGAATACATTGAAACATTTAATAATGATCCTTGTTTAAATTGTTGATGGAATCTTTCTAACAATGCTTTCATGTTCATATTGAGCTGTTGTCAACCTGCTGTCTTTAGATGGTGTTTCTAAACCAGAAAAAGTCACTTGGTAGCTTGCGCATCCTAAATATTTCCTTGACTCAGTATTTCCTTGACTCAGCCTTAGTGTCTCCTCCTCTCCACTTATAATACCACATCAAAAACAGTCTGTGCCCCCCGCAGCCTCTAGGGACCACAAGCCCTGCCGGTCTAGTGCTCCACCACAGACTGTAATAGTGCATTAAATGTGTCCTTAAATGGAGTCCCTTTGCACACATTCTATCATGTTTTGATCTCAGTTTTTCCCCAGTGTCCTGGTGCGTCAAAAGAGCCAGTCGTCTCCTTCAAAAGCCCATAGGCCTCTTCAAAGATGGCTGCAGAGCTGTAGCACTTCCATGTCTAAAGTCATCCATCCACACAGGCTATGTTTATTGTGCACTTTTGCAGCAGGCTGAATCTATAAGTGGTGTGCGCCTGTGTGTGTGTCATGCGCTTATAATTACAGTATACCAGGAAATACCCAAAAATAAACATATAGCAGGGGTGGCAGTTTCAATTCACTGTACACAAGAGACAGCACTAGATAAACCTAAATGAATCATAAGCAAGTCCAATTAATATCATCTGTGCATGATGTGTATAATGAAAGCTGAAGAGGAGGTTTGAAACTGTATTTCAGTAGCTTACCTTTGGATTAAACTGTACAATTATCAAATCACAATCTGTTAATTGAATGCAATTTGTTAATGTAACCTTTCGAGGTAAAGGTTAGCACACGCACACATCAGGCAAGAATTTTTGGCTTATTTACTGTCGATTTGATTTAATCAGGTGAATCTGCTCCCCACCCTGACCTTTCACAGTGTGCAGGGTATTACTTGCAGCTGCAGTTAGGTCCTTTCCAATACACCGAACATTTCCAAAACTATGGCATGCATAAATAATGCATGTCATAATTTGTCAATTAGGAATTCATTCAGTAGTTCGTCGACTGAAACATTTAAAGGGCATATTTGTAAATAGCTTTAAACCAGAAGCTTTACAGTACATTCTGCATGTCAGATGACGTACGAAGCATCACTTTAAATAAATTAGTGTCAAAAAAAAAAAAAAAAAAAGGCAAGCCTTATTAGCATGAGTAGATTTATGAGTAGATCATGAATAGATGAGTATCTGTTTTGGTTTTGGGAGCTGTCCGCCTCTTGGTGCTGAAACACCCTTATACTGAGATCTGAGGTCTTGCATTAAGGTCTGTATTTCTGACCCCATGTAACCCTAAGCCTAACAGAATAACCACTAATGATAATCGTATACAATGACCTGACTAAATGAATTCTGCTGGAGGAACGGAAATGTCCCTGCACAACAATACACGCTTGATATTTAATATATCATTTGACCAATTACTGTTAAATATTCTGTTAAACCAAAACCAAAAGCATTCATCTGCCTTCCATGAGCTGCAATTAATTTTTTAGAGAGATTAAAGAGATTATAAAGAAGATAAAGATAAATCAGAGAAATGATAAGAAAAACAAGGCACACGTGGGGGGGGGGGGGGGGGGGGAAAAAAAAAAAAAAAAAAAAAAAAAAAAAAAAAAAAAAAAAAAAAAAAAAAAAAAAAAAAAAAAAAAAAAAAAAAAAAAAAAAAAAAAAAAAAAAAAAAAAAAAAAGGGGGGGGGGAGGTAAGTTCAAATAAAAACAAACAATAAATAAAAATAAATAAAAAGCGCAAACAAACAAAACAACAACAACAACAGCAACAAAATACATGTCAATGTGAGAATAAAATACATACAGTTATCCTTAGCAAAAAATACATGGCGTTGAGCACAGGTTCAGAAAACAGTCTATATGAAGAATAATCTTAATAATTGTTTTATAGTCAACTATCTGAATAATAATAAAAAATAATAATAATAATAATAGTAATAACACCAACAATAATAATAATAATAATAATAATAATAATAACATACCGAGGAAGAAAATTAATATCGGATTTCCGACTGAAAACGTGCTTGAAATATAAAAATCTACCTGTTGCATCGATGCCACTGAACTGCGCGCGCACACACACACACACACACATGAGCACAGAGCCACACAAGGACCCGTCAGCAAAGCCGTCATGAAGGAAGGAAGAAGGTGGGATACACACGTCTGATCGAGTTCCCTTTTTCCCCGACATTTGCCTTTCCTGGTGCTCACACGTCATCGCGTTTATTCGCTGATTTAAACGACAAAAGGCTGCGTTTTCTCTCCCTCCGCATATCGCCCATCTCTGATCGCACTGATAATCTCGCTTGCGTTTGCACAAGCCGCTCCTTCTGCACCATGTGAGATGAAAAAGCTCCGGCTTTCACGCCAGCGCCGCTTCTTAAAGGCCCGGCAATTTCACCCCGCGTGACGTCATCGCGACGCAAGCGCCTTTAAAATAAACAAATAAATGAAATAAAACCTTCGCGCACCTTCATAGCAAGAGACCCTGCGGGGTGGGAGGGTGCATGTCTGAAAGGCAAGAAAGGGGGAAAGGGGTTCATTAAAAGCTGACACGGGATTCAAACTCGAGCCCAGTCTCAATAAAAAAAAGGCATTATGATTTCATCACTGTTAAAAAAAAAAATGACTGTATATGTACTGTATATTCAAAGATTTCCACTTACCAAAAAACAGTTTATACCTAAGTCTCAGCTTTTCGTTCTTCATCCGGATGCACGCATGTACCTAAGGACTGCTCCTGTAATCATAAAGACTATGATGAACATCCTTCCAACACTCTTAAGAAGAAAAGATGGGTTCTCTGTTGAGTCTGGCTCCTCTCAGTGCTTCTTCCTCACGCGATCTCAGGGAGTTTTCCAAAAAATGCGTGAGAAGACTAGAAGTTGTGCTAATCGGATTCAGAGAATGTTTTCTGGTCGTTGGTTTTTGAGCAGCAGCCGTTCCGCCCTTTTGAAATCTGCATATACCTGTCTCAACCAGGAGGATCCTTGCCACTCCCACACATTTACTGATCCAAAGCAAAATCATCAGATTTCTGTGAAGCTGTCTCTTGTAAAAGTGCTAAACAAATTGAATTGAACTGAAAACATTTTATTTCTATAGCTTCACAGAAATCCAGATATAGATTTAAATGTATCCCTAATGCACAAGCCAGAGGCGGCGATGGCAAGGAAAAACTCCCTAAGGAAGAAACCTTGAGAGGAAACAGACTTAAAAGGGAACCCATCCTCTTCTGGGTGACACCGGATAGTGTGATTATGAGTCATTACTCTTCCACAACTGTATACTATAGAGTCAAGCAGTGCTAAATGTGTTGAAAGGAAAACATTTGAAAATATAGCCAACACAAATTAAGGTTAGTATTGGGGTGGGGTCAGCACTTGCACTGTTTCTTATTATTCATTCATAAACAATCCAATAAAGTAGACACACATCACCCTCGTTCCTTCTCTCATTCTTCTTCATACAACAGTGGTCATAAAGGTCCAAATATGCACCTTATATGCGTAGGTCTGCGGATTACGGTACAAAAGACTACCCTTGAAGATAGTACCCCAGTGAAAAGTACTTGTCTTGTACCCTGAAATGCACAATTTAATACATCTTTTATCTACGAGTTCACTCTCAGATATGATTTAGGGTCAATTTCAATTTCAATTACTCAAAAGTTAACCTATCAGGTATTTTATTTACAGACACGCACTATATTATTATAGCTAATACAGCCAGCATACTGCTGTCCTACCTAGATTAACATTATCCAAAGAGATAGTGAGCAGGTCTCACTCAAGGGCCCAACAGTGCCTCTCTGGCTTACAGGGGTTTTTAATTCAAATCTTCCAGTCACTAGATCGAAACGTACACTGTAAAAAGAATTGCTGTAAAATGTACAGTAGTTTACTGGCAGCAAAGTACCAGTAAAGTACTGTATAATTACAGCCAATAATTATCAAATATATTTACAGTAAACTACAGTGACATATTTACAAATAATTACTGTGCTTTTTAATGTATCACTGCATGTGTCCAGTAGTAAACAGTAAATTTAAAATACATTTTTAAAATAATATATTATCCGTCTCATTTGGCTGATCCAAATTTGATTTTATCCAAAGTGACTTAGAAACTAAGACAAGATACAACTGAGCAGTTGAAGGTTAAGGGTGTTGCTGACGGACCCGACCATGGCAGCTTAGCAGTGCTGGGATTTGAACTCACGTCCCGCTTATCTATAGCGCAAAACCTTAATCACTGTGCCGCCATCACTTCCCCTTAACTAGCTTGCACTGATTCAAACACCTTTACCATTGAATTTTTGAATTGAATTGCACTAAATGACAAAATTCAGTGCTTCATGTTAGTAAGTCTTTACCAGTACATACATCAAAGAGGGTTTGTGCTAGTCTAAAATAGTTGCTAAAATAAAAGACACAAAAAAAAAATCCACTAATTTTTAGATGTCGACACACAGAGAGTCTTTACCATTCTCACCCCTGCCTAAAGCATTACGCATCCCACTACTACAGTTTCCGATATTTTACTGTAAACGTATTGCACAATTGTTTGTAGTGCAATCCTGAAGCAGTATTCTGCTGTAAAATACTGTACTGTAAAAATACTGTAAATGTACAGCAGTTTATTTTTTACAATGTACTGCCCCAGAAGCCTGATTTGCTATATAATCTAGGAAAGCACATGTATTGCCAGGATTACATTCTACAGAACATACAGAACTGAACACTACACTTCTGGAGAGGTATAAATTATATTATAATTGTATATAAATTAAGTATATATGTTTCACATGGTAGCACATTTCTCATCTCGTTAAGACATAAGAGGTAGTGCAGGAGGTGCCTGGATGATTATTTTTCAGATGCATTTGATTATGTAGTAGATATCCTCGTAGGTATAAAGCACAGTATATACACTGTATAAAGCAAATTACCATCATAAGGAAACAGTATTTGAGAAACAGTATTAGTGCCAAAGGTTTTTTTGCAAAGTTTTGCTAGGGACTGGAGCTGAGCTATTTAATGCCCTTTGTTACTGAAGGAGGGTGGTACACAGTTGGGGGCAAATTGTTGCCCTCCTGTGGACCCAAAATACATTACATTTATGCATTGTGTGTAGATCTAACCTCTGCCCTAACCTCTTTGCCCTCACACAACTCACACACTCATAGCACACACACACACACACACGCCACCGGTCGTATACCCCCCACTCCCCCCCAAAGAGGCACACGCGCACGCACACGCACGCACGCACACACACACACACACACACATACGCACCAGCCCTGACTAAAACCCCCCATTTACATTGACTCACTAACTAAATTACACACAGCTAGCACACTCAATCACCTGCTTGGTGTGGGCGTCTGCCGCCCCTCGACCACCCACCCCCACCCCACTTCCTGTTTCCCCCCTTTCCTTTGGCAATGTGCGGTAACCATGACAACGAGTATCAGGGAGCCATAAGTACAGAGAAATGTTTTATCTGAGGCTGTCAGGATATCCCGTGTAAGCAAGCAGGGATGCGAGCTGTGGCCTAAAAAAAGCAATAAATGAAAAAAGGAAATAAATAGCAAACCTTTACTACTGCAAGGTTAACGTTGCTGCAGGTACGAAAACGGAGACGACAGAAGATGAGGCGTGTTAACGTTCATATTTAGAGAGGAAATTACAACTGCTGTCAATTTGAAGCCATGCAGCACAGACCAAGTGAAGCGACAATTAAGGCAGAATAGTCATGTTCCTAAGCAACAGAGGCCTGTCACATTGACGGCTAATCATCCGAGCAATCCCTTGTTGGACTTTTTAGTCAAACCAAATGCCTCTGTAGAGAGGTTTGTTTGTTTGTTTCTGTGCATGTCTTTCATACCCAGGATTCTCTGCGTCTAAGGTGACGCTTGCTGCTTCTCTTTTTCCACGTGTTTTGTGTGCAAAATTTGGGTTTCGTGATGATTCATAATACTGAGTTCCTCTAAACAAAAAACAAAACAAAACAGAAATTAGAGAAAATTTTGATTTAACGGAACTCTGTGTCATATCTGTGTCAGATATCAGATGTGTTCCTCAGCTGTCATGACTATTTATATCCAGTGACATAACAGTGTCGTTTTACCATTTCTGGAAATTGCTATGACATAATGTAGCTATCAAAATGCTATTTTTGACAAATGTACTGTAATTAGCTATGCTAGTACAATTATAGTGCAATATGTTATGTCACATATTGAAAGCCCGCAGTGGACCTGTCATGAAATATGTAATAGAGTACTAGATGCAACATAATCTATCATGCCATTAAACGTCACATTATCACTTGATATAAACAATTAATGATGGCACATGACCCCTGGCCTGATGTGTTTTTGATATGATCATGATGCAGGGTTTTAAAAAAAAAAAAACACTCAACACCCAATCTCCCATAATCAACCCAGCCCCAGCCCAACAATCCCCTAAAACTCATATCCAACTTGGTTAATAATTATTATAAATATTACAAATTAATGGAAATTATTAGCAATTATTATAACTCTTAAGGATTCATTCAAATAAAATCGGTCAAAATATTTTAGACAGCTATCGATAACTAGAGCATATAACAAAACCTGAAACTGCTTCATTGTGAACTAAGAGTATGCAGGTAAACAAATTGCCCAGTAATGCCGGGCTAAGGGCACGATCAATTAGCAGTCTATACTCCTAGGTTTAATAATGCTATTGTATATCTTCTGAACGTCTTATAGTGTATCTCAAAAGCCTTGGGCATGCTGGCCAATGCGGAGCCGAGTCCTTCCAGTCTCTCTTCGTTTAGAACAAAGGTGCTATTGAACGCAGCAGGGCAGTTAAGAGCACCCAAATGGAGCTCAAGTGGGTTCTGGCCTTCTTGACTGAATAGCCAATGAGCATTCAAATCTCTCAATTCATTCTCTCCCTCGGTCTATCTGTCTCTGCCCCATTACATTTTAAAAATGTACCATCACTGGCAGCTGCTAAAAGCTTGGGCGTGGAGTAGGAGGAATATTAGGCAACAAAAAAAGGCGAAGCTGTTGTCTTTAGGATCCTCCTGGTTGAGAAAGGTATGGGCAGATTTCAAAAGGGCAGAACATTAAGGACCAAGCGGCTGCTGCGCAAAAACCAGCAACCAGAAAACATTCTCTGAATCCACTTAGCACAAATCCTAGTCTTCTCACACATTTTTGTAAAACTACAGCTCCACGTCCATGTTCCAAGCCTGCTATTACAGTAAATTACAACTAAGTCTAGATTCTTCGAACAGGGATAATTGGAAGGCCATTATCCAGCACTCATGGCCAAACACAGAGCTTTCTTTCCTGCTTTTAATGTGTTAGTTCTGTGCTCTTTACCTTTATTTTTTTTGGATTTAAAGAAAAAACAACATGCTTGCTGTAAAGAAAAAAAAACATACAACGTGCAAAAAGGCTGCAGGAACAGCTCCAGCCACCCCACAGCCACCTCTCCATCATTGCTTGTTAGTTTAATTTAGGCTTTTCCAGAACATGCAGCATGTCTCATGAGAGAAACACCAATCAGTTGGATTCTCCCCCCCTTAGCAAACTCAGCTCAACCAGTGGATAAGGATGTGGCATTAATAACAAAATGTCATAATGGGGAGAAACAGAACACATAATTGCTCAAAGAATTGCTTGCAATTTTAAATTTTGGTTGGGGGGAAATATGTGCCTTCCATATGATGACCTCCTTTAAATAAGCAGCTGCAATTAAACGGAAAATGATCATAATGGTTGCAAAATCCATATTCAACACTACAGGGTGTACTTAGTGGTATGAATATGTTTGATTGTAATAGTGCAAATGGATTCCTGAACAGCTCTCATTATATCTCCAAGGATTACTGAGGTCTGAGGTCTTACCAGAGTCAGAGCATCAGTATTATTTACAGCAATCATTTGGAACCTTGACTTTTCCAGCAAGCAAGCGAGAACGACAAGCATGATCCCCGAGACACGGCCTTGAACCTGTAATGAAATGTCACACTGTGTGTTTTCAAAATGAAAAGGAAGCAAGATGTCTACTGATTACTGAAGTCCAATGTACTGATGTGTACTGATATTTTGATGGGAAAACAATCCGGCATGTTTGCATGAAAACTGGACATCTGGATAAATAACATCTTGGTCACATTGATTTTACCATTCCACTAAATACATCAGAATTGAAATAAAAGGCTGAAGGAGTTATAATTTCAGTGCACTTAGCCTTTTTCCCCACAAGATTCGTGGAGGCACAAAAGAGAACTTCAAGTTGTAATTGCATAAATCGCCTTTCAAAAGGTTCAGCCATTTTCAGAATTGTCTTTCTCAGCATTCTTAAATTATTACTTTTTTTAAACCAAACTCAAGTCATTACACCTTTTTTTTTTTTTTTACATTGGTATATTGGTGAAATTGGTTTATTAGTGACCAATTTCCAATGTATCACCAAGAACCATATAGCGTATAGAAACATGAAGCGAGAAAGCAGTCAGAAAGCATTGTTATTTTATCATAGATTATATGATCGTATACAGTATACGATCTGTTGAGGTCAGTCTCTCCGTCTATAAAAGGCTTAACTTAATAAATGAAGTTCAATTTCAGTCTTTTGGGGTATTTGTAAGGATTTTTCTAATCAAGCAGAGCACAAAACCCCAGCAGGCGTTCTCAGGTTCCACTTGTGTTCAGCCTCTGCATGTAAAAGGCTAACTGAGGACATCTGAGACGCCTGGCCATCTGTGTGAAACACTCGATGCTCCTGGATGCTGATCGAAGACCGGCCCTGTTGTTCCTGCCCGAATAGATGAAGTTATAAAGAGGCTGACCTTAGAACAGTGACTGCGAAACTGCCCCATCAGCCTGAAATTTAGTTTGGGGAAGGTTTTCCTCCTGGGTAATTCTCTTTAATGAATTTAATTTCTTTGTGCTAGAATGCATGGAACCAGCAGCATGGTGTTCATGCGGCTTTTCTGCCTCCATTCGGAACCTATATTTTCTGTCATTGTCGTCATGGTTACTATGAATGAATTAATGACTTTTTTTTTTGTTAATCTTTGTGTGCATTCTAAAACCTAATCTGAAATACATAGTATTGTCTGCACTAATTTCCCTTTCCCAAACACCAGGATGCCGCATATTCCGTGATCAAACTCTCCCTACGTCTTGTATAGAATGGCTAATAATACTTTCACACTAAACCTACTAATCCAAGAGCATTATTATATTCACTTCACACAGAATTATGTTCACATTCAAATGGCTCATTCCAGATATCACAATCATACATCTAGCAGACACACAATATATTTTTATGTACTGTGTGACTATTGTGATTTTCACACTACACTGATGTGAAAGCGTGAAACAATATAAGGTCATCTAGCGATTCGCTGACAAGTGAGGAGTTTCTAAGTTTATGAGGAAAAAAGGTCATTACATGTCGGCTGAAAGGGAGACTAGTGTGAGTGTGTGTGTGAAAGCTGTAATTATGAGGATGAGGACACAGCAGCTGTGCTGATACACTTCTGCTTTCAATGAATCACAATGAAGAATACAGTGACATTAAGTGTCGAATGCCACATGAGCGGCAGGAACACAACTGCCTTCTGCTTAATAACAATGCTGATATTCTGCCAGCAATAGATGGAAGTAATGCTAGATGCAGGATTTGTAGGCTATAAATGTGTTCAAATAATGGTTTTGCATTCCAGTTTCGATAAACACCCCAAAATCATGCGCATACATACAAGAACAATGAATACTCCACATTTTCTTTATTCCGTCTACTGACAATCATAGTCTTTCAATCAATTATTATTACTCTTTTTTAAGCCTGGGATAGATAAAGTCATATGTACTTTGATGGTTAAGCACACATTTTATACTCATGATCAAAGAAGACACCTATTAGCTGAATATCCTAACTAGACTTTCCTACTGTCTAACAGCAATACTGCTATTTTGCCAGCAGTGGAGATGAAGTTAATGCAAGGTGTAAAATATATAGCTTGTGCAAACATTTCAATAAAAATCTAAGAATAACCATTGTCAGGAAGATCAGATCAGACCGACAGCAGATGAATTATTATTCTTAAAGCCGTGCTCAGGGATCATCAGGGTCTACGTTCATCTTAAGCACACAATTACAAGAGTAAACCTATAACAACTAACTAACCAACATTATTAGCCAAACTGATCTTTTTGAGTCTACTGTCAGACAGCAGTAGTATAGCTCTTAATATGGTTTATGAATATTATTAATTTGAAGATCTCATACGTGCATTAAATATTGGCCTGTTCCATATTTTAGGTTCAGTAAAACCCTTAACAAGCACCGAAAGGAAATAAATAAGAGACAAAAATTATATCCTGGCTTTTTAAGCTATTATTCCTGAAAGTCTGGATCAGGGATTTATTGTTAGGGGTTTATTTATTAAGGTGTATTTACTTTACACATCATGGGAACACAGGGCGTGTGATGGGAAATCACCCCAGATGGGACACCATACATACACATTCACATACACATTCACATATGTGAATTAGATAATCCATCTCTCAGAATGTTTTTGGCAGGTGCATATTAAAAAAAAAAAAAAAAAACCCACAGGAAACTCTCTCAGACATGGGAGGACATGTGAAACTCCGCACAGAAAGTGACCCGAGCGCCAGGATCAAACCAGGGCCCGTGGAGCTGCGAGAGATTTTTGTTAACCAAAATATCACACTTTTGATTCCACTGTCAGAAACCAATACATGAAGAGCTTTTAAATGTGGTAAAGGTTATTGACTGTTGGTTCTTGCCTTTTCATGAAAGCGATTAATTTGAAGACAGCAGTTAACCTGTGAATACATCCAGATTATGGCTTCAGTTATAGGAGACAAAGTAAAAACCTTAGCCATAATCACTGGAAGAAAAAACAAGCAGTCATAATGTATAGACCAATTATTATGCCTAAAGTCACGGCCATGGATCATTTATAAAGCCATATGTACTTGCAGTTTGAACACTCATCGATGTGTGAAAAGTTAACCTATGACCAAAAAAAATTAAAAAAAAGTATGCTTATGCAACTTTGTCTTTCTTTATGCTGTTGGTTCTTGCCTTGCTCTTATACATGATATTAATTAGATAGCACCCTGTAAAATTGTCATCTAATGATTTAATTGCTTAGGTTGACTAAACACTTTGAAACTTTTAAAATAATGATTTTGCTACTCAGGTCACTCAATGTTTTGACCAATTGCTTATTTCTGACTTACTATTACATTACTGTCATGAACAGGGATTTATTAAGCATATATTTTTTATTGATGATGAAAGAGCACATCTATGACTTTTCACAAAAATATCACACATTCACGAGTCCACTGTTGAAAACCAACAGTATATGGACTGATTTAACATGGTTCTGTAGGTCAGTGTTGTTTAGCTACTGCTCTGCTCTAAACATTATTAGTTTAAAAATGGCAGTAAATGCAATAATAATGACCTGCATCATAAAACCCTAAAAATAAGCACTGAAAGAAAAAAAAACAAAACTCTGGACTTGACCATTGAGGTCATATCTGACAATCAATGTCTTGACTAATTCTTCTTCTTCCTATTATTATTATTATAGTAGTAGACAGTTTGTTTTTATGATCAGAGTATAGTGCACCTATTAATTCTAGCCAAAATATCACAAGGTGGATTCAACAGGTTGGAAATGAAGTCTGTTACAACAGGGACTGTTGTTAAAGTGGCTCTTTAGGTCACTGACAATTGGTTCTTACGCTATTAATTTGAAGATGGCAGTATGCGCTTAAGGCCCTTCCTTCAATGATAGTAAGACTACCACTTTGTTTTCTAATTACCACTTTAATTGGGGTCTAAATAGAAGCCATAAGCCTCACTGTGCCACAACATTTTGGAAATGGCCTCCCACACAGCCTAATGCTCCCTTAACCCTCTAGCTTTAGTGCACGCTGAAAGTGGGTTAGCAATGAAAAGCAGATGTGTGTTGCGGGCCTGACCTTGGTTGCCATGGGTACGAGGGACAGGCTCGTATTCAACCGCCCGCCCGAGTCCTTGCTAATTGCTGTCGCTATGGCAACGAAGCACCTGATGTAACACTAGGAAAGGGCAATAACCTTACAACAGTCCATTTATTTATAGGGAGCTATTTTGCACTGTGCCTCTCACTCAGAACTGGGAAAACGGACTTGAGAGGCGGATCTGACATATCTAATACCAGTGATGGCAAAAAAAAAAAAATGACATTCTTAAGTGTGCATTAGACTGATGGGTACCATTGTTCGAACTGAACGAGCATCAAAAGGTGCCTTTCGCTTATTTTCTATAACTAGCACCTTCATATGGCAGTGATGACTGTCTTTATCATGCACAGAATAATAGCTGCTGAAGATATGTGGCGATGTAACAGAAAAGACAAAAATTAACTCTTTAATTCCACTGGTTTAATACATTTAAAAAAAAAACAAAAAACAAAAAAAAAAAAACAAAGAAGCCACAAAAAAAATCTACCAAAATAACCCATATAGTTACATGAAGTGTGATACGTCATACTGTGCAAAGGAAATGAGCAATGTGTTCAGCTCCTCTGCTCAGACTGCAGGCTCAGCTGTCGATGCTTTCGGCACAGACGGACTGGATTACTGGGGTTTACATCCTCCGAGCTTTACGAGGCCGACAGCCATTGTGTGGAACCGGCGTGTTGTCGGTGATGGACACGATCTCCAGTCCTCCCATGGTTAACCCTTTAATGGCAGACTGAACACAGAAACAGAAAATATTGAACCACCTGGTAAACGTTTACTGTAACACAATGCTTTTCATGCTGTAATACGCCACAACCTTGCCACTTTATTTACTATCAAGTAGGGCCAGGCCGAATTAGTTGAACATTGGAATATTCAATTTAGCATTTGGAAGTTTCGTCTTTACCTTCCTACTCCGTAATGAAATTTAATATGTGGGACACCCAAACACAGATAACTTCCGGATCATATGACCTAAATCACTTTATAATGACACCTATTAATATGCGTCTCTGAATCATAGTCAGTCTAATATAACCTTTTTTTTCCCCCACACCAAATCAAAGGTATTATTGCATTGTATGCTATTTTTTTTAGTTCCCTGAAAGTATACAAGCTATTCTTGATACAAAGCTATTCTTGATGTTTTAATTTAACCACAACTTATGGATTGTCTCATCAGATGCAGTATCTTGGTTTATTATTTGTTTAGACTCATTTGTTATTGACTTTCTGTTTTGTGCGATAGTTTAGGAATAGTAATAGTTTTCATACGCATGGCTGATTTCAGTTTATTTGCACCATCACCATTTTACACTATTAATATACTGTTACCACTTACTTGATATATTTTCAACTGCAGAAATGAACACAAATATTATTCAGCTACTCAACAAGTATTCAAGGTCTGCAAAATGCTGTTCAGGCCACTGGACACTTATTTCTTTCTCAAAGAACTTTAGATGTCCCAGACTCCATCTACAGTATGGCTATAAATTTAAATCACTACAAATAATCTGTGTTAAATAATAAATTGTTTTTTTTTTGCCCAAGAAATTGGTAAGTTGGCTTAAGAACGTCTACAGACCTTTACTCTCATAAAAGATAAGTTTGTGTGTCTTTGAATCTCTCTTGTGATCACAAACCTAGCTCATACATAATTCTCTCCAAATCATTAAAATTTTTAATTTTTAACTTTTTTTCCCCCCATTTAATAGAAAATTTCCCATTTAATAATAAAAAAAACATCCACTGTCTTAACACAATTTTTCTTAAACACCAATCTAATCAGTATCAGCCATCCGAGAAGATTTAACCATTTAAAAAGCCTTTTCCTTGAATGCAGGATTGCATTAACATAACAGAATAATTTTTTTCTTGAATCTTTGTGTGCAGGATTACATTAGAAATCATAGAAAGATGAAAAATGTCCCTAATGGCCGTTATTCTCTATACCCGTGGTTCTCAATGCGGGGACCGACGACCCCCCAGCGGTCTGTGATGTATGAGGGTGAATCACATGATATTACCATCAACTAGTATCGATGCTGTTATGGTTATTATTTAATTATCACAGTTGTAAGCCATAGTTGTATGACAGAGGTTAGTCTCAACTCCAAAACAAGTATAAATAAGCTTAACTTCACTCTAACTGCAATTTTAAAATTGAAACCAGCAAATGATGTTAATATGATACAGTGTTTCAAATCTAGACGAGTATAAATGCTCAGGAATGAAAAGCTCTAATGGCGCAAATAGATGAATACGATGGTGTATGTCTGCCATGAGACATGGCCATCATATTCATCTAGTGGTGATAAGGGGCATGGATGGGGTCTCTGGCTGCAAAAAAGTTTAAGAAACCCTGCTCTATACACACGCAGACAGTAAAAGAACAGTGGCTACTTTAAATACGCTTGACTGGATGGGATTTGGGGTGAGTTTGAGAGTTAAAGGCCTTGGTCCTGAGACCAACAGGAGTGTTGATGCCTGTTGTGCCATCACTGCCTTGTCAGGAATTGCCATCATGTATTACTCGGAGCTACTCTTAGGGTGTGTAATGAATGTAAATAGGCATTAGCCAAAAAAACTGTGCTTTGCATGTTCTCCCCACGTCTGCATGGGTTTCCTCCGGTTTCTCCGGTATCCTCCAACCTGCCAAAAACCTTTCCTGTTGATTGGCAGCTCTACATTGGCCCTTTGGGTGAATGGTGTCCCATCCCAGGTGTATTCCTGCCTCACACCTTATGCTCCTGCAGTATGGTCTGGATCCACTGTAACCCTAACCAAGACAAAACGGTTACCGAAGATGAATGAACGAACGTTCATTCATCGGTTGATGTCAAGCGTCATCCTTTTTACATTTGACCTACCAGATAACCGTCATCACACCATCCAAACCCCCCCGAGGTTCGAGCCCATATTAGCCATTACTGTAGGCCCCACACTGGCATGTCCAGGCTAACATTAGCTTTAAAACATTGCGATTCTAGACGCTTCTTGAATATTCTAGGGTGAAAAAAAAGGGAGGCATGGAGGTCTTAAAAGCCTGCAGTTGCCTGCGGCTCTGAAGGAGCTCATTATATTCTCGCCCTGCCTTAATGTCCACCCCCCAGCTTACACTCGACAGCCAGGGAACCTGCTGCGGGCAATCAGGTCGACGGTCAGGCTCATATTATTTATTGGAAAATTAGCATTCATAAAAACCGCTTTGCCTTACAGGGCACGAGGGTAAAAAAAGAAAGAGACAGGCATTGATGTCATGGACAGATTATGCTAAACAAAACAAGATTTTGGTTGATAAAACACATTAGATGAACAGTGTTAGCTTCAGCTGCACAATGCATCGAAACACGTTGAATTGAGATGCTGGTACAATTGAATCAATGAGTCTCTCTTTGCAAGTATAATCCTAGAATATTCAATTGTCAATCTCTGCACAACAGTTTATGTGATTCAAAATACACTAAAGTTACTTTATCATTACCTCTACTTATTCCATTTTCCCCAACTAGCTTTACACCAGGCAATTTTCTACACTGGTCCCATTGCTATCTTTCTCCCCACAACATTCAAACCTGTCGGTATAAAGCTTTAGGTGCATTTTAGAAGGGAGTGAAAGTAACAAATATTATTTGATTAAAATGGATTTATAAATATGTATGTGAAATAAAAATGAATCTGATCAAAACGCTAGGGAATTCGAAGAAAAAAAAAAACAAGGGAAATTTGATGTCACAAATCAAAATAATTTGATTAAATCAGAGGAGAATTTTATAGAATATGAGCCGTGATTATCATCATTATTTTATCTTTCATTTCATCATTTAAACCACAAACCACCCTGAACATTCAGGCTGGACAGTATGCGCCGTATTATTATTTTTTTTAAAGATGCGAATAAAAACAGTGTAATTTTATTGTCATTTCTATTACTTCTGTGTCGTTTTATCATTTTGGTCTGCTTTGTTTATCATTTAATGTTGGTACATCTTGTTACTTTTGACTCTACCAGCTACTTTAAATTGTAAGAGATTGTGTGGACTGAATGTTGATCGACCGGTGTGCAGAAGAGATATGGTTCGTTGAGCATTGCTGAATATAAACATTATTATCCAGGCCAACTGACGAACGAGGCAGAAGTAACAAAAACTACCCGAGGCAAACGATTAACAAGGTGGACGGATACTTATATGTTAAAATAACGCAGAGATAACAGAAATAAATCAAATGATAAATAATGATCAAATCATAATTCTAAGAACATTTCTCTGATGACCAAAGCTCATATTTTATAAAAATCTGCACTGTTTTATTTAATTCACTTGCATTTTGACTGACTCGATTTTTCCTTCTCATTGTATTTGTATGGAGTGTACGGTACACCGTTTTTCCAGTTCTCTATTCACAGCTTTAGTTCTTACCTGCAATTAGATCCCATTTACTGTTTGCCACACACAATGAAAATGAAAGAAAAAAACTTATACATAAATAAAGAAAATTAAGCTGGGAAGGAAGTAGCAGCGCTCGTTGGTGTCTTTGGCAAGTGTTTGAAGCTAGTACAGCTAGTGTAGCTTGCCACTCTATAGCAAATCTGCTAACAAAGCCAGTGGGAATCCTGGTATGTACAGTTTAACGCCCACAAAAGACAAACTACATGTTATTGAGTGGCCTGCAGTTGTGTGAACACCGGGTAATATATGGTTTTGCTATGGTTACCAAGGGGTTGAATTCAGTAATACTAATACTACTAATAATAATCATAATAATAACAAACATTAAATATAGCTGCAAGTGTCCAATTCCAAATATACTTGCAGGGGTCCAAGTACTCTTTGGAAATATTGCCCCCAGTGGCCAGTGCTAGCCAACTTACACTGAACAATAAAGAGGCGATAGATACTTATCAAGTTTTGCGACAACAGCTCAGTGCTAATTGTGTGAAATGCTAGATGAAATCTGATTGGCGGATGGTAGCCATGCAGTACACCAAACGTGAGTTCAATCAGACTTACGGCTACTGAGAAACAGGTATTTAAACCTAACTCCGCCCCTATTGGTGACCAAACTTTGCAGACTTCCTCAGAATCTTGTAGTGAAAATACCTTTTCAAGTTACACAGTCTGTCTTAACTTACAGCTGTTTAAGTAAACCAACCTCTGTCCCACTGGGATTGATTGGCATGTGGTGGCCATACTGTTTATTCAGAGCCCGTAAAGAGGACAATTATGTAGCTATAGCTGACAATGTCTACTATGTTTCTATCATTCAACACCTTAGTATACTTAGCACGGGAAAAAAAAGTCAATAATAAATGCTCTCTCTCTAATAGGTGCCTTTGTATCGTGCTAATTTGCCATTCGACATTCAGAACACTTAGTTTTCAGTTAATTCCTTTCAGCACCACCAGCAAAAACACTCACTACATTTAACGCATCCCAAATATTTTGAACAGCTGAGAGCTCAACTAATGCACGGACATCTTTAACCCCTTGATCTTTAAGATCAAATAATGTCAATCGTTAAAGCCAACTCATTTAAGGATAACACTAAAGACAAAAACAAATGAGCATCTACAGTATGAAGAGGGATGTAATGACATATGTCATTACACAGCGACACACACCTTTGGGTCCTTTTCCGGAACTCATTTTGAAACACAATCCTGTTGCATGAGCAGACAAGCTTTTTTCCATACACTACAGAATTCACCCTGCTGTCACTGTCGCAAGCCAACTCCACTGGCAGCTTCACATGCCCAAGCAATGGTTCACAGATGGTGGTACGCTTTGGATCAGGGGAATTTCACTTTTTTTTTTCCCCCTGTCTAAAACCTTCAGTTTCCCCATCATCCTAATACATCCCTAAGTCTCGGGCTCTGAAACAGGGGTCTTCGAATTTCACGATTAATTTGGTTAATTCGAATCAATGTTTTAACATGATTTTCAAAATGTTCTAATCGATATAAATAAACACACACACACACACACACAGTCTTCTTAACTTGATAAACGCCTCCTATAGCCTGCGCTACACACAAACACTGCATGCTTAGATTTATTAAAAAATAAAAAAAAAGATTAACAGGCAGCACTTTGCCAAGGACTGAACTCATATATATCACTCAAATATCACTTCAGAGATATGAAATTGGTACAGGTTTGAAAAGTTTATGTAAAAAATATAATGCTGCATTACATCCTAAGCGGTAATTCGCCGAGCAGAATTGCGTAACTTCGGCACGTTCAACAGGCGAAGTGGGAAAATTGATGCACCCAAGTTCATATTTTGTACGCAGCAATCTAGGCAGCTAACTCGGATGCGTGATATATATATTTTCTTTCTCAAACAGCAAACTGTTTATTCAGCATTTTATATTTGACAAACAAATATGTCCGTATGCTGATTAATCTCAATCTAATACTTGTATATACAGTATAACCCATTGAAAGGGAAGTAGTTTTACTTTGTTTATTTCTGATGCTGTGTGCAGCCATGATGATTTGACGTCACTCTGTAAACGGGGAAGGAACTCGGATCTGAGAAGAATACCCCAAACTGATCTCTCAGTCGCAGTGGCATTGCATGTCACAAAAGACATGGTCCCCATTCCCGCTGTTGAGGAAGAAGGGTTCACTAAGTTGTGCAAAAATTGTAAAAGTGCCATCTATAGCAAATAGTACAATGTTTTTTTTTTTTTTTTTTAAATATCCTTTCTTTAAATATTCTTTATTTAAAAGAATCATTGTTTGCACTGTTTGCTATAGATGGTGCTGTTACTTTTTTGCATATTTACATTTTCTAAAGTCCATTCTAATAAATAAAAATCTTTGAAAAATTAATGCAATTATAAATAAATTGCATTATGTAAGAAAAAAAAAAATCAAAGAGTAGTTGAGAATGGTTCGAGAAATTAAGTTGAATATATATATATATATATATATATATATATATATATATATATATATATATATATATATATATATATTTTTTTTTTTTTTTTTGAAAATATCGCCCAGCCCTATCGATACCCATCCAACATTTTTTATTTAAAATCTGCTAAGTACTAACATTTTTTAAACTGAAGCACAACAATACAGGCTGAAATCACAACACTTTTTTTTTTTTTTAATTCATTTAAGTCTTTCACACAAAAATCCCTTACATTGTACCTGGGTATTGGATCAGTGCCATCTCTAACTAAAACCAGGATCATCTGTTCATTTGAGTGAATTCTCAAAAAAAAAAAAAAAAAAAAGGGTCATGTTTTATAAAGTATTGAATTAGTATTGAATTGGAGACGTTTGTGCACAGACGATGTCATCAGATTAAGTGAAAAACATACTCATGTGAAACGTGAACAGCCAAAAATGTTAGCTTCAGCTGTTAGACTGGAACAGATGAGTGGTGTTACACCGAGTTTCAGAAAAAAACAAAAAGTAGAATAAGCAGAACTCCACTGCCAGCAAGTGTAGTCATTCGTGTTACTAATTTGTATGCCAGAAATACCTTTAAAATACATTTCAAACAGGAATAGCTTCTACTGAAGAAAAACTATTTCAGACATTTGACCTTGCCGTGACCTTGACCCTGTTTGGCTCAATTCCAAAATGTACTCAGTTCATATGCTGTTTACAATGATCGTTCCATGTAAATCCTACAAACATTCAACCACTAGTTCTTGAGAGATCACACTAACGGGAGTCTCGGAGGGACGGGCGAACGGACAGACAACCGGAAAACATGCTAGAGTGGTTTTAATTTGGATAACATTTTTAATCTTACTCAAGTAGGTATGTAAAGACATCTAAGTGAAACCCAAAGCAGAGCATTATTTAAAAAAAATAAATACATTTAATGCAATGTAATAACCTTCCACTGAATGTTGGTACTCATTTTAAGCACATTATTATTTGGCTCAGGTCAAATCCAATTGATGACTCCTGCTCTAGAAGATTAATTACTGAGGTCAACCAGTGGATCCTTACGCTCCGATTTAACGGTCAGTTCTGAAAACCTGTTATGTTGCCTGGTATGTTTCTGCAATTAATTTATTCTGATTATAGTGATGTTCTGCTTTACCCTCAGAAACATGTTTTTGACCTTACAATTGGCAGGTTTTTGAAAAAGTAATTTTAATGGAAATGAGTTACTGGCAACAAAATACGAAAACATTATCTGATGTTGGACATCAACAACAGAGCCAGAAACGCACTGGTGGTTAATACTGACTCATGCACACTGTGAATGCCAACCGCAGCAAAACACACCCGACTGATAAAAACAGCCACGAACTGATCTATAAGAACATGAATAATTTCTAGGTGCTTCCAAAAGGTTCATTCAACATGAACACAAGTACTTTAATTTCAAGGGGCCATGTCACTTTAAGCCCGAAAGCCATTGCATCATTCCAGTTTTGCAGACCTGTTGAAAACCTTATTATCCAAATAGCTGTCAAGCTAATACCCGGCAATGTATATTTAGTTTCTTTCTCCTCGGTCCCTCTGTTTATTCATTCATTTTACCCAATACACCCTCCCCCACCTCTCCACAAATCCCTGCCTCTCAGATAAAGCATCCAACCACTATAGAGCTCTCCTTACATTTTCAAGGCCATAACTGATGTACGTGCAACGTCTTAGCTGATGCTGTGTTGCTGTGACTGCATCATGGTTTCTTTTCTTCTTCTATCCACCAAATGAAACCAGTTTTCACTCACCATGTCCTTCAATTCTCAAGCAACTGGTACCATGCTGGTGTGCTAGACAGTAGGATGCTTATTTCTGCGCCTTGATTCTGCCCGTTATAGTCCAATTGCTTTTGGTTTTAAGCTTAAGTTTGATACATACACAGATATTCTTATTTTTCTCCACTCAGTTCATATGCTAGGTGTCCTTTCAAATGTAGGTATATACAGGATGTCCAAAAAGTCAGGAATCAATGAGATTAACACATTAATTCTGTATTTCTTATTTACAACATATAGCTCTACATGTTCACGCTTACACTCTATGCATTTTCTCAGCCGCTGTATCGTGTTTGTTGCTCGACATATTTGGATCGACATATTTGCATCAAATCAACATATTCCCATTGGTTCCTGGCTTTTCAGACACCATGTAGATTATAATTTCTCCTCTTTTTTCAGCCACTTGTTAATAGTGGTTTGCCATTTTCATATAACTAAACCAACATATCACAAACTACAGTTCATTTACATATTACAAATTAGATTTAACCAAACTTTGCGTTTATAGAAATATATATATATAGAAATTATAGAGAAACGTCGGTACTGCGGTAAAAAGTTAACAGTCAAGCTAACTGTTAAGCCAAGTATTTACACACAGCAGCAGCAACAACAAAAGCAACAACTAATAAAAGCAAACTGCTATCAAAGGTGAAGGTAAAAAATAAAAATCACACAAAACTATGCATGTTCATTAAACTTTTTACTCAACTATTTAAACAAATTTTCAGAATACTAAAATAAAGATTATTTAACTTTTTAAAAATTTAGGCTATGGTTGTTCTACAGTAATTAACCTGACTCACAAGCAAAGCATAGACTCTGGTGAACAAGGGATACTTAAGCGCACGTATCTCAGTGCTCGCATAACTGAAGTGCTCACAGATTCTCTGCAATGCTCCACGCCAGTAAATACAGTTGCGTGCGTGTAATTCACAGCACGTTTTGCCCATTTTTAATGACCACGCTTACTGATACTGCTTTGCGTGCTGAGGTCAGCAAAAGATGACAAAGCTGTGGATAGTTTTTTTTTTGTTTAATTTATTTTTATGTTCACATAACCTAGGCTAATTAATAAGACAGGATGCGTTTGTGTGTAGGTTAGGTATGATACCTGACTACCGCAACAGCACACAATGCCCCGCCCTCTCAAAGCGCTTTCACCTTAGCTCAACGGACACGCTCCTAGAACAATTTCATCTACGCTAGCTACAATAAATGTAGTATTAATTTACACTAGGGTTAGGGTATACGCATCAACCAACATGTTTAAAAGTTATTCACATGTTGGAATACTAGTTAGTGTCTTGCTACAATTTGCATGAAATAAATCTGATTTTTTTTTTTTTTTTTTTTGGTAAAACTGGTTGAAGACAAGATTTTACCATCACTGGAAGCTGTTACTGTCGTAACTCAGTTAACCATCGCTAGGCACAGCCCTATATTTATTGAGTTATATGAAAATTACATATATACAGTTAACCTGTACATGAACTTCTCAATACAATCCAGAATTAGCAATACTCACCAAGCGCCCTGGACCAAGTCCTTTGACTAGGACACGCACAAACGTCACCCCCTTCGCCTGTGCCTTCTGTTACAAGGAAACAATCACAAAGTAAGGCACTTGTTCTATTAAAGGCTAATAAATGACAGGAGCAAAACAAAACCATAGGGGGTGTGTTGTGAGGGGTTGGGGAAAAAGACTGATTTAGACAATGCTGCTTGTGTCTGCACAGTAAATGAAGGGCTGTGAGAATAAAGTCATGCAGTTATTATCTGTGGAGCTGCAGTGCGGGGTTCTCATTAACTCCCCCACCGCAGACGCTGATGAAATTATGATCACGCCACAGAAGTAGCTTAGAAGGTGAAGGATAAGTACAACTGAACGATATTTCTGTCCGTCGGCTTAATTGTCTGATTTATGAGTATATTAACTCAATGTACAGGAAATTTCTCAATAGGAAAAAAAACATGCACATTTGAAAAAGTTGCCTGAGGTACTTCTGTCTGAGGAAAATCATACCGCCAATAATAGATGGAGAAACACATCCTCTCGCAAGGAGGCAAAAGAGGAAAACAAGCCTTAATCAGAAAGTCCAGTGCCGATGCTGCACGATATATTGCTGGGGAATTGCTATTTATACCACAGAGCTGTTTAGTTCTCAGTTCTGATTGGTCAGAAGGTGGTGTTTTGTTTAGTTTTTTTTAAACAGAAGCTTTGACAAGTGTAGTTTATATTAATGTACTCATTCTAATATTATCGCTTATATAGTAACAACTTACACAGGGACTTTTATGGCAGATGCGTCACATATAGGGATAAAAAAAAACTTGTGTAATTGTTGATATGGTGATGTTTTCTGTGAGGAGACATTTATTTAGCGTTTATGTTAGAAGTCTCCAGTGTCAGCACTTTGTAACAGCCACACAGTACAAGTCTCCAGGAGAGGATTTTACACTTTACACTTTCTCTGTCAAATTTCAAGCTGCATTATTGTCTTATTAGAAAGAAATAAAGAGAGGCCAAGGCTGGTGAGGGATCGACGGTTTATAGCTGCTATAATTTCATAAGTGTTGGAACAGGAACTTGTTTTGCACAATGTTCCACAACATTAAATATACCTACAATATGATCAACGTAAGGAAATGTCATTTTTTAATAAGACAAACAAAAAAAAAAGATTAATGTTGGTATATTGCTATTGGTATAAGAGGAATAAAACACGTCTGGATTATTTTCCTTCTGTTATTCCTCATGCTTCTTATTCTTCTTACTGTTATTCACCTAACACTTTTGAGAATTTGTTCAGCTCCAGCTTAAAATGCTCTGTGTAAACTGCATTCCGAACATATTTCCAGCAAGAATAGAGGAATTTGTTTTCTGATCAATTTTAGAAATGCTAAAACACACACAGATTTTTTTTTATTTGAGAGTTTCCCTTTGAAATAAAGGAACAGAATATCAGGCAGTTTGAACTCCAGCTGCCACTGGTGATCTCGACATCTGACCAATCAGCAGCTCTGCTTTACACTCACACGCAGCACGCTGTAGGACCCCTTCTCTCATCCATTCCCTCCTCTTCATTATTCTCCCCACCTTCTCACTTTGTTTTTTTTTTCTCTTTCTCCCTACCTGCCTGTTTCACAGGATTTCACTTTCCCCTTTCTTTCTGATTTTCCTCATTTCTCTCCTATCCTACTTCTTTCTCATTCTCCCTTGTCCTTTTTCTCTCTTTCCACCTTCATCAGTCTCTTTTCTCATTTTCTCCCTTCATCTCTTTTCTCCTTTGTTTCTCCCCCCCCTTCCACCATGACCTTTACTCTTTTATTTATTTATTTATTTGCATAGTGCAAAGAATACTGTACCTGCTATACAGAGCATCATAATCAGTATGTGCTAATTACATGCACAGTATGCAAGCCTATACAACACCCATTGTCATTTTAATGCAGTGCTTGGCTGATAACTGACCATAAACAAATAATTAAGATAAACTGTGTGAATTCTTTTTTTTATTTAAGTCTTGAGTAACTTTAAATAGCATACGGCCTCAATACATTGCTAAAAGGAACAGTGGTGCCATCCAGTGGACAGCATACATATTTAAAGTCACTTACATGTTATAAAAAATGTGTTCTTTTTTTTTATTATTATTAAATCCTTTGGTGGAATTAATCAGAATGGTCAAAGTGTACCATTCGTGTGTTCTTTCAAGAAACCTAAAAAAAAAAAAAAAATAATCACTGTAAACTAAATTCACTATTACTTTTCAATATGCAAATTTAGAAAGTGCTACACCTACAAGATTTTTTTCTATTGTGTAATGAGTTTTTTTTATTTGTGGAACATCCACTCTAATCAGTTAAAACAAACCTGGCTGACTAAGAAAGTAGACATTTACCCAAATTCTCAACAATTATAAAAGTCTACATCTGCTGTTGTCCTTAAATCAGCTCAGTAGCAGCACAAAATATTATTTTATATGTTATTACACATAGTTATTTGTGTATGAATAGTTAATTTACAGGGAATCTTTGTCTGAACTGCATAATGGTTTAGTTGACAGTTAAATAAAGGTTTTAGGTGTGTTCTCTCCAATGCCATTTCCTCTTTATGTGTATTGCTGCTCCACTATTCTACATTGATAAGATCATTCAGTTGTTTTGTATTTCATCTCCTATTGCACGATCAACCTACCACGGGGGTAAAGTGTTTCCTCTCTGAATCCTCTTTGTGATATATACTATATCGTATTTCGCTCATCAGCCCGCAAAGCTCTCCGACCTGCTTGTGATTTTTGCACTTGATTTGCACATTGGGCTAATTAAAGTGGATGCCAACTGCGGTTTAGGAAACGAGATCAAACTAACAGGGGTAATTTCATCTTGATTGAACAAATCTTACCGCAGCAGCTGAGATGCCGGTGGTCTGGGCAGCAATGGGAGTGGACTTCTTTATGTTACGGAAGCCCTCCGTCCCACACGAGGTTCTGGCCAGGGACTGACCCTCGCTGTCTGTCACCTGGATGTGAGTGCTGCAGAAAAGAAGGAGAATTTGCTCAGAGGTCTTCTTTCACACCCCGGCTTCAGCTGCCTGATTCTCTAGATAGCACCAGGATCCATCATACACGTATCCAGGTTCCATTTATTAATTCAGCAGATGCTTTCATCCGAAGCGATTTAAAACGGAGACAGGGATGCAGCTGAGCAGTTGTGGGTTGAGGGTCTTGCTCAAGGGGCTTGCTGACAGCTCTGGGATTTGAACTTACATTCTTCTGATTATGAGCACAGTTTCAGCGCCTGTGTCCTCGATCTCACATTCAACAGGAGAGCAAAGGTCTCGGGTATATATTAAGATTAAATTATTTTCATCTTTCATACACATGTTGCTCTTAGCCTTTATAGAAACACAGTTTTCTCTTATTTTGCCTTTAAAAGACAACCTCAAATAAAACAAAAAATGACATTTTCAACCATGTAAATTAGGTCCATGGTCAGATGATCAGTAAATATGATGTAAATATGATGTTCCTTTAATATGTTTCTGACCTATAAGTCACCCAAGACAATCCTTTAAATAGTAAATCATAGTCAGAGCTCTATAAGGGCTCTTACCACAGGGGGGGGGGGTCATCTTAGCAAGTGAAAATATATTCAATATATTGAATGTAGTCAAATTTATGTACTATTTCTTATTATAAGGTTACAATAAACCAAATATAAGATCATTAAACCTATTTCTGGCCATTATTACTCATTTCAAGCTTGTAGTTGTCTTATTCTACTGGCAGATAATTTTGCTTCTTTTTAGAAATAAATGCTTAAAATAAAATTTAAGTATCTGCCAATAGAACCAGGCTATTTCAAGCTTGACGTAGGTTTAATAATCTTATATTTGGTTTACTGTAATGTTATAATGGGAAATATTAGATAAATGTGACTACATTCAACGTGTTTCCACTTGATAAGACGACTTTTCCACTTGATGTCATTTTTTGCAGTGATTGGGTTGGAATTTTGTACCTCATACATCAGTTCAGATATGTTAAACGTCATCACGCCACAACTTCTTAAGGCACAAAAAAAAAAAAAAAACTGACTAGTTGCATTCAGTAGGTTTGAAAAACAAAACACTACTCTGGCATTAACACTACTCACTGTGCACTACGTGGTTTGGGAAACAGCCGTGAATTCTCTCTGAATGTGCGCACTAGCAGCCAGGAGATTAATATGCAAAGCTGAGAACGACGCACAACCCATGTTACAAAATGTTTTTCAGGCGGCACACGCGAGCATTTTTCCACCAAAGAGGGACCGTTTTCAAAATCTTACATCCCGTAGCTCTGAAAGATAAAATCCTTCTTTGTCATTAATCTAACACTAAATTGCAGAGACTTTTGTTCAGGCTTGAAATGGACAATGATTTTTGACTACATCTCCACATTTTGTTTTTTTTTTTTTACAAGCAAATCAAATCTCAGTGTAGAAATTATATTTATTCCCAGCCAAATAATCCATGCGGTTTCAACAGGAAGTATGTCTCACTGTGGAAGAAAAAGTCTCAAACATCATGTAGCATATTTTAAAGGTGGTACCTAGATGTTACCAGGTGAAGTGCTTTGCAGCATCATGTATACTGGTACTACAGTACATTTCAGTGGAAAGTTCACTGGAGTCGCACACGCCCAAATCCGTATGTGCTGAAAATGCAGTAACTTACTTGTTATAGGTGGCTTTAACGTGAACTATTGGTAGTTCTTCAAACGTTTTGCCGCCCCATCTTAAACCACTGTCCTGGCCCGGAAAAGGAGGATAAAAACTGAGAGGGGGGAAAAAAAAGAAAAAAGATGACACTAAACTGTGATTATTTAGGCACGCAAGGAAAAATGACGCACATTGTTCTATATTATTACATTTTGACATGTTCTGTCATTTATAAATGAACATGAATTATTTCTTTAATCACTACACACATTCCATGCAGTCTGTAATCTGACACTGAAATTAAATAAGTCCAACTTGCATTTTTACACCTAACCTTATTTAACCAAGTAAAAGTTAAAATGAGTTAGCAACAAAAATGCACCCCCATCCCCCCCCCCCCCCCCCCCTTTTTTTTTTTAAACTAAACATGTCATTTTGGACATTTCGGTATTGTTTGCTATAGTGGTCATAAAGATATTTATCATTAAACACTGCTTATGATATCACTAATGTTCCGACATTATCATTAAAAATAAAACATTGACACGGCAAGACACTTGATGTGCAGTTGTCTCTAGTCTTTTTTTCGCTCTTTTTATTTTCTTGAAAAATGTTTCTGAGAGACCACAAAGCACAAAGCCCTCTTTCCTGAAAACTTACATGTTGTGGAAAACTTAAAGAAAGAGTTTTACCTCTCTGACTGTCACACAGTGAGGACACTGGAGTGTCCTTTCAGAAGAAGGGAAAATAAATAAATAAATAAAATAAAATAAAAGCTCAATAAATGTCTTCTTACAGAAAACTTCACCATATTAACCATTATGGGCATTTTAAAAATCTGTTTATTTACAAGTTAGTCAACAACACTCTGACCAATCAGACTTGAGAACTGATATTTAATTAATTATATCACTATAATAACGCCCACTATTTATCTTTATAATCATTTCCAACACCTTTTACATCCTCAGAACAGCTTTTGGATCCTTCGAGCCATTCTACCTTTTGTAATTTCTAATGTAGTGTCACCGTGGGAACATTAGATGTCAAAGAAGGTACCTCTGCGCTGGTTTCATGACCTACCTGAACTCTTTGGAGCTTTTTGGAGAAGTCGCGCTGGATGTGAGCTCTTGTGATTGAGCTTCAGCTTCTTGTAATCGGACAGAACTTGAGTAAAGTGTGCGCAGGACATTTCCTCCTCTGCATTAAAAACAAGCACACGATAAATATTGAACAGTTCATTGCTGTTGACCTTTTAAAATCTGGCCTCAATGCTAAACAAGATGGAGCTTATATATCAGTCTGTACAGGATTTCGAGGAAGTTTTTTGTGATTATTGTGGCCAAAAATGCTTGACTTTACTGCGTCTTTTTTCAAAATTTGCGGTGCAACTTGAGGAGTTGCTTTTTTCGTTGAAAACTACTTGAATTGGCAAAACTGCAATTGCACTAAATTGTTCTGGTTTTTTGCAATGATGATAGTCGGTAATGAATGAATGAATGAATGCCTTTT
>CM040985.1:7984364-8032743 GCA_022985145.1 Pangasius djambal | reverse complement strand
TGTTGGTTGCTGATTGACTCTCTGTATAGAGAAGCTGTATAAATTTTGAAAAAATGTTAAATGGAATAATTAGTGCTTTTGTTTGTTTCTGCACTTAGGCACAAAATTGAACGCAACCTTCCTTGGCAATGCCCCATGTGGATTTTACAAATACAAATTCCCCAAAAGCATCCGGACCGAGAACAGAATAGGAGCCAAGGTGTTTTTCTTCAAAGCCGTGCTCTCTGGTAGCGACAATCTGCCACTGGAGAAAGACTCCTTCGCGTGGGTGAGAAAGGATGAGCTCCAGGATTATCTCAAGCCAGAATACCTGAAACAGGTCAAGCGATTTATTTTAAATCTGTGACACGCTGAGACACCGGACCCCATGTAGAAATGTCATACATATTTATGTAAGACGCTTGCTCTGACTCGGTGTAGTGGGATTGTCACAAATCAGATGCCTCGTCTGCTGATCAGAAATAAAATGTTCATTTTTTTTGCAGCTCCATTTCCATGCCATAATCAGTTATGGCTCTGTGACCAAGCCTGACACACCTGACTAAATAAATCCAGATTTCCAGATGAGTTGATTAAATGAATCAGGTGTGATGGGCAGTGTGTGTTGGAGTGTGGCGGGGGTCTTGATCTTGATTGAATTCTGTTCCAGTTCCACAACCACAGATGAAACAGAAGACTAACGTTTCATATTATACATGTATATTAAAGATAATAATCCGGTCTTTTCTAAAGTTCGAAATATGTTCGCTTGTATTTCTTTGCCATGTATTGAAAAATAAATTGAATGTCCTCATTCTTTTACAGTAAAAAGCCACGTGGAGTTGACCCTCAACCTTCAGTTATTCTGTCCCGTTGACTCAGTCCCTCTTTTTTAGAATTTATAGTAATGTTTTATGTCATTTTTGTGTCACTGATCATCAATATTAATAATAGTGATGGAAATCGAGCCCCTGTAACCTTTCCATGCTTGGGCGGTTCTCTTAATGGCAGGTGTGGAGGATGGAAGTCATGTAATGCTGACTAAAATCAATTATCTCTTTGAAATAACAATTTCCTTTCACGTTGTTACTCTCAGCTCAAACCTTAAACATCATCTCTGCAATGCAAATGTGAATACTTGCATGGTGTCACTGTGGTTGAATTTTGGAATACAGTAAAAGGGGAAAAAAAACAGGTTTGGGCCACAGTGGGGGTTTTCTGCCTATAATGTACATTGATACTTGCTATAAACACACACATGCTATATGGCCAAAAGTTTGTAGTCTTTGTATGCTGTAGTATTACAGTTTCCCTTGACTGGAACTACGCAGCCCAGACATGTTCCAGCTTGACAATGCCCCTGTGCACAAAGCAAGGGCCATGGGGGTTGCCAAGGCTGGTGTGGAAGAATTTGATTGACCTGCACAGATGAGATGCTTTTCTGCTCAGCATGGTTGTGAAGAGTGGTTGAGTATTTGAGTTTCCTGTAGCCTTCCTGTCAGTTCAGTCTGGCCATTCTCCACTGATGTCTCTCATTAAAGGTGTGTCCACATCAATCACTAGAAGTTTTTTGTTTTTTGCAGCAATCTGTGCAAACTCTAGAGACACTGGGGAGTGAAAATCCCTGGTAGATCAGCATTTTCTGAAAATACTCAGACCAGCCTGTCTAGCACCAACAACATACCATAGTCACTGAGATTCCAGTACACTGGGGTAGACACCTAAAGTAACAACAACATTGTCTAAACATTTATAGACACACACACACACAGCCTAAAATATCCTATACAGGGTCACGAGGGAGTCTGGAGCCTATCCTAGGGAACTCGGGGTACAAGGTGGGGGACACCCCGCACAGGATGCCAACCCACCGCAGGGCACAGTCACACACACATTCACACCCATTCAGACTACGGACAATTTGGAAATGCCAATCAGCCTACAATGCACGTCTTTGGACTGGGGGAGGAAACGGGAATATCCTAAGGAAACCCCTGAAGCATGGGGAGAACATGTGAACTCCGTGCACACAGGGTGGAGGCGGGATTCGAACCCCCAACCCCGGAGGTGCGAGGCTAACCACTAAGCCTCCGTGTCTCCCAGAATGGAATCTTTAAATGCATTATTTTCTCTCTACACTTTTGGGGCTAACCTGAATCTAAAATGTTATAACTTTACTCATGGTTGAGATAAACACAAGTCAAGGTTATCAAATTTTCACCATATAAAGGGTCTTACCAGGCTGCCACACAAATGTTCATGTTATAAAAATTATGCTTTGTACTGTTCAAATTCTAAGCCCTCACCCTCAACGGAAGAGCCAGATATTCTTGAACATACTACTGATTTACTGACCAACTTCCTCTACAAAACCCCACAGGGAGGCAGTAGTGAGTTGCAGAATTGAGGAAAGGCAGTATGAGGACGTAAGAGTGATGTTCTGTTATGTCTTACCACCCAGACGGTAAATTCCTCCCTCATCAAACACCTACAGAACATGCTTTTAATATAGCTCACTCCAGAGCATCAAACACCCAATAGCTTTTGTGCTGAATGTGCACAAACAGGGATTAGTGAAACGATGACTTATTGGACAATTCGATTGTGTAGGTGTCAGAAAATTGGAGCTTGACATATTTTAGTCAGCATTTCGGGACAGGCTGTTCTAGTATATATTAACTATACGTTTTCAAAACCACACACAAACAATAAAACAGTATGGTGATGATTTGTGACGGCCTTTGTGTGTGTGCATGTGTGTGTGTGACAGATAAGTTTGATATATCACCTGTGTGTACGAACATTTTTCCGAACTCCAATATCTCCATTTTCCACTGAGGTTTTTTTTTCACTCATAACTTACCAAAACCACAACAGAGCAGACAGTCGACAGCAGACAAACACACCAGAGTGCACTCAGGGTTTAATGCAGCCATATTCAAGAATTAAATAAACAAGTCCAAGGTCAAAGACTTAGTCAATAAAATCAACTGCAGGCTAGTGGAAGAATTCAGGAGGAGGAGGTAGGGCAGAACAATCCTTGATGAAAATAGGAATATCAAATTTTTGGCTTTGAAGTGATCATGATTCTTTAACCAATTTTATATTTATTAAATTCTTACATTAACAGACCGTGGTAGCTACATTTTCCTAGCAGATGTTTATGAATGATGGCTCATCTACATTTTGCATGAATTACTGATTTACTGGCACATTTGTACTGCGATATCCTAAATCCAGAGCAAAAATAACCACCATGTGCTGCCATGACTCACTCACCACATGAATTCATTTCATACTTTTAGTTGCTGTTTGTCTACAGGAATTTCATATTCAGTACATAATATTAAACAATTAGTTAGGACAACTCTGTTCCTTCTTACTACAAGCAAGCAATTATTTTAGCATTTATTCCCTTTTTTCTTTTGTAGACTCACCAACCTTTAGCTGCATGCGTGTAGTCACGTGGTACAACGTCTACGGTTATTGGTCGTAGCAAATAAGAAGGAATAGATGATGCTTTTCCTGAATCAAATTGCATTGAGAAGTAAAAATAAAGGTACTGTGAACCCCAGCTGTTAAGGACTTGGGGTTTTCTTTCTGAAATGTCAAAAGTTTAAATGATTTGTACCAGTTGCACCTTGTACGTGATTTCACTCCGGGGCCCTGACACACCCAGCTGACTGTGACCCTTAGTTTCTGTGATCGTGAGTCCCACACCACTGGCACTAATTGTCCATGTCAGTGCACTTTAGCACCACACCAGCATCACAGGCCAGTGATGAGAAAGTGTATGGTTAGCTGAATGAGGGGAAGATGGGCTAGTCTGTTTGGCTTGTACTTCCCAAACCACATACTACTTCACTAAATACTGTCATAACTAGTAAACATACCTATGGTATGGCTGTGTTCTATTTTGACATACTAGTGCTGTAGTATGTGATTTGAGAAGTAGACCTTGTCCTTTAGGGAAAGTGGGCCTTCTACGTTTCCTTTTCGCATTATGAATACAGACTAATGCCACCTCCTGGTATGGAGTAATTATTTTTTTTTTCCTGACTGGTACAGATCGTACATTATCAGCTGAAGCCTTTGTGAAGCTCCTGTTGCTTAACTGATGACCCACTGTTGTCTTCTGTGGTGAGGCAACAGGAAGTCATCTGTTAGCCATGTATAGACCTAGTTCATTATGGTCCTGTGTTAGCATCTGGAAAGTTTTAGGTTTGACTTTCAGAACTGCCAGAGAGCCACCGTTGGACTCTTAAACAAGGACCCTGAACTGCTTAGTTCTCTTCTTGGTCATTCGCCAAATGAGTTGCAAAACTGCAGCATTTTGAATTTAATCAAACATTTAAGTTACGATCATCATTAAAAAAAAAAAGCTGCAAGAATTCATAACATCTGCCAAGGACTCATAAATTTAGCCAAGGACTCATAAATTTTGTAATCTTAAATACAAAGCATGTATTCAGTACAGTACAGTGTAAACATATTTTCCAGAGGTGTACAGAAAACTTTGCTGGAATGCAAGTTTAATTAGAAAGCTGAAACAGAAATTAAAAAAAGATATGAAAATAATATATGACATAAAATGTATTTGTCAGCCTTTTTTCTACATTAAGATCATTCAGCCAAAATGTTTAGAAAATGCTAAACAGACAGAGAGGATAGATGTATTACATTGTGACTTTATTCTGGCTATATTGAAAAAAGCCCTATATCAGTGTCAGTACAGCTTCCATTAACAATGCTTAAGTGAATACAGTTCATCCTCAGGTTGACACGGGTTGACCATTGGGGCCCCCATTTGATGGAGGGTCCAAGCATTTGCTTGTTTGCATGCCCTCTAGCTGGCTCAATGGCTTGCTATTCTTGTACACTGTCTGTATGATGAATTGAAACCACACCCCTGTGTCGGAGTGCAGAGGTCTTCTTCATCCTTTCCTAAGTAAGATCAGACCTGCACTGGAACGTGCCTTATCTTATATATGTCTCTGGTTTTATCCACACAGCTTCTCCATCTTCTCCTTGTCCACCCATTTTGCTGTTTCCCTTCAATTGGGAAGAGTTTAGCATTGACCTTTGAGGTAAATGCAGTTTTTCATTTTTACATGAATTCCTATCTAGGGCATGTTGTTAAGGAAGACATTGACAATCTAATACAAAGTGGGAATATCAGAGTGGTGTATCTGGTGAACACAATGGTAATTTCTTGGATAAAAAGGTTTCCTCGCTGTGGCAGTAATGGCCACTGTATGGCCAAAAGTTTATGGGCACCTGAGTATCACACCCATATGTGCTTTGAATATCCCATTCCAGATTTAGTCCCCCCTTTGTTGTTATAATAACCTCCAGTCTTCTGGGAAGGCTTTCCACTAGATTTGAAGCATGACTTTGAGCACTTGCTTATTCAGCCACAAGAGCGTTAGTGAGGTCAGGCACTGACTTTGGGTGAGGAGGCCTGGGGTGCAGTCAGCATTCCAATTCAACCCAAAGGTTTTCAGTATGGTTGAGGTCAGGGCTCTGTGCAAGCCACTTGGGTTCTTACACTCCAACCTTGGCAAATCATGTCTTCATGGACCTCATTTTGTGCACAGGGGCACTGTCATGCTGGAACAGGCATGGACTAGACCCCTTTGTTCCAGTGAAGAGAAACTGTAATGTTACAGCATACAAAAAAGTCAATTACATATACATATTATCTATTATCTATAAAATTGTTTGCTTCCAACTTTGCGGCAACAGTTTGGGGAAGAACTACATACGGGTGTGATGGCCAGGTGTCCACAAACTATGTTTGACCATCTAGTGTATGTTCCATGTCCTGTCCATCGCAGCAACACTAACCAAACATGGACGCCTGTGGCTCATGTATGCAGAAGAGGGCAGTTACAGCTTTCCGCCGAGTGTGTTGAGCTGTCCTGAAACATAGCATGACCAGCAGTTTATAGCATGACCTCCCCAGTTGGTAGCTGTCATGTGATAGGGGAGAGCTAGCTCGTGGGTGGGAACTGTCAAATTGGGACAAAACAGGGTAAAAAATCTGGATTCTAAATGCGATTTGTATATTTTTAATATGAACTTATTTTGCTATTTTACGAAATAATTTTCAAAGCTTACATAAGCTTCCCTTAATTTCTGGAACTCCAAATTTCCTATACCAACCATTTCCAAGCCTATCATCTGCCAATTTATGTTGAAGGAAAATTATATACATTTATGTCTTGACCAAAATATCACAGTAAAGCACACTGGTAACAATATCTTTTATAGGCCAGACTGGCCCAGTAATGGATGTCTCAGGCCAGTCTGTGCTCCACAGGAAGCCATCCTTTCCATCTAATAAGACCACAGCCAACTGTACCCTCATGGTTTCCTGGTCACAGATGGCTGTAGCATTACACACAGCAGGTTTATGACTGGCCCCTCTCGGTTTGTAGAGACAAAGCAGCTCTGTGTGGTTTGCATGCAACTATGATAAACTCTTCAATCGATTTCCATCTTTACAATCTGCTGTACTAGGAAGGTATAAGATCTTTATCGGTGGTGCTTATGAGCTTTGTAAGGATCTTTGATATTACCACAATAGAATTCTGATATTTAATGTAATTCAATGTATGAAATTACTTAGTGATACTAAATTAGATTAAACTCAATATACTCAATAAACTCAACTGCCAACTTATTAGTTACAGCTACCATACAGTTAATGTTGTAGGTATACAATTGTTTACTTTTGCTATACACATTTTTCAGCCCCTTCTAGCCCATCCATCAATGGAAAGAGAGCACCATATAATTGACATACATGTGTCTTTCATGTGACCTGGCCAAGATTCATTTATAAGTAGTAAAAGAAATCATTTTATACCAAAAATGTCCTTGAGACCAAGAACAGAGACCAAGATCATTCATTCACCCATTTAGTCAGTGTCACAGGCTATCTGGAGGCTATCCCGGGAACCCTGGGTGTAAGGTGTAAGGAAATATGCCTTGGATGGGACGCCAGTCAATTGCAAGTCACCATACACGCATTCACATCAATTTAGTGGAAATTTAGTATCACCATGTCCATCTATGAAATCAATCAAATTGTTTATATAGAGAAAAACTGTACAGTCTATCATTGTAGCACTATGTTAGAGATGTAAGCCCTATGTTCTTCCACCTGAATCCCATTTCACATTAAATTCAATGACGGCCTCAGCTCATAAACATGGTAAAGCCTGAAAGCTTACATTCTAATTGAAGGGTAAACCAGCGCCTTATAGGTCTTAAGAGACAAGTAAACGGGGCCTGGAATGTAATAAATGGGCTATGAGGATGCATCGTTCTGCACTTTAAAAACCACAGGTGCTGAAATCAGCAGGATGAGATCAAGTGGGGCTACTGAGAGACTACAGTTATTAGCTGACCGGTAACCCAATCCACTCTCATCCTTATGCTCCTTGCAATCGTGTTAGAAAACAATGTGATTTCTCGTAACATCATTATCCATTCGGTGTATTATAAACAGAATAGGAGCATAATCAGATTCTTGGTTCATATCAGAGCCTTGATTAATTTGAAAACCATCCCAATTTACAATATGCTTATATCCCGAACATGTTGTATATTTCATATTGTATATTACTGTACTTTTTTGTCTTTTCTGCATATTGCATTTTAATGATCAAAATTTGTGTTTTGGTGATGGCGTTGGCCCTAAAATGACTGGTAGGTGTTGGGTTGAGATCTGGTGACAGTGAAGGAAATAGCATATGACTTACATCATTTTCATCCTTATGAAATCATTCATTTACTTCTTGTGCCCTGAGGATGGGGGTGGAGTCATCCTGAAAAAGACCACTCCCACCAAGATATAACTGTTTTATCATAGGATAAAAGTGATCAGTTAGAATAACTTTGTATTGAATTGCATGGCACTTTCTTCTGGACCCACTCCAACCTTGGAAATGGATATAACTACAGGGTGTCCCAAAAGTCTCCATACATAGGGGAAATTCACACTTTTTAGCAAAATGTCTTCCGAAATTTACTTAGTTACGAATGCCTTTGACAAAAGAAGAACTTTTTGAAATCATTCTCATGGCTGGATCGGGAAGCTGTCGCAAGGTTGCGATGGACATGCAATTACATGCATAACACCAGATGTGTTAATACGAGTTCATCATGATTGGGAGAGACGACTGTGTGTGTTTTCAAAGAAATGGCAGCAATGCTGAGGACGTTTTGTAAATAAAGTTACATTGTGCTGAAAAGTGTTAATTTCCCCTATGTGTGGAGACCTTTGGGACACCCCGTAGATCCAAATGAAGCCAAGAAAATGCCCCCACAGCATAACAGAACCACTGGGTTTAATTTGTCACCCATCTGTGTATCGTTAAAAGTGTAGTATTAGTGATGGGTTCAAGACCACCTTAGTCGAGACATAGTCAAGGCCAAGACCATAACCACTGGGTTTTTAGTATGTTAGTATGTTTGTTGTATTATGCCGGCTGTAGTATCTTCCTAACCTGAAATGAAATTTCTCTTGAATTAACTAAAATAACCCATCTATTTCGGTACTATTATTTTATACAAATAAGTACACAGGACATACAGTACATAGGACATGTTATGCATAGGCCATTCTTCTAGCAAGCGCTGCAGTGTAATCCTAATTTATAATCATTGCACTGGGGGGTTAGGGAGCTCGTGCGAGCTATATGAAATATATGAGTTTGCTAATTATGCAAAAGATTTTTTTTTTTAAAGAAATACAACAGCATATGTAAAGATTTGCAAATCAAAGCACAGTTCCTTTGATTAAGCTAGAATTTGTTTTGGCTCATACAACTTTCTGAGACCAAATACAGCTGTGCATTACAAGTACTTGTGCTATATTAGTTTGAACATAAGAAGATGAAGTATTTTGAAACATAGTCACTTGAAATGTCTCGCACTATACAGTATAATGTTTAGAGTCTTCTTAGGTCAAGACCAAGACAAGACCAAGATAAAGTTTCACCCGAGTTTATGACGAGACAGAGACTATTGATTTGTGGTCTCAAGACCGGTCTCAAAACCAAGACTGTCTGGAGTACCACAATACTACAGAGCTTTACACAAAATGAATTGAATTGGATACTTTTATGTTATCCCCATGTCACTCAGTATCATATAATGGGAAATCACTTATATATAAAATTGCAACAGGTAACGTCTTTTAAGTTTTTCCTTCAATAAAGTCAGCTCCAGAATTATTAGCACCCTTCAGGAAAATGACCAAAAATGAAAAACACTTGCAATGGGTGATATAGGCTGTACAGGTTTAACACAATCATTGTTTTCAGCCTTTCCTGTTTATGTCTAACATGGTTGGAAACAAACTGTTTTATACATTAGAATTTTTTTTAAACCATGGCACCAAATCGTTCCAAAAGTCACAATCTGCCTCTTAAAGAATCATTCCATTCAAACTCTGGCAATGTGGAAAGGAAGCAGGCACTGAAGTGCTAGTCTCAGATCGTTAACCTTTGTTAAAGGTTAGAAATTCTTCCAAATGAAAAATGAGCTGTATATTTTTTAAAAATATTGATTCAGTCCAGGAGCGTTGCCCTTTTCTAGTCATTCAGCAAATACTTTGCGGAAATACTTGTTTGGTCTCCATCATGGATTTATGGTTACAAATGGTGCAGGGCTACCAGACCCACCATAAGGGGATTGAAGACAGATGACAACTTTAAAACTCAAACTTTTAGCAGTCAAGATATATGTTTTCAAATTTTCCTTTCTGGTTGGTACACAGCATCTGTATTTCTGAATTCAATAAGCATAACTGTGTTGTAAATAATTGTGGCGTTCCATTACGCCCCTATCACAAATATATTAAATTAGTGTTTTTGTCCTTCTAACCTTTAATACTTATTGATAAACCCATGTCTTCAACCTGAAACACAAATCATTTTAAATTGTAGCTATTTTACATACATCAAACATTTATCAGTGTCTTTTAGCGTTCAAGATGAGGTTTACAAACCCTAGTTTGATGTCTGAACTTCACATATTTCTATTTTTAGATGTGAGCGTTCAGTTTTATTGCTTCATACACAGCTATATTTAGGACAGTGCTACTCACATACTGATGTCAGAAGAGATATTATTGTCTCACACAAAAGTGTCAGTGCTATAAACAGAGCCATTAAGGCAACATGTTGCACAATTCTAAATAAATAAATAAATAAATCCAAAGAGAAACAGGGTTGACTACTTGAGGACAAAGCTGGAAGTGTCACTGGATGCTATTACCCGTTATATTAGAAGCCCCACAGGTCTGCTCTGCTCTTGCCGTGCTTTTGTGAGTTAAAAAGTCCATCAAAAAGCCATTACAGCTGCAGGGAAGCAAGATGAGTATAACGCTCTTGGCAAAAAAGGGCCAGCAGAAATTGTCCCATCTATCATAATTACACTTATTGCGTGCCACTGTGAGGGGCCAGGGACCGAGCCCCTTGGCTGACCTGGTGCAGGTTACATGGATGCTGAAATCTCTGGGAGGTGTAGAGGCTAAGAGGAATTAGACATGTTTTAGAGTATCTGTGATAGAAAAGTTGTATTAAATGAGTTATAATGGCTTTGGGGATGCTTCTTTTTGTTTGTGCGAATGTACTGCTTGTTCACAAGAACACTCTCCCCTCCACTGATCCCTTTGCAACTATTAGAGCAGGGGTCATCAACTGGCAGACTGCAGTCTGGATATAGACCCAGCAAAGTATTTCAACAGATGGAAAAGAGTACGTGGAAAATCCTGCATCAAAGCCGATGAATGTATGAAAAAAAAACAGACTCTAATTTTCAAGCTATGTTGCATGCAATCACATGTGTTTATATATATATATTTTTTTTGTTGCTGAAAGCAGCTCATCAGACCAGAAACTATGTACAGGGGTAGATACATTTGGTCAGAAAAGGTAGTGTTTTCACAGACTTTCCATTTTACTTACCCTCTGTGGTTTGATTAGTGAACTGACAACATGGCTTGTTTACAGAAATGTCACGATGATCACGTGATATTTAAAGATGACTGGACAAAGAAGAATGAGTTTATTCTCCCAGTGTCATATTCTGTGATGCTAGTCAAGAGTGGTAATGTGACCCACTACTACACAACAAAACAAAAACTTCAAATTGTCTTATTTATAGCAGTATATATGGTATATAATGGTTAAGCACTAAAATGTAACTGTTGTCACCATTCAGTCATGTTAAGCAAGTCTTTACAAATTTGAGTTGGATCCGAGAATCGCATGACTCACAGACAAGGTCATGTCCCAATCCTTCTTGGTTTTTTTTTTTTTTTTAGTATAAAATTTAAAAGGCAATTTGGACATAGAGTTTAGTTTTATAAATGTGTGTTATCCCCAGCATGGATGTTGTAGTCATAACAAAAGGCCACTTAATATAAAAGCGTGATACATTGTGCTTCCCTTTGCGTCTGACAGTGAGAAAATGTCCTCAGCGTGAAACACGGTGGGTAGTGGGCTCTGGATGTGACTGATGTAGATGTAAGCACTGTGCCATGAATCCCTCATGATCCATGGCTTCTTCACCTGCTGCCATCTGTACATCCCCTCACCCGGGGCCGCCCCAACTGAGGGATGCCAAGCATCCATGAAGACGGTTATTATTAATGACGACCACGCACCATGCTTGAAAACATGGAGATGAAATAGTGTGTGAAATCCACACCTGTTTGCAGTAGCAGAGGCGCTGTGGCTCCTTCCCCAGGACAACCTGATCCTGGAGTTTGCCAGGAGGTCAGATTTTTATTGGTGAACACAGAGAGACGGGAGTCTAGGCATCAATCTTTGAGCTGACAGCTGGAGAGAACTAGTGTGGGAATATGACTGATGAGAACAATGGTCTGAGTGTCTGTCGCTTGAAATAAGATTAGAAGGCTTGATTCAAAACACTGTTTTTTGACTAGTTTTTTTGACCTAGTCTGTTCAGGTCAAAAACACACACAGCAGTGTTACAGCATTTCACAGCTTTAAAGGAATGATTTGCTGAAAATGGAAATCTGCATAATTTCCCACCTACCCCAAATGTTTTAATTAGCTGAGACACTTTTGGTGTCTGATATTGCTTTAATTTTGCCCTGGAGCTGTTAGTCTAATAAGGCTAAGAAGGAAGAGAAGTCTATCTCAAACAAATATATGGAATATATGTAAATATATGTAAATATCATGTACACACAGTATGACTTGATAGCTGTAATTTAAAAAACATCCATACATTAGCCTCATATTTCCAGTGCATGACAAAAAATGCTAAGTAGTCAAATATTATCATTCAGTAAAAGCAATAAACATTTGATCAAATGTGGAATTTTTTCCCCTCTTAACTATTTTTTTTAATATACAACAGTTAGTTCCAGTTCACTAATCTGATTGGATGATCGGCGTTCCAAGAGTGCTTATATTTAGTATAATCGCACTGGGACGTTTCACTGTGTGTATCAGTGGGCATGGCAAACGATACATTATTCATGAATATAACTTCTAAATTCATGAATATAACTTACATAATATAACTGCATATAACTTATGAAAAGGAAGAAGCGAAGTCAGTTTCACCGGCTACACCTTTAACGGGAATGTACATATCAATGCGGGGGCAACCGCAAACGTAGCAAAAATAAGCAAAACATTTGGTCATATTGTGTCTGAAATGTCAGTTACTCAACATTAATTTCTTGTTTATAGAACTGTTGTATGAAAGCAATATTGCACTTGCAATTGTCCAGTTATACTGAATATTGGCACGGCTGTGATATTCAGTATAACCGCACTCTTGCTCATGTGATATTGCTTACTTAGAACATTATTACTATCTCGGAATATTAGAACTATCTTTGTTTCTGTAAGGAATAAAACTATTAGAGATGTCCTGTTATAGGAAAATAATTATTGATGGAGTGTGAAGTGTTCCTGTTACCACCCAGAAATTGCTTCCTATAATACCACAACCCAAAGTGTTTTATTTCTCTTATACCAGAGCAATTTGCCAGCAATTACAATTGTTTATTTATTAATGTACACGCCATGCTTTTAACCATTTATAGTTACTTTTAATGTTGTTGACCATCCACAAAACAAGTTAGTTCCTGTGATCACTTTTGTTATATCAGCAATAAGCAGTCGTTCTTTCACCGGTCTCTTTTTTTCTTTCTTTTGGAGTTGATAAGACAAAAAAATTTCCGGAAATTGCAAAGTCCCCCGACATGAAGACTCTTCCATGGTTACACGGTTACCTAAAAAAAAAAAAAAATATATATATATATATATATATATAAATGTGTGTGACATCGCCATCATTGATGCATAAGTGTTTACTAAATATCACTCTTCTTTTTGCATCTGGCAGAGAGAAATTCTCCTACGTTTGAGTGGCACTGGGCTTGAGCTGTGACTGATTTAACTCTAATCCTTCATTTCTCTGGTTCTCCTTCTGCCTCTTAACATTCTTCCATGGCAATGATTAAACATACCCACATCTGTCAGCACAATCTGTTTGTTCTTTCTCAGTATAGGGAATAGAGGCTCATTTTCGGATCATATTTTTTTAAAAGAGAGAAATATAATCATATTATGGTAAGTGACGGTCTCACACAGCCTCAGAAAGGATGAAAAAAGGAATAAAATAATGATTTAATTCTCCCTTCAAATGAGCAGGCTATTAACAAAGGTATCATATAATCAGCAGTGTGACAGTGGATATTAATAAAAGTTTTTTTTTTCTTTAAAGCCATCGTAGGCTCACAAATGTTAATGCATTTTGCTGGGCAGGGTAATATTACCGACACTTCATGGATCATTAGACATGAAAGCACATAATGTTTCTAACCTTAAGCCATGCAATATTGCAATATTTCATGGGAGAGGATTCATTTTAATGATGCAAAACTGGAGGCTGTGGGCGAAGATGACTAAATTGAACTTTGCTTCTCTGAAGGTATGGGATAATATACTGCATTATTAGACTTATGGACTTGTCATGACACATGGTAGTTAAGGTCCTTTTCAAGGGCAGTTTAAGGCCTATCACTATTATTATTATTATTATTATTAGTAGTAGTAGTAGTAGTAGTAGTCGTAGATAGTACTGGGTTCACCCTGGGTCAATTCTGGAGCAGAATTAACACATAATCTTTGTCTATTCTACTTGTTGTGTCCTCAATTTCTTTTGCTAATGTTGTTTTTCTCTCTTTCCCCCCCAATCATGTACTCATTAGAAAGGCTTTGTGAATCAATAGATTTAGGGATTGCCTATATTGGGTGGTACATGAGTCCTTAAGTCTACTGCCTCCAGACTACCAGCTACCATCAAAATCTCACAAAATGCTGTGGAGGTAAAAGGCCTGCTCCAATATGCTGACAAAGCGATGTACAAAAACAGCCTCTTGACACCCAGTGTTATGAAGTGTGTATTAAGGAAAGATCACCACATAAGAGGGGAATGATTTCTGATGACAATAAAATATTTGAGTTGGTCCCTGTGTGTTACATTTCCCCCCCAAAACACTTTTCACTTTGTCAAAGGAAAGGAATACACTACTGTGTCCAATTGACCACTGGATGGTGGACCGGGTTTTATATGAACACCAGTAAAATCAGAAAAAGAGGGATATAGAAGGATATAAAAGGACAGAACTGAAACACACACTCTTAGGGAACGTGAAAGGTCACATCTACAACTCCATAGGGGTTCTTTGGTCTGACCCATGAAAGAACTACCGTACACTAGAGTGCTCCAAACAGTACTCGATTATAAAGCTGTGAACACATAACTGTCCAAAGGCAACTTCAAGTACTAATTATTCGTGAAGCAGGGAACATGTTAGCAATCTTAGATTTTTATAATGCTTTTATTAAAAACGTCCTGAATAAAGCACTGAATAATGGCGTTCAGGCTTAGTGCATAACAGAATAATATTAGAATAAAATTATGGTATTGGAGAGGAGGCTTCTTCTAGTTTGGGAATTATAATAACATGTTATTCATTAAATTAACGCTTATTGTTAATAATCTTTATTAGTCCCATGTAAATGTAAATCTCTTCCGCAAAGGAGACCTGGCTAAAAGGTAGTAATACACTGTAAAGAATTTCTGTAACTCCTACAATAAAATGCTGTGTTCAAACCAATTTAATACTTCAATACTGTGTTTTAGTGTTCAGTGCAGCTTGTTTGGCATTCTGGGAAAATATTTACTGATTACACTCTATCAAAGAACCTTATATACGTAGCCACAGTGATACTGTGGTGGCTGTAATGTAATACCACAATAAAACATGCAGTACCAATAACTTTACTATAAATCTAGGCACCAAAAGCATTTACCTGAAACAGCAAAGGAACCACATCTGGCTAGATTTTACATATTTCACTTTGTCCCCACATTATTTTGTCATCCTACGTTTTGCACAACTTCAGTTATTTTAGCACAACAGGACAAATCCAAATGGTTTAAAGCTAGGTCGTGTAAACCTAGCTAGGTAATCCTACCCTGATATTTTAAATAAACTCATATAACTTCCTACTTCTTGTTTTTTCCATGTGGTATTCGGGACTTTGACCCATTGATTATGTCACATTTCTTATTACTCTCATTCATTTGAACAGTTTTCTTATTGTGCAATTTGAATGTGATTTTGTTGTGAACTGAATGAAATGATTGTGTAATGTATAGAAGTGGGATGCAGGAGGTGTTTTATTAAAGGCAACCCATTAAACATTGTCAGAAATCTAAGTAGAGGTCAAGGCACAGGCAGACAACGGCAGACAACTAGAATGATCCATAATTGTAAGATGGAGAAAACAGGTAAGGGTTAATCCTCGGAAATGCTATACATGGACCAAAAACTCAAATACGGAATAAGGAATTATGACTTAATGACATGAATGCACAGTAAGACATTGTGTAGAGACAAAGGTACACAACAACAGGGTATACTGTACATAGACAAACTAATCAGTGAGCTAACACAGAACAGTGGACACAGTAGAATAATACGCCAACGACTGGACAGGGGTTGTTTAAACTTGAGCAAATTTGTGATATTGACCATGTTGATTTTCCATGAGTCTTATCCCTTCCGTTGATGACATTCCATTGGCTTTGATCTAATATGGATCCTCAGGTTTTACACAAACTTGTGAAGTCCATGTCAGCTCGAGTGCACACTGTCGTTAAAACAAAAAAAGGGACATACCAAATACAAGGAAATTCTGTCATTCATGTAAATATTTCTAAGATTCTACTCAGCCCGAGTTATTGCTGATAATATAATTTGTAATGAAAAATGTAAGTATTATTTACAGTAACTACTTGACTGTCATTTCTATCAAAACATGTACAGTTCACTGATTCAAATCCCATAGACTTTACACTGATTTCAAATTCATTAAGCACAACACAGTCAGAACGTCTCTAGGTCATTCCAAATTCTTCCTAAAGCAGAGTCTTCATAAAATCGCTTTGCAAATAACAGTATAAACCAATGACTAAGCCGTTGAGTGGAAAGAACAGGCCAATTAACTTTGCAGTACAAAATGCAAGGATGAGAGGAAGACTCTTCAATTTGTAATGGACCTTAAACTAAAGTTTAATGCTCTGTGACACACTGAATTAACTAATATAGTGTATGAACAAGTTGATGCATTCACATTAAAAAAAAAAGCTCAATGTAATCAAGAAAAAAAAGGCAAAAATGTAGCCGCTATTAGTGTATGAAAAATTTTAAATTTTAACTAACATGTGTTTGCAAAGCACACTGCTGCTGTCACTTACTGTATCCTGTTAAATAATAATTAATGAAGCAGTTAATGAAAGTGTCACAGGTTCCTTTTCCTTCTCAGTTCCTCCGCCTCTTCTGTATTGGCACTGTAATTATTGTCTTAACATTCCAGGCGGACTATTTTTACCTCACAATAATTCCATGGGGTATTTTCACTTTCATAATTTCACTTAAATGTCAAAGTCTGCCGAATTCATCTGGCGCTCACACAAGCTATGTTGAGTAAAACTCTAAAGGCTTTTCTGAGTGTCAGTTTGACATCACCTTGTGTCCCTTTTAGACGCCTGAAATGACACCAGTGTACCATGATGAAGGACATTATGCAAATGCTAAATTCCCATAACCGAAGCATGTCATTGTTGAGTGTCATTGCCGCGGAAGTGTTCGTTATTACTCATGAATCCAAATGAGTCGTCCGTATCACTGCTTGAATGATCAAATTATGGATATCTTGTGGATATTTAATCTATCCTCAATGAAATCTTAAGTTGAAAGAGTATTCTTTACTTTGTCCTTGCCAGGGAGCAACCTTATTTCCTCTCATAACTCAAGCTTTCTTTGCATACAATAACAGAGTACAGTAGAAGGACAGGAATCTTATAACCTCCTCATCTCTGACATTTATTTGGTCACAATGCAGAAATTTGAACCAGTGACCTTGCAGTTATAGGTCTGAGGTTCCACTGACATCAGGTTGGTGAAATGTTATTAAAACACAGCGCTAATGAATGCAAAATTCTGATTGCGCAGAGGGTGTTGCCGAATTTTCCAGTGCGTTGTTCCATAACGTTGTTGTTCCTCTTTCAGGATCATTGTCTGCATATTTTATTGGGCACAGTTTTTACACTGGATGCCCTTCCTGACGCAACCCTCCCCAATTTTATCCGGGCTTGGGACCTGCACTAAGAGCGCACTGTTATTGGTTCCCTGGCCGGGAATCAAACCTGGGCCACAGTGGCTAGTGCACTGTGGCCTAACCACTAGTCCTCCAGGGACCCAATCTATGGCTAATAATAACCAAATTAAAAAACATGTTGTGATTAAGCTATGAAAAACATCTACTTGTTGATATGATGAAGCTTTCTGTAAGGAGTCCCAGATGCCAGCTCTTTGTAGCAGTCAGTAATGTTTTTGCCACAGCAAAGTCTTCAGGATGGAGGACCGAGTTTCTCGCCATAGGAAAGTCTTCAGGACGGAGGACCGAGTTTCTCACCACAGGAAAGTCTCCAGGACAGAGGACCGAGTTTCTCGCCATAGGAAAGTCTCCAGGACAGAGGACCGAGTTTCTCGCCACAGGAAAGTCTTCAGGACAGAGGACCGAGTTTCTCACCACAGGAAAGTCTTCAGGACAGAGTTTGGTGATGGAATGACCATTGATAACTGCTGCATTGTATGTGATATGAGGAACTAACTTGTCGCAGGACAATCCAAAACATTAAACATAAATATAAATGGCCATTCATTGGCAAATTTCTGTGGTATAAGAGGAATAAAATATTTTTGGCAAGTGCTGTTATTAGAAAGGTTGGTAACTGTAACTCTGCTTTGCATCAGGACTCATCACATCACACTGTATTTAAGTACTTTCCTATAACTGCACACCCTGTTGTGTTTTATTTCTTACTCGTTATCTTTACTTGGTGAACTTCTCCACTTTTCAGAAATCTCTGAATATAAATGAATCGATTAGGAGATGCTGCGTACATTTGGAGAAAACTGTATAATTCCTCTTCACAATGGATTAATTTTCACAATTAAGTGAAAAACAATCAGAAACATTTCATGGAAAAATAGGAAAAATAAAAAAGTTACAATTACCTGGTTGCGTAAGTGTGCACACCCTTTATAATTGGGGGTGTGGCTGTGTTCACAATGAACCAATCACATTCAATCTCATGTTCAAAAGTAATTATCATACAGCTGTCATCAATGAAATTATTCTGATTAATCCTAAATAAAGACCAGCTGTTTCTGTAGGATTTTACATCTTGGTTTCATCTGGCTGCTGAAGCCATGGTCTGCAAAGAGCTTACAAAACACAGTATCTCACTTGTCGAAAGGTATCAATCAGGAGAGGGGTATAAAAGAATTTCCAAAACATTTGATATACTATGGAACACTATGAAGGCCATCATCATCAAGTGGAGAAAACAGAGCACCACAGTGACATCACCAAGAAGGGGACGTCCCTCCAAAATTGATAAAAGGACAAGACAAAAACTTACCAGGGATGCTGCCAAGAGACCAACGTCAACATTAAAGATGCTGCAGGAATATCTGACAAGTAGTGATTACTCTCTGCATGTGACAACAATCTCTCATATTCTTCACATGTCTGGGCTATGGGGTAGGGTGGGTGGCGGAAGCTTTTTCTCACAAAAAAAATATCCAAGCTCAACTAAATCACCCTAAACCATGTGGCAAAATGTGTTATGGTCTGATGAGACCAATTCCAAAAGATATAATACTTCCATAATTCCAAAAGGCATGTTTGGCACAAAAAAAGCACATCACCAAAGGAACACCATAGCTACGGTGAAGCATGGTGGTGGCAGCATCATGCTTTAAGGCTGCTTTTCTTCAGCCAGAACTGCAGGATTTATCAAGGTGGATGGAATCATGAATAGCTACAGACACTAGATGAATAGGAATTTCACTTTTCAGCATGCCAATAACCCAAAGCACACATCCAAATCAACAAAGGAATGGCTTAACCAAAAGAAGATCAGTGTTTTGGAATGGCCTAGCCAGAGCCCAGACCTGAATCCAACTACAAATCTGTGGTGTGACCTGAAGTGGGCTGTGCACAGGAGATGCCCTCGCGATTTGACAGATCTAGAATGTTTCTGCAAGAAAGAATGGGAAAATATTGCCAAATCATGATGTGCCAAACTGATAGACTCTTAGCCAAAAAGACTGAGTGGTGTAATAAAATCAAAAGGTGCTTCAACAAAGTATTAGTTTAGGGGTGTGCACACTTATGCAACTAGGTTATTGTAAGTTTTTTAATTTTTTCCTTTTTTCCCCATAAAAATTTCTGATTGTTTTTCACTTTATTTGCATACTTTGCAATTTCACATTAAAGGTGGGAAAAGTTCTGACTTGATTTAACTTACTTCCATTTTTTTACTTCACAAAAACCTGCCATTTTTTTGTGTGTAGACTTTTTATACCCACTGTATGTAGGCTCAGGTTCAAACCTGAGTAAAAAACACCTAAGGAGGTCCCATCAGCCCATATAAAGCAAGTCTAGAATTATTGGCACCCTTCATGAATAATGAGCAAAAATGAATCTAATATGTTTAGCTTAAACATAAGGCATGTGAAGAGTGCAAATTGTATGCACTGTGAAACTACAGTTTCAAAATGATCAACACCTCTACAATTAGTAGTGGGTGATGTGTCCCCTGGAAAGAATAACAGCCACTCTGTAAAGTTTCTAACACAGTTGGAGACGTGTAGCGGGATCTTGACCCTTCTCCAAGCAGAATATTTCAAACTTCTCTTTATTCTTAGGTTTTTTTTTGCCTGTCAAAAATTAAACAGGGTGAAGAGGGTAAATCCAAAAAACCCCTTGTAAAAAAAAAATAAAAAAAAAATTGCAAACTAATAAATCTCAAGGTCCTTTCAGTTTTCTGAAAATGAGCCTAGTGCTCAGAGATTTCATATCCTGATATCTGTCCCTGTCATTACTGAATATAATCTCCAGGGCTGTCTATGTGGCTGTCAGCTGTAACATTAAATTCACAGTGTTTATGTTTTATCTATACCTAATTTTTTTTACTTTTACTGGTTTTATTGCATTCATTTGGTAACTTTAGTAATCCAATGCTGCTGATAGCCTGCTAGCATAAGTGGAGTGTATGAGTGGTGGCCTGGGAAACCATGTACATAGTGAAATACATTACTAAACACTATTATATAAAATACATAATATTTATAGTTCTGAAAACCATAGACTTTCTGTAACTGAAATATATTTCTCTTTTGTGTCTCAACCACATGTAAAAAATTATAGATTTTAAAATCTATTTAGCCCCAAAAGAGAAATCACATTTAAAGATTCAATTCCAACTTTCATTTCACAAACGTCAGTTTGACAGACCTGACATTTGACAGCTAGAATCTGATTACAAACTGTAATGATTAGGCTTATGTTTGTTTTGGCATGTAGGTTATTGTTAATGTTGCTTTATGACAACTGTGTAACATTATGACAGCAGTTTTACCCAGCCTGGAAGCAGAATAGCCTAGGTAAGATTAAAAAAGTTAATAAATAAAAAACACATAGTTCCATTTTGTTTTATGAAATAGTTGTGGTTTCGTAAAGCTGAGGTGTCAAAGTGTGATTTTCAGTCGCCAGGAATCAACCACAGCGACATTCAACAGGTTTTCCCAGACCACCATACACACGTTAGCAGCTCTCATTTACATTTTTAACAGATCGCTAATTTGCGAAACCACTTTATTTGATTTTCTTCACTTTTTCAGTATTATCGTCAGTGATCACTGCTATAAGGGTCATTTCCTGCTAGAATTGCACTGCTGTTGCTTTGGTTGTCACTGCTGTCATTGTTTTGCTTTGGCAAAACTACAGTATGTAAAACCAGTTATCCTAATGAAGCCACTCTGAACAACTGTGGTGGCCATGCTATTCCTTTAAAAATGTCCAGCATTAACCATGTGACCACCCAGCTGCTACTCCACCCTTTTCCCATTGCAGTAGTTAATATAACATGTCTTTTGGGAGATAATGCATGTGCACTTGCTGAGCCCCATGGTTTTCCACCACAGAAGTCTTCTTAACCATCTAATATGCAAATAAGCAAATCTGCGTATTTGAGATTTTTAGTTTTATTTCCTGTACAAGATGCTACACAGCAATTCAGGCATTGCATCTGCCATTTGTTCATAATGTTCTTTCCCATTTGTTTTCTCATAAAAGGAGGCAGGTCTTAATGAATACATTTTTTCTGACATGTAACGACTAAGATCCATCAGAATGAAAGGCAACAAATGGCAAACCAATGTTAGATATGAGAAGGTCTTACAATTGTTTAAAGAATTTGGGAACCTTTTTTTTTTTTAATTTTTGTACATGCTACAGAAAATTTAGGCAGAATATTTGTAAAAATCCACTGGATATTCTGCTTACGAGACAGAAGTTCAGACATTTGCTTGTACAGATTATCATACACACATTTGGCAGCATTTCTGAGACAAATGTCTCTTAATATAATATTAATCAAAAATAATATAACTGATTATATCTTTGACCATGTAATCTGGAATCAGTCCAGGATTATATTTCGTCAATAATCTACTCAACACAGGATCCTGATCAGTGTATACATGGGCTTTTGTTATCTGGAGCAGACTTAAAGTCAAATAATTCAGAGAGCAATAATCTGAATTCCAATTTTGTCCTACGCTAGATTGTTTCTCCAGTGCCAGTAAGGATGTACGTGCTGCGAATGAGCAATTTCCATTCACTCACTATGTTCTAGCCAAAACAGAGAGAATTGGTGTATTTTATCTGATTAACTGAAAACCACACTGAAGCTCTGAAATTGGGTAGTTACAGGGTTCAGCATATACAGAGAATTAATGGCATTACTACCTTTTAGTACTTTCTGTGGTCGATGTTACAATCTTTGTAGTGTTCAATTTTTATAGAATCCTAACGCCAAATACTTAGCACTTTCCTAAGCTTTATGACAAACTCACCAGGTCACTAAGTTGTTTTTAAAATCACAAGGGTCCATTACCAGAAATGTATCCCATCCTAATGTCATTATAACTTCAGGAAACATATTTCGTGATGTTAACTTGTTAAAATTGTTGTACAGCATATAAAGGTGATGCAGACAAGGACTGGGCCTTGGGATAGACGCATCGTCAGAGGTTGGCTGACCATCTTGACTATCATGAATGACCACTAATTGCTAAAGAGCAAGAAAATACATTTATAATCTGTTTAAGCGTCAACTTAAAACACTGACTCAGCACTTTAAAGTGCATTATTCTGGCCGTGCCATGTTAGACAGGGAAAATAAACAAGCAGCAAATAGATTTCACAAGATAATCTGATAAAGTCTCATCCTTCCTGACATGCTCAATAAATCGAAATGCAAAATACTCCGAATACTACATTTGATTAGACTGAAAAAGCGCTGACGAGGATAGTTTTAAGCCATTATCAGTTGGTGTGGTGACCACAGAGAACAGCTCACAAGGCAAAGCAATTAGTGTTAGAATTCAGCTTGTAATCAAGTTCAGACAGGGGCAAGCTTTTCATTTCTCGCTGCTCAGGGTGGCAGGGAGCTTATGGGAACTGGGCGATTCGTCCCTTCGGCCCTTGTCTGCCCAGATTTAGCGCACTGTTGGGTGTTTTTCAACACATCATGTGCTCGACCTCTTGGGTCACATTCTGACAAGGCAATTCAGCGCTAATTATCTGCCTCACCTTTCGCCTCGCCTATGGTCTATTTCCCTCTTTCTCCCTACAGTCCTGGATTAATTCTAAATTTCCTTCCAAGTCTTAGCTTTGGTGTTGTAGGATTGGTTGTATTATTTGTTGTATCATGGTTTTATAAGGCCATTTTTTCCCCAACCAATTTAAATTATCTAAGTGTTTTTTTTTTTCTGGCTGCCTGTTAATAATGTTTACAGGTAGTCCTAAAACCTAATTATTCTACCATGATTTAAATTTATAAGCTGGAATAGAGATAACTAATTCACCTCCTCTTCTAACAAAAGTAATCCACGTTATTATATTACAGTGATTAAAGTGCATTAACAAGGCTTTATTCTTAGCACCGTAGATGACTCAGCTGTGGAAAAAAGGCTCTGTCTCTGGCGAGGGTGCTGGATCTGGAAACTGAGCTTGTATTTATAGCATTCCCATGTACCCTTACAGCATAATTTCCACCCTCAGGCTCCTACGCCATGTGATGTCTCATTAGTGTACTACTTCCCACACACTCATGGTGTTTCTCCTGTAGCGCACCACTGATACAGGTTGTGAGAGGTCGTAAGTATTGTCAGAAGTCGAAATGCTATTTTGCAGTGCTCACATTTTTCAAGCCGCAGTTCCTAACGATTGCTTAATCCATTAGGGAGGGAATTAAAGCTGTGTTTCCTAAATGACCTTTAATTTTCATAAAGAAAGCATTTAAGGTCTTAAGTCGTCCTCATTGGTTGTGTAGTGCTCTGGGAAACGGCTTGCTGCACTGTAATAAAAGGGTGTTATATTGAGAGTGTCATATTCGTTGATGTAGCGTAATAGGCAACTGTTAAGCAATGAATATTACTCCATAACGAGACACTGCGTTATAAGGAGTTCTCTAAACAGTTTGGCTAATTAGACATGCATGTGATGCATGCAGTGGTGCTCTCAGCACCACGTTTGTTAATTGAATCTTTTATAATTGAAGCTCAATTAAGAGATTTTTACTCTCTTCCTGTGTAAACATTGTTTTCTCCAATAAAGAGTGCAGGTGGTCAGAGGGGTTGAAGCAGGAGGGAATAAATGAGCCTCAGGAACTTGGCAGGGCCTCAAAGTGTGCGTGAGAGAGAGAGAGTGTGTGAATGCGTGTGAAATAGAAAGAAAGAAAGAAAATGGGAGAGCAGGATTAAATTCTGACCATGTGGAAATCACACCTAAGGCCAAACCCAGCAGGTGATGTGTGTGAAGCTAGGTTTGACCCTCTTTAGCCTTGATGTTGTCTTGTTTTCCACTTACTATAGCAATCAACACAAGTTTCTGACCCATGGGTCAAGTCATCTGCCATTAAGATGCACACACACACATACACACACACACACACACACACACACACACACACACTGGTGGCTCATAATTACTGTTGAAGTGGATTTTATCCCTTTGTGCCTTGCAATTAGTACCAACAACTTTCATTCTCTGGAGAAAAGCACGTCTCGTTGTAAAAGGCCACATAATGCATTTAGATTAACGAGGAGCTTTGAAAAATAGATCAGGTTGTTTATGGATTAAAATGAATACTGTTAACAGTAACCTGCATCCAAATAACACTGAATTCGAACAATATTCAACAAATGAGACTTATTTTGAGAAATAATTATAGGTACAAATTTTGCACCTTTTGTATGTACTTTTTTTTTTTCATATGTATACCTAGAAAGGTCTATTTAGTGTAGCTAACCCGCAGAGACACCCCACCCCAGAGACAAGGAATGGTACAGTTTATTTCTCTTTTCTTCTGAGAGTGTACAATTATTTGCTAAGCAGGATTTCATATAGGGATTTCAATTTCGTTTATAATTTATACACTGCAACCAGACAACAATCCAAAAATCAGCAGAAAATAGTCTGAAGTATTGCCATGACCTTTCCAATCTCCCAACTTAATTTAAACTAGGCAGTGTTTGAGACTTGGCAGGTATAACAGATATTTTATGAAGGACAGGCAAATATTGGAGAGACAGAACTGAGAGGTTAGGAATAAAGATAGATGCAAACTTTTGAAAACCATCAATGGTGTGGATCTAACCTACCAGAAATGTCTCAATGCTTATTTTTTTTCTCATTAGATGTGGTAAATGTGGCAGAGTTGACTGCTGTCCTTGGAGTTGTCCAAGACTGAAAGACTGGGAGTGAATAAATGGGAGATGCTTTGCCAGTTCGACCTTACTGTATAAAGTTTTGAAAACAGATTTGAGATCCAGAGAGAGATCTGCCTGAAGGAGGAATTAAGCACCAGCCTTGGGCGTCTGACTCATCCCTACATCTAAAAATGCTTTTAACTCCTAACTAGACGGAAGTAGAATACATGGTTAGTTTGTAATGTACTGTTTCCTGTATTGTATATACATTTGTATGACATGGGTTTTCTCTAGCGTGAGCCTCAAATCAATTTCAAAGCCCTACACAATACTCTAAAGCTGGGTTTACACTCTATGATTTTTTCAGGCAAAAATCACATACATTGAACACATTAATGTGACATGCTCACGGGCAGCTGATTTAGTGCCATTGCAACCAAAGATAGCCAACGACAAAGTTCTGGCAGTGCCACAATTTTTTAAATTAAAATCTCAGAGTGTGACCACTGCTACGATGCTTATCTAAAAGGAGGGTGACCTAGGATTACGTGCAACTCGTGGAACAGCAACAAATACGGTCATTGCAATGGCAAAACATAAACTAAACAGGCTACACAGAATGTTTCAGTTTATAGGACCTCATTTTCTGCACGAACCTGGATTGTGCTGACTGATGACGTAAACAGGAGGTAGTAATTTTCTTTAATCGCAGATCTCATCGTTAGAGGATCTTCGTCATATAATCTGACATGGAGAACACATTTTATCGAACAGTCTGTTATAGAATTCGGATGAGGTTTTATTGGGATCATCTTGTATAGAGTAACAAGTAATAATCTTAAATGACTGCTGTAATTGTGTCTAAAAGTGGTGTAAATCGGGAGACTCAAACAATGTACAGTTTATGTTTGTCCTGGTATGTAACATAGTTTGGGTAACAATATATACACCTTGCTCAGGAATTTATTGATATTTAATGCACCATTCCGAATGCACATTGGAAATTGGGCTTTCTGGAACTAGCACTTTTTCTTAATTCAGATATAAGTAGTGTAAAAATAGTTGAAATAGACCTTTTCATGCCCACTCCTTTTTGACCAATATCTACAGAGCATCCCTGTGACAAAAACCCTGCAGAAATCACATATTTAGCAAAGGAAGAATACAGGTCTTAATGCAGAAATATGATAATCATCTCTCGGCTGGCTCAGCACCCTTGCTTCTTAATATCTCCCTGAGCAGATGATGTATTTGAAACGGGCTGCTCCCTGACACCTAAATGACAGAGGGTTATTTCTGTCTACTCAGCATTTCCTCCATCCTAATCCCACTCAGCTGCTTGACACTGATGAACTGCGGTTTGCCTGCGCGCGCTAATCTCTGCCAAGGTTCTGACCTTACTTGCATATAGTATAGAGTTCTAATTGAACTCCAGTGTTGTTGCTGTGAAGGAGATTTTCTCCTCAATTTTCTCTGGAGGTGCAGCCTATGTGGTGTAATGGAGGAAGGCAGACAGTGAGGACTTACCACAAGTCTGGAGATAATATACAGTTATACCATAAAAATGAAAAAGTACAAAGGAAATCCTTCTGCACAGACATGGCGCCAGTGGCTGTCATGACTTTATTTCCCATTGCTTCTAATAATGTTTCTGCTTTATAGCTCCATTTTCCTCCTGCATCTTTCTCTACACATAGGGTTATACTGACTTTTTAGCAACTTTTTACCAACTGTATTAGCAGTTTGGTTTTGAGTAAATGGGTCGGGTAGTATTTCTCAATCCCAGCCCTGATGACCCCATTCCCTGTGTTAATACAGCAGATTCGTCTAATAAGGTTATTACCAAGATGAGATATTATAGATAGGTCGAACCCTAAAATGAACAGTGGATAGCATCATGAAGCCTGGGAATATGTCACATCAGTGTAGAACAAAGTAGTCAGTAGTTTGCATGCCATCTTTGGTTATGAAGACATCTTCAGAGCACAACTCAGTGTGGCATGCTTTTGAGGTCTTACAAAACTCCTGATGGCCTCCTGATTTACGTGTACAGAGCCTGGTAGTGTGTGTTTTGCCTCAGTATACCTGGAAACTCTCTGTGTGCCTTTTTTTTTTTAATATAAATTTAAATTACACACATTCAAAATAGTTTGAATGCATAGTGCTTGACTCTTAGGGTCCTGACACACCAAGAGGCACCATTTTTGCAGCATTTCCTCTCCAGTGGCACTAGTAAGCCCTTGTCAGCTCCCATTTGTTCGAGTAGATCACTTGCTGGTTTCCAACAAGAATACAGACTACCACCCCTATTAGTAGAAAGTTATTTCCTTTCACACAGTGGGAGCACGTACATGCATGAGCTGTGCGTTCTAATGCTTTTCACAGAAGATGAGGCAGTTATTAGTTGACTCTAGGAGTCGTCTCTTTGACACCAGCTTTGCAAAGGAATTACAGCCATTTTCAGCAAAGTACCTCCATTTTCAGGGTCTCAAAGGTATTTGGACAAAGTGACATAATTGTAAATATAACCATAATTTTAATACTTGGATGAAAATCCTTTGCAGTCAGTGACTGCCTGAAGTCTGGAGCCCATGTTCTCAAAACTAAAATTCTGAGTTTCCTCCCTGGAGATGCTTTGCCAGGCCTTCACTGCAGCAACCTTCAGTTGCTGCTTGTTTGTGGGTCTTTCTGCCTTCAGACTTGTCTTCAGTAAGTGGAAAGCAGCTCTATTGGGTTGAGATCAGGCGACTGACTTGGCCATTGAAGAGTATTCCATTTCTTTGCCTTCAAAAAAATCTTGAGTTGCTTTCACAGGTCATTATCCACCTGCACTGTGAAGCGGCGTCCTATCAGTTTTGTAGCATTTGGCTGAATGTGAGCAGAGAGTATAGCCCTATACACCTCAGAATTCATCTTGCTACTTCTGTCAGCAGTCACATCATCAATAAACACCAGTGAGCCCGTTCCATTGGCAGCCATACATGCCCATGCGATAACACTGCCTCCACCATGTTTGACACATGATGTGGTATACTTTGGATCATGAGCTGTTCCTTTCTTTCATCATACTTTTCTCTTCCCATCATTCTGGTACAAGTTAATCTTGGTTTCATCAGTCCAAAGAATCTTATTCCAGAACATGTGAGGCTTTTTTATGTTTTCTGGCAAAGTCTAATCTGGCTTTCCTGTTCTTGAATGTTACCAGTGGTTTGTACCTTGTTGTAAACCCTCTGTATTTACATTCATGAAGGCGTCTCTTGATTGTAGATTTTGTGGTCCATTGTGGTGGTGTATAAAGGCAAAATCACGAAAACTCTGTCATTGTCCAAATACATCCGGACCTAACTGTATATATATTAAGTAATGTTTACTTCATTCTACCCAAAATAGGTTTTCTGGTGCTCTTAAGTGGTTGCTTTCTTTATTTTTGTTCAGTGTTATTGATTTAGTCATTTTGTCACATTTCCCTGCCAAATCAAAGGAGCATTCTGCTTTTATGGTCGTGACTTACCCCAACAGCCAAACGCTTCAGTGCCTAATTTCTCAAGTCTGAGGCAGTAAGTGTGGCAGACTTGGATACTGTCCTTGGAACTATTCAGACAGAAAAACTGGGAGTGAATGAAAGGTGGAAATGTAGCCTTCACCAGCACAACCTGCCTGTATTAAGTTTTGATCACAGATTTGAGATCCAGAGAGAGATCTGTCTGAGGGAGGAATTAAGCACCAGCCTTGGGCTTCTGACTCATCCAGAGTTATGCAATATCCAGCACTGATGACGCTGAAGAGAGTGCTCAATGCAGGAAGATAAAATATATGGCCCTCCTTGATTAAGAGGAAGTATGTTCCTGTTCATAATGATGAAGATTATTGGTTAAAGAGTTTGTTGCTGAATACATAATTGTCTTGATAGCATCAGATAAAAAGGCACAGTATATCCTGTCATGCACACTGACGGTTCAGTCATCTATTCCAAAATGGGATTTCTTCCCAGACCTCTCGTTGTCACTGCTTACGAAAGGGACATTGCTACATGAAGTCCAGTCTCTCTTAGCTGTGTATTGTATTCATATGTCAGTATTCAGATTCAACCTTTAAAATTTACTCTAATGAATATGCTTAACCTTTTCTATAATGTTGCACAAATACTGGATAAATAATCCCACATGGAATATTGTTCCTAATGGGCCACGAGCAGTGTCAACACCTAAATCTTCTGATATTAGAAACAATTTTCTTCCTATTATTGCTGGGGCTCCTGCAATTTCCACCCAAATGGGAAAGTAAAAGAAAAATGAAAATTGAGGGAAAACAATTAACTGACAACTTGAAGTCTCTTTCTCTGTTTGATACCCAATTTGATTAAAAAGAACCTGACAGTGCCAGCTTAAAGGCTACTGATTCAAATGCCATCTCTGATACAGGAAAAGAATCTGGTCTTGTTTTGGTTGGACAAAGTCCTAGTTTCATCAAACTTGATAAAACCATGATTGGATTTTGCATTTCTAGTCGAAAAAAAAAAAAAACAATTATGTAGACATAGAAATGAAAACAGTTAGGAAATGATGAATATGAATTTAGAGATAATATACTGTAAAGTGCTAATAATGCTTTCTATGAAGACAATATAATGATCTATGAATACATTCATAGCATGTTATAATTTTATAAGACATTTTACACAATGTAAAAATTACTTATGAAAAAGCATTACATTGTAGAACAACAGTTGTAATGCATTTACTGTATAAGTATTATTCATAACACATAATATCACCAATACCAAAGAAACCTTTAATGAATAATTCAAAGAGACAAAGAAAGAAAGAAAGAAAGAAAGAAAGAAAGAACAAAATGAACAAAGAAAAAAGAAAGAGAGAAGAAAGAAAAGGATACGGAAAAGGGGCATTTTGCTGTTGGAGGGTATTTTTGAGTGTTGGGGCATATAGCCGTGAAGAGGCATTTGTTGGTGTGGAGGAATTTAGCAGTGAGAGAAGTATTTGTAAATGTGGGCTAATTTACAATTGAAGCGGGAATTTTGAATGTGGGGGCATTTAAGCGTATGGGGTATTTGCAGTTGTGGGGGTATTTATGAATTTGGGGGATTTTAACTGTGGTTGATTGTTGTATGATGGCTAAAAATGTGTGGGCGTTTGGTGACGACAGTGGTATAAGTGTATGTTGGGCATTTAGCTGAGGAGAGGGCTTGTGGGTGTGCAAGCATTTAGCTGTTTGGGGGTATTTGTGGGCCTGAGAATATTTAGCTGAGGTGGAAGGTGGGGGGTATGGGTGGAAAGGTTCTATGTAGAAACATACCATACCTTTCAGAGAGGATTCCAAGTCAAACTCCTTTAGGAAGAAAAAACCCTTCAGGATCCATTTTTCTGGAAGTGTAAGTACAAAATAAGAAGTCTTAATATAATGACTGAAAACTGAATAAGAGCCAGTAATATTTGTATTTTTGTATTTAAATCACATTAATAGCATGTTTAGATGAACAAATACTGTTCCAGCACTCACATGGGATAAATTCCCATATTTATAATTTATTTTGATTTACTTTAATTTGAATGTATTTATTTCTGTAAAGCTGCTTTGTGACAATGTCCATTGTTAAAAGCGCTATACAAATAAAATTGAATTGAATTGAATTGAATGTTCTGTCTCAACTGAATAAATTCTGAGTTCCCTAATTTCTTGACCTTCTTGAGTTCAGCACCATGTTGTCCGGTTCATTGCTAAAAGTACTGTATACATATATATATCTGTAAAGCTTCCAGAATGGGATTGAGGCTTTCATCTGTCTCCTCTACCTGCCCTACTGGCCTGTGAGTCACATTGGAAGTACATGTGTGGAAATAGAGTAGTGGAAAATATCACTCATATAACCCTCCTCCTAACACGAGCGTATCCGATGATCTTTGAAAAACCTCTTTGAAAGCATTCTGTCTGTGGCATAGTAGTGCTTTTCTGCAAATTGAAAACGGTATTTACTTTAGGTTTCTTTTTTAACAAATGAACAAACTCATTCTGAATGCTTCACCAGTTTCTGCTGCAAATGAATGACCGCTTGCTGGATGTATTGATTAAGAGAACATGGTGATTCTTGTAAATCAGAGAGTCAGTTGGTCGTAGCTTGTTTTAAACCCAGAACACGTCCTAGCCCTCATTTCAAGGGCGATCTTATACCCACTTTGATCAGCTTATCTCAGAGTGGAATATAGGTGGAACATTTGCACCTCTCTTCTCAATTGGCTGAAGTGGCCCAAATTGTAGTTGGCTTAAAAGCTGAGAGAAATTGAGAAAGACTCTCCAGCTGCACTTAGTCAGGATCTTCTCATGGTACTTTGTTGTCTTTCCTCTGTGGCTTTCTGCAGGGCATGGTTTGAGAGAGACATAACAAATGAAGTCTGGCGTTCTCAATTGTGACAAGTACTGTAAGTGACCTTTAGCTGTCACAAACGGTTCAAGTGCTGATCCTCTACAATCCAGCTGTCTCGAACGATAGGACTCAAGATGTAGTTACATGTTCATAGGTTTTTTTTCTTTTTCAGTTTTCAAAATTTTCATTTTACAAATGTCAAAATATTCATACTTAGACCCATAATAACAATCACATCTTCAAATAGGGCCGTGTTCCGAGTTGAGTTATTATATTTTTCCCCAAAGAAAAAAAAATGCTATTCCTTCTTCATTCTGTATTTTAAATCTCTGATATTTTTGGGGGGAAAAAAACCCCCAGATATGAAACGATGTACTCAAAAACAGATGGCTTAACAGTTAGTACAAGTAATACAGTAAAACATTTGATTAGTGGATGAACATCTAAAAAAGTTTTTTTTTAAAATTAAAAATCCCATAGGGGAGTCTATATTTGCCAAAACGTATCAGATTTTTAGTGAATATTATATGTTCATTTCTCAAGGGGAGAAGAATGACAATTTGGGAAAGTTTAGCAACAGATCCTGGGGAGACGACCAAGAGTGAAATGCATGTTTTTGCAATACAGGCCAACAGAATAAATACAGTATATACATACTAGCTGATTGTCAAAAGTATCTTCTAGTTGACTATTAACTAAATATAGTTTATAGTACTATATTTCAAACCATAAAAATTTCTTGACGTACAGAATGGCACCCAGAGTCACCCAGAGTTGTTGATGTTTTTTTTGTGTGTGTGTGTGTGTGTGTGTGTATGTGTGTATGTGGGTGGGTGTGGGTGGGTGGGTGTGCGTGCGTGAACCAATCATAAGCCAGAGTCCACAATACATGGCAAAAATCATGGTGACATTGAGGCTTGACACACACAAACCTCAGGAATGAATGGCGAGATGTATATTAATGAGTAGAACAAACATACCTAGGTAGGAAGGCATGACACTGGCTTTGTCTCAAATCATTCTCTATATACTGTATTCTTAGACCATACACTACCCTCTCGGGAATAAAAACTGTTTCTCAAGTGTCCTTTGGATAGCTAAGTGTTAAGGGCTCTACTCTGGGGGCTCCTTAGAATCCTTCTTAAGGATGATTTTTAACAAAATGGAAACAAAAAAATGATCACACAGTACCTCGTGTTATTGAAATGCACCAGAACAGCTTCCCCAGAAGCAAGTGCCTATTTAAAAAACAGATTTTGTACATAATGTGCATCTGCGCTGAAGCAGCATTCTCACTTGGCAAAAAAAAAAAATTCGATCCCCCTCGAGGTGGTTCTAGTATTTCATTTGGGTATGAATAGCATCACTATGTTTCTTGGTGTGATCATGCTGCTTGGACAAAAAGTACATGAATTTAGTGGGGCAGGAGAACATTGTCTCAAACAAAATTAAGTTGAGGCTATTAACGCTTGACTTATACTATAGGCTAATAGTGAATTTCTAATGAATTTAAAGAGTAACCCTGTAATAGGCAGTTGAGACTCATCCAGCATAGTGTCATACAGCATACAGTTTAGCAGCGTGTTCTGAGCAGTTTTAAGAAAGTACTTTTGGTCAAATGTGTTTGACACAGCATGTGTGTTTCCTGAAGGGATAATATCATTAACCAGGGTTGTCAGGTTTCAGCAATGGGCCTTTATTAGTGCTTGTTGCAGTTCCCATTTTGACCACTGCCTGCAATAATAACTCTATAGAGCTAAATGGGGCACTGGGGCATGCTGCCCAATAAATGCGCAACATCTAGAAAGGCAAGACTACCAATGCAACATCGGCTTTTATTTATTTATTTTTATTATTGATCATCCTAAAGAGGTAATTAATATTTCAGCTGAAATGTATGCAGTTGTTTATGAGGAGTTTATGAAGATTAATATTTGTTGAACTGCTGATCTGCCCCACCTTCCCTATATACTTATGTACTTGTCTCAGTGACCACAACCAACAGAAAACACTTGAGGCCAACACGAGACTTTGTCTATGATCTGACATTGCCATATCTGTGCTTCCTCTCTTCCAACATAAGCCTGCGAGCATTCAGTGCATTCTGTACTTCCTGGCACTGAAATCGGCAGCCTCCGGCAGCGAGCCCTACGCCTACTCCCAGCAAGCACTGCTCTCTAAACCGCTGTGTGGGAGCGGATATGTGAAGCTGCTACTGAGCAGCCCCATATCTGCTGCCAGACCTCCCCGTAGCACTTTTATTAAAACAATGGTTAACATCAACAAAAATGAATATTCTAAGCATAAGATACTGCAATACTGCAATCTCTAACAACAAGCATTACATAAGAGCCTGCACTTCTCTAAGTTTAGTAAAAAGCCTACACAAGCTCTTGCTTACAACTCGGTGTTTCTGAGAATTTATGCAATGAAATGAAAACCCTGAATGACTGATAAACATGTTTGTATTTTTTCTTTGTATAAAAGCACAGGCACACTGAAAGGTCCGCTTCTCTCTGGAGCTCATTTCAGTTATGTGAAGTCCCAGACCTCTGTGCGAACAAGAGAACTGTTACATAATTACTTATCAGACAGACTGGGATGATGAATTGAATATCTCCACTCTCCTTTCCCCTCGGACTCATTCCACACCTAGTTCTGATTAATCCATTTTTAATTAAGGGTGACACATTGAAAATCTGGATGTTTCATCCAACACTGCACTTCCTTGTCCTTCTCCCTCTCCCTCTCTCTCTCTCTCTCTCTCTCTGTAAAATGGGTGACCAGCTGGAAGGGCATAAAAAGCACAAATAAAGCATAAAGACACTCAGTTGTAGTTTTGTTTCCAGCAGCCTTCTTTTTCCAGTGCTTCTGTAATAGGGCTCTCAGATCATCAGGTGTCATTGCAGCATGACTCAGACTCAGGGAGTTGTAGCTCTTCAATGTTCAGTAATGTTCCAGGTGTCTTGAGCCCCACAAGGTGACTTGCTGCAATTCTCGGGACACACAACACCTGATTTCAAGAACTTTTGATATATCCTCAAACACAATTTGATGAGTTTATGTCAAATCACTGCTCCCTTATTGGATGCTGTAACTATTATTTGATATTGAATCGTGAATGGAACATTTCAAAAAATTGAGGGATGCGACAGCTGAACGCACATTTCTTTTCTTTTATCTCCAGTGATAAACATTAATACAAGCTTCTCTGCTAAAATGGACTTTTCTTTCCAACAGCATGAAAAGAAATTCAAATTTGTGGATGCTGATAAAAGCTACTTTCAATTGTGCTTAAAAAGTGCATTGAAGTGTACTTAATATGTATTATTATAAAAGCATATCATTTCAGTGATAATATTTCACACATCTTTAAGTATATATGTACGTAATTAATTATTTTGGAACAAATAGTAATTACAACTTAAACATATTTAAGCTATACTTAAGTAATGCTGAAATATATCTTAATTGCTTTTAGTTGTGCTTTGTGAAGTGCTTTTTTAAGAACTTAAGTTGTACTTAAATTGAATTATGTAATTTTAAAAACACTACACTAGTGCACTTGTCATGTAGGGAATAAAACACAACAGGGCATATTGTTATTGGAAAATAATGTCAGGATGGTGCGATGCCATCCAAAGTAATGTGATGCAATCCGAAGCAATTTGTCAAAGATTTTGCAATTTTGTATTATCATGAAATGATCTGAATGATTATTAAATGATTACTTTTTAATCCGTTTATTATTAGGCTTAAACCACACTGATTGTCTGTACAAGTCCCTGTGTATTAGCTCGTTACTATAGAAACGAAACTGGATTAGAATGATCATATAAATATAAACCGGTGATTTGCCTTGTGTTAGAAACAAGTGTAGGAGCCATTCTGTCCCAGTGATTTGGAGAAAAACCTAAACTGCACCCAGTGGCACAATTCTCCAAAAAACTTTCCAAAGAGGAACAAAACTATGATATCAGGAACTGGGAGCTACTGGCAGTCAAGCTGGCCCTCGAGGAGTGTCGCCACTGGCTGGAGGGGGCCACTCATCCTTTCACTATCTTTACTGACCACCAAAACCTTGACTATCTCAAGATGTCTAAATGTCTTAACCCGCGTCAGACTTGTTGGTCATTGTTTTTTGCCCGGTTTCAGTTCGCCCTCTCCTTTAGACCCAGTTCCAAAAATACTAAAGCGGATGCCTTGTTCTGCTTCATGGGGTCAGTCACCTGGGAACTGGACCCCTCTTCAACAAGCTCCCCATTCATGCCGTCCGAACAAGCTGTTTGTACCTGCCAACCTGCAAGTGAAACCCATGCAATGCCACAGGGCATCCTGGGACTCGGCACAAATACCACTTGCTAGGGGACAAGTACTGGTGGCCCAGTGTGTTGGGGGATGTTCATCGAACCGTCTCCTCCTGTTCTGCCTGCAACCAATCTAAGATCCCACGAATCTTACCAGCTGGTAAGCTCCTGCCACTAGGCCTGTGCCACAGAGATCATGGTCCCACATCGCTGTGGACTTTTTCACTGACCTCCCAGGCAGCACCTCATTCCGCTGCCTGGCCTTCCCACAGCCTTCGCTACAGCTGAGCTCCTGTTTAACCACATGTTCAGGTACTTTGGGATTCCGGGGGATATCGTCAGTGACTGACGCTCTAAGTTTACCTCTGGGGTTTGGTCCAGCTTTATGGACAACCTGGGAGTGACTGTCAGCCTAACCTCAGGGCTGGGGGGCTCTGTCAAGTCAACTCTGCCTGTGAACTCAGTTCCCCGGAATACACTGCGGCCTACAGACATGGACGCCTCTGACTACGCTAACCAGAATCCAACACCACTGACACGTTTGTAATCACCGGACCGAGCACACTCACTTGTTTCCAATCTCACATGCACACATAAAAAGGTTTCACAGTCAGTTTGTGCATCTGCCTCTGACGATTACCAAGCCTTGTTTTCCTGAGTTGGGCCTGACCCATGCCTGGCTATTGACCTTGATCTTGCCGTTTGTTCTGGAATTGCCTGCCTGCCTGTTTAATAAAATACACTCAACTGCATCTGCATCTGTCTCACCTCTCAGTTGGGACAGACGCGTAGACCAATAATGCAGGAAATGAGTTTTAATAGACACACAGGCAGGAGACAGGTATGTGCTTTGAGCAATGTTCAGTGTAAATTCCTGTCTCTAATTAAAATATCTGCCTCATATTTCATTAAAAGGGTGGGATAGTTTGATTTTGAATGAAAGCAAGTATAGGCCACTTCGAAAGCTGAAAATTCCATTTAACAAAGAAAAAGTGCAAGAAACCTGGTTGCAAGGATTTACATGTTCAGAAAAAAAAAATCAATAGGCCTATTTCCTTTGTTGGCTGACATTGGGATACAGCAACTTACCTCAAAATACCTCCTAAAATAATAAAAAAAAATTCTATTTATATCACTGTTTACAGATATAAGTAATTTATCAATGTATACTTCTATTGGTATATTTAAATATTTAATAAAATGTATTCACTGAAGTATATTATAGTATATCATAGTTATAATTGTATTGTTAGATACCTTAATTGCCTTATTCAGCTATAATTTAATTTTAGGGAATCATTTAAAAATTATTTGAAAAATACATACAGTAAAAAGCAAATTCTAGGTGTATTTGGGTGTTAAAATATATTAAATGTATTGAAAATATGCAATGTAAAATACAATTCGAGTACAGCTTACTTTGAACCTAAACATATTTCTTTTCACAAGGAACGGTATAAAGAAAATAATAGAACATGTTATAACAATCTGATTCTGTCTGTTTTTACTTTTTGTAATTGATATCCCCATACATATCTTATTTAAGTCTGTATAATCCATGGCTTGGACAAATATCACAGTCATTAATTATGTAAGGCATTTTTCATGTAGAGTCGCATGTTAAAGTTCATCCCTTTCCACGTCCCACAGGAAAGGGATAACCCAAATAAACCGAAATGCCACTATTTATTAAAAATAATAAATAAATAAATGGACAGATCTCAAAAAAAGATAGGTGTGAGCAGAACACTGTCATTCCAACCAGCGATGGGAAAAACATATTGTGATGCACTGCTTGATGTTCACATCAAACCACATTCTATATATATTCTGCATTTGTATGTAGGAGTATGACAGGTAGCTGAACACTAAGAGAAAAGTTCATTTAAGAACACTGAGAAGCTCTCAATGTCTCTGTGGAAAAAGGAATTAGATATTCACAGTGATACTTTCTTAATCCGAATTCTCTTTTAACATGGCTGCTAGTGATTTATTAGATAATACAATTTTTAGACTATATAAATGAAAAATACGAGCATGTATCATGGTCTCAGCCATCAAAAGAGACCGATCCAAAGAGAGATAGTCTTGGCCTGCATAAAGGATCAAATATCTTTTGAAAATGCTTTTAACGTTAAAACTAAATCCCCCATTAGCTGTGCCAGTAAAGAAGGTAAACAGGCTGTATGAAGTAAAACCAGTGGATATTCAAAATGGTTGATGATGTAATGGTTGTTGTCAAGGCACGACTTTCAATCCATGACCTTCCAAAGTTCAGAGAGTGTAAATGAGCTCTTTTTCCTTAACTTTCCTCAGCAGTGCAAACAGAGATGTCCTTACCGGTATGTCCATTGAAGTGTCTCACCACTGGAAAGGAGAAATCCTTCATTCTAATGGAACAAAGGTGCTCGACAACACAATCAGTCAGTCTTCTTTTGGTTTCTCCAGTGTACAGCTGATTGCATCTCTTGTAGAAGAGACAATAAACAACTCCCGCTGTGATGCATGGCAGTGGCGTAGCCAGGAATTCATTTCAGGGGGATTAGGAAATATGCTAAATAAAATCACTGGGTGATTTGTAAAATTAAATTGATCAGTGTGACATGCTCATGCATTTGTGGTGCTGGTGTTCAGAAATTAGCCAAGATTTATCCAGTGCGACTGAAAACTTTTTCACAAAGTTCACTTTTTCACTCACTGGGGACGTACTGCACATTGAGGTAAAAGTATAAAGTCATGTGTACTCAGTGTCGGAATCAGAATCATGCCAAGTGCACTAGTGTATACAGTGTTGTTGAGCTCTTGTTGTGTTACAAACTACAGATTACAGCAACTAAGGCAAGGACATAGACGACACTGGTAATATATCACGTTTGCTATGAACAGAAGTGGATACTAAATACAACTACTGCACTGTAAGTAAAAAAGAAGAGCATTGCAAAGATAAATATTGCACAGCAACGTTATTGCATATGGAGTCCTATTCCAATGACACATTACACAGGACACATTAAAGTTTCTCATCTCCTCTCGATTAATTCTCCTGCCTACCACATCTCTTTGTCGCACTGAAGTTTCTTCAAAATACGCTACTGATTTAGAAACAGAACCTTCAATTTTATTTTTTGACTTCTTCATTGTTATATTTGATGTGGCAGGCCTTCCATCTCCAATGTAGTTAGCTGATAAAGTAGCTTTCAAACAAAAATGGGCAAAAAAATGCACGATCCTGATGGGTTAATCCTGCTTATCATCATAGCAGCTGGTAGTCAATAAGAGTGATTAAACAAACTACGAATGTGTTCATTTGATGTCTGGGTGATTAAATATAGAGGAATCAAAATGATGTCTTCAATGACTGTTTATAATATTCATTTGACATGTACAGATACACAGTATAAGCTGTACTGTTTGAGTGTCATATTAACCAGCCACAAATAAGCATTTGGAACAGAAATATTTCAGGTGAGTTAAAACCTGAATTTCCCCCTAGCTACCCTTCTGATGCATTAGGAGTGATGATTAATTAAAATAAAATCAGGCCTGTGATTAGGACCTATGATTTTGGTGGCTGTGTAAATATATTCGTAAGTGGAACATCTTGAATGGTATAATTGTAATTGTTATAAGACACTGTTTAATTAATAGGATGATAAGTGAGCAGTTCATAGGAATTCTCCCTATGAATTGTTTATAGGTTACTGCATCCACTATCTCAGTAGTGGACCAATGGTTATATAAAAAAACATGCATTTGCTCACTTTTCTGGGAGAAGTTGTCGGTTTCAATGCAAATGTGCTTCAGTCTCAGTAGCTGTGAATACGGAAAGTAATTTTTGAAGTGCTTTGGATGGGAAGAGCTGTACAGTAAGTAAGAACTGGAGTCTGTAGATGTATAATAGATGGAGCTTTTCAAAGAGGAATCTTCTGAATTTATACATGTCCAAAAGGCTTATGTTTGAGCCAGTGTGTGTGGTGCTACATGTATATGCGAGGGCTGGGTGAAATGTGGAGAAGGAAGAAATGAACAACTGGAGATCTTCAAGTGAGTGGGTAAAAATCAGTATACCTAAGGAATAGTATTAGTACATACCAGTAGCCACTGAATTGTTCATTGTTCATGAAGATTTGAGGATGTTCTGAGAAAAAAGAGGGCCCTATCCAGTTATAGTTTGGTGTTTCTAATAAAGTAGCTGGTAAGTTTATATACATATAGATGGATGACCAAAGGAAACACTGGTGGCTTTGTTGTGCTATGGGAAGCATTTCACTGTTGTGCTTTGGTTCCACTTGTTCCCTTAGTTCCCAAAGTTCTCCTGTCTGATCACCTTTACACTATGATGAAACATTTCTATCATGATGGGAGTGGTCTCATCCAGGATGACCTCACCCCCATACACAGGATACTCACCGAATGGTTTGCTCACTGCTCAAGTGCTCACTGAATGGTTTGATGAAGATTATAATAAGATAAATTACATGTTATGGCCTTCACAGTCACCAGATCTCAACCCAATTGGGATCTCCCAGTATGGCTCCCAGAATGGAGGTCTTCTTCCAGTACAATTCCAGTACCAGATGCTTGTAGAATCTATGCCAATGTTCACTGAAGCAGTTTTTTCCCTTTAATTTGTCATTACCCCATCTGTATACAATAGTGGCTTTCTGGCATGAGATTTACAACCTCCAAAATCTTAAAGAGAGATTCTAGAGAGTCTAGAGAGAAGTCTAGAGTGTCGGACTTGTAACCTGAAGGTGAACCTGAAGGTCGTGGGTTCGAGTCTCAGGTCCGGCAGGGATTGTAGGTGGGGGGAGTGAATGACCAGCGCTCTCTTCCACCCTTGATACCACGACTGAGGTGAGACCCTTGAGCAAGGCTAAACATCACTTCACTTTCACTTTAAGTAAAGTCAGTAGAATTGTATAGCCTCAAGAGCTATAAACTAGAATATCCAAATAAAATAAAAGGAAAAGAGATGTTGATAGTCTGTAAGAGTGTGAATACATCATTTACTAAACATCAACAACCATTAACTGTTAACATATTGCTTAGAAAGAATAGATTGGCTGACTGATGACAATCACCAGACTGAATGTATGGATTGTTTGACTGTTTGTAGATGTTCTACACTGGACCATCCAAATAGTGTTGCCCAAATCCTTAAAATGCAAGAGACACTAGGTGTGTGATTCTTTTGCAGTGAGAAATGAGAACTCTACCATGTAAAGGCACAAATAGGATCTAGTTACAGGGTTTCAGCAAGAACCTGAGATCAATGATATATTGTTGTGGGGCTTTGTGTATTGTTATTGCTTACCATTTCTGAGTTATGTCCCCCTTTATATATTATGAACGATCTATAGTATACAGATGTACAAAAAAGCTGAGATCAGTGTTATGTTGTCGAGTGCCTTTGTGCATTGTAATAAAAGGTGTTTACAGAAAAAAATACATGCCATAATAATTGACTAAACAATATGAAATTAAACTGACACTGAGTGATTGTAATGAAACCCTACCTAGCACAGGAATGGAAAAAGAATAAACAAAACAACAATAACAACAAAAAACAGAACTAAATATTGATTTATTTAGTTCCATTTTAAATTATCTACAATATAAAGGCATAATATTGTGTTACTTCACTGTATAACAAGGAAATCTGACATCATATTCACTTTAAGCATAGTTAATGATGCCCATAAAGACACTGTCCACTTTATTAGGAACACCTGTGCACCTGCTCATTCATGCAATTATACAATCAGTTAATCAGATGGCAGCAGCATAATTAATTAACCATTTAATTATGACAAGAGCTTTAGTTGATGTTCACATTAAACATTAGACGGGGGAAAAAGTGATCTCAGGGACTTTGACTGTGGCATGGTGCTTGTTGTTGGTGCCAGACGGGTTGGTCTGAGCATTTCAGAAACCGCTGATCTCCTGGGATTTTCACAAAGTTTACTCAGAATGGTGCAAGAAAGAAATATCCAGTGCATGGCAGTTCTGCAGGCAGAAATGCCATGTTGATTAGAAAGGTCAGATGAGAATGGCCAGGCTGTTGGAGCTGAGGAAGTCTACAGTAACTCAAATAACCAGTCTTTACATCTGTGGTGGGCTGAAAAGTACGGACAACATGTTGAACCTTAAGGTTGCACAGGCTTATTGAAACTGGCCATTTTAAGATTGGAAAAACGTCCCCTTTTTTCAAGGTGTATAAATTGCATACACTCTGTAACTGGCTACATACAGAGGAACAGAAAATGCGATTTTAATCAATTACCCCATAATTCCAGTCTCAGCTTGACCCTGTTGTGTCATAAAGTTTGGCTAATTGAGTATGGTACTATGCTGTCAGCTTTCAGGCCTTAACAAGCTAACCTTGGCCATGTTTCTGACGGATGTTTTGACAATTTCATCTAATTTCCCTGAGGTGTTCAAGAAGAACTCAAACATGTTCAAAGACTATCCTCTGCTTATCACAGAAGCAGCATCCAAATGGCAGTGTGTGCACAATGTGTTGTGCACTAAAACATCTGCAGTTGTTTACTACCTCTTATTGGTAGTGGCTGCATGAGTAAATATGTGGGTGGAACCTGTACATTGTATCACTGGGGGAAAAATATATGTCCATAATCATCCAGTCTACACAATGGCAGAATGCGGCCTGTTGCAAAATGCAAGTTCCAGGAATAAAGTTTTCATCTTAGCCTTATTATGCACATTGGCTTTATTCCATGACTATAATAGTAACACCTATAGGTAGGTATAAAACAAATATAGTATAAATATAGTGAAAATGTAACTGTATACAATATACGTGTTATACATAAACATATACATATTGGCTTATGCTTGCATTCCCTTACAGTAATATAAAGTAATATAAAGCATTTTACTGAGTATGGTAAAAATCAACAAATGTCACAAGGGTTGATGAATTCAGTCAGGTTAGCGAATCATGCACATGGGCAACACCATCGGGAGCGTTAGTCAAGTTAATGGAGGGTGCCAAACAAGCAGCAAGGGATTCTTCCAAGTGAGAACAGTACCTCCAGGCCATGTTGTTAGCAGCTGCCGTGTCATGCATGCGTACCTTACTGCCCGTGTTTGGCAGGTGTGATATACTGCAGCCGGGACCAAGCTATCACTGTGTGCCTAAAGGCTTGGTTGAATAAGGCCTAAATATTTCACAATGGTCATAACTCCAGTTCAACCTGGCGGGGGGGCGCGTACTCTGGATTCCGAACCTCTCTACAGAACAAAGAAGGTGTCAGTAGGTTGAGAACAAAAATATTGACACTACTGATTCTGACATGCTTGCTTTTCAAGACCAGGACCGATACAAAGCTACTATGATTTCTTTATGGGATAGGAAGTGAGGTTTCCTGCAGAATTGTCCCGAAAATAGCACTTTTACCTTCGTCTCCAGTAGTGCAATGTCATTCTCAGCAAGCTGGCGCACTGGCTGATACAGTCCTCGCTATTTTCACGTTCTTATCAAGAGATTGCATCAGCCTACCTGCTAGTTTGTGATTGGCATTTTTAAATCGACATGTACACCAGGTATTGCTGCATTGGAAGAAGTGCTGCAAAGTCAAATCGAAGATGCATTCAAGCTTTCCTTAAAATTGTAAAGAAAACAGGACAGTTCAGGGTTCTAGGCTTTCTGAGTCTAGATGTCTTTTTTTCCACTGTGGCCTGCCATTGTGTGGCCTGGTGCCCACAGGTCCTACCTTCTACCACTGTGCTAAGTGACCTCAAAGAGACGATGTAGCTATGCTCCGGTCTAAGATCGAATTTTTTAACGGAACAAATGCTTTGCTTTGATCAGTTACTTTTGACCAGATATAGAATAATAGATCGTTCTTTAGCGGTTATCAGTTATCAGCTCTTTGAATACTGATTAAAAGAGTATCAGCTAATTCCATGTGCAGCTACCAAAATATAGTTAAGGCAGCACAATTAACAATTAATCACAACTTGACACTTGGGTCATGACCTGTTTCTTTCTTTCACCATACTTTTCTCTTCCCATCATTCTGGTACAAGTTAATCTTGGTTTCATCAGTCCAAAGAATCTTATTCCAGAATATGGGAGGCTTTTTTTTAGATGTTTTCTGGCTAAGTCTAATCTGGCTTTCCTGTTCTTGAATGTTACCAGTGGGTTGCACCTTGTTGTAAACCCTCCGTATTTATATTCATGAAGGCAGCTCTTGATTGTAGATTTTGACAATGATATGCCTACCTTCTCCAGAGTATTCTTGACTCTTGTTGATGTTGGGAAGGGGTTTTTCTTCACCAAGGAAAGGATTCATCCACTTTAGTTGTCTTCCGTGGTCTTCCAGGCCTTTCGATGTTGTTAAGATCACCAGTGCTTTCTTTCTGTTGTACCCAACTGTTGATTTGGCCACACCTAAGGTTTTTGCTATCTCTCTTATAGATTTATGTTGTTTTTTCAGCCTAATGATGGCCTCCTTCACTTGCATTGAGATCTCTTTGGACTTAGCTCTTTTGGACTTAGCTCCAGTCGCACAGCTGCCAAATGCCAACTCAATAGCTGATATCAACCCCAGACCTTTTATCTGCTTCATTTGTCTTGAAGTAATGAGGGAATGGACCGCACCTGGTCAATTAACTTCTTGTCAGTCAATTGTCCAAATACCTTTGAGCCCCTGAAAATGGAGGTACTTTGTTGAAAATGGCTGTAATTCCTAAATGGTAAATGCCATATTTTTGTGGAACCTCTTAAAATAAAGCTGAAAGTCTACACTTGATTGTTTTATTTCAAATCCATTGTGGTGATGTATAAGGACAAAAACGCCGTCATTGTCCAAATACTTCCGGACCTGACTGTATACACACACGTGCATTATATGCGTGTGTGTGTGTGTGTATACAGTCAGGTCCGGAAGTATTTGGACAATGACGGAGTTTTTGTGATTTTTGCACATGTTTATACATACATACATACATACATACAAACATATATTGACTCTGGTGCATTAATCACATGCTTCCCAATTGTGTTTATATTTAGCACTCTAAAGAAGACTAATTTTAATGTTGTCTATTCAGTGAATTTTGTACTTTTTGTCTTTTGACTGTAGGGCTGTTTACTGTAGTTATTAAAATCTCACCATCTGGCACTGCCCAGAAGAGGATGGGTTCCCTTTTGAGTCTGGTTTCTCTCAAGGGCACTTCTTTATTCCATCTCAGGGAGTTTATTCTTTCCCACTGTTGCCTCTGGCTTGATCATTAGGGACTGTTAGGGAGCTGCTTTGTGTCAAAGTTGTATACAAATAAAATAAAATAAAATAAATTACATTTTACTGAATATGACTTATAGGCAGTCTGCTTTTGAGTCACAGATTTATCCATGTAAAAGCCATACAAGGTTATAATATATAACATGAAGGTTATTAGTAGCTGTAATTCAATAATGAACATTAATAATCCTGATCATCATTTCGGCCTCTTATTGGGTGGTCCCTGTTTGATATATAGTAAAAGAGAGCCATGAAAAGTCCAAATATCTGTCATAATACTGTGTAAGCATTATACAGTGTGCAGTTATCAATCTTGAAATTTGTCATATACCTTTTGACAGCTTTGGATTCCCTTCTGCACAGATTTTGCAGCTCCACTGTAAGTTAGAGTGTGACTATACTAAAAGCAGCAAATGTATTCATGATGATTTATTTATAGGCTGGATAGACAACCTCGGTGTCAGTCCGACAGGCCCAACTTGTGGATTGCAGAAAAGGACTGGGAAAAAAATCCCACTCTGTGTAGGAGTCTGCAAGACACCATGCTGGCTACAATTTTATTGTCAAGCTACAATGGAAATTCTTCTATTTTAATATAGCACTTTTTTCTTTCTCCCTGCCTCACACAACAAAATCTCTAATCCCCCAAATACCCAATTAACAATTACAAACATGTAACATCTACAGTATTCAGTTCAGGGACACAGGAAAAACATATGGAATAGGCAACATGAGAATACACACACACACACACACACACACACACACACACACACACACACACAGCCATTTAAATGTTACATGCATATTAAATATAATCAATTCTGCACTGAATTACTGAACACACTATCCATAAATACCAAAACAGGAATCACCATATTTCCTTTTTTCAAACATAAAAAACATATAGCCAGAGCAAAACATAATCAATTCCAAAACATACATTGCACAGAAAACAATGTTAATAATCACTATTAAACCTGATATATTGTATGTGTATAGACTGTGATCCAGGACTGCAGTAGATGAATAGTCTATTTTTTTTATATATATATTTTAATATTGCGTGTTTGGTACATGTACTTATTTATGTGCACTTTTTATTCATTTATTTATTGTCTGCTCCTGTGACAAAACAAATTTCCCCTTGGTGGGATTAATAAAGTGATATTCTATCTATTCTAGAGGATCACGAGCAAAAGTACCTAAATTAGCCTAACATGGTCAGTGATACCAGAGATTTTATTTTAATGAATGAATGTTTGTAACATCTACGTTGCATAACACCATTGGGAAGCTTTTCTATAATAATCTATAATATATTGAAATAATATATCTAAACTATTGAGCCTACTAATTGAGATGTGTGTATACACTGTTGCCACAAAGTGTGAAGCACAGAATTGTATAAGGATGTCTTTGTATGCTGTAGCTTTACAACGAGCCTCACCCAAACATGTGGCAGCATGACAATGCGCCTGTGCATAAAATGGTCCATTAAAACATGGTTGGAGTGGAAGAAATTGAGTGGCCTGCACAGAGCCCTGACCTCATCCCCACTGAATACCTTCGGGATGAACTAGAATGCAGTCTGCGCCCTAGATGTCCTCACCCAACATCAGTACCCGACATCACTAATGCTCTTGTGGCTGAATGAACACAAATCCTCACAGCCATGCTCCAAAATCTAGTGGAAAGCCTTCCCAGAAGAGTGGAGGTTATTACAACAGCAAAGGGGGACTAAATCTGGAATGGGATGTTCAAAAAGTCCAAAACGGTGGATGGTCGGGTGTCTACAAACTTTTGGCCATATAGTGCATACTGAGATGTGATTAAAGGTAAATTTGTTAATTTATTCATTTACATTTTCATTTCAAATATAGCAATTTCATACAATACACAATATTTAGGGGACATGAGGGGACATGCCTGGTATTGTCAGTGGCTGGTCCCCCTAGTTTAGGAAAATGCTGCATTATTTGACATAAAATGAATGACCACATAAAGACATTACTGTCTTGTCTGTATTGCACTGAAATTTCTAATACTCTGATTTGTTTAAAATGAGAAAGGTTTCGTTAAGTCTGCATGAATTGCATAGGAGTAACTGGCCTTTCCAGGATAGGACATGCAGTGTTGAGGCGGCATTTGGAGTGGCGACTAGGTTGACCCTGATTATGTTCACTCTCATCATGATGAATTTACTGTTATAGACAAGGTTGCGCCAAATATTAAACCTTGTTTAAAATGATCAAGACTGCATTAAAGCATCATTTAATCCCGGTGTTAATTAACTTCCAGAAATTAAGGTGCCAAATTGTCCTTGTTGCTCGGGTTATACCATCAAAAGTACGTATTTTGTAAGTTTAGTATGCATCTTATACCATCCATCCATCCATTCTCTGTACCACTTATCCTACACAGGGTTGTGGGGTAACATGGAGCCTATCCCAGAGGACTTGGGGCACAAGGTGGGGGACACTCTGGACAGGGTGCCAACCCATCACAGGGCACAATTGTATATACGCACACACACACACACACACACACACACACACACACACACACACACACACACACTATGTACAATTTAGAGATGTCAATCAGCGTACAACATGTCTTTGGACTGTGGAGGAAACCGGAGTACCCGGAGGAAACCCCCGAAGCACGTGGAGAACCTGCATACAGAGCGGAGGTGGAAATCAAAACCCCAACCCCAACCCCGCAGGTGTGAAGCAACAGCGCTAACCACTAAGCCACCGTGCCCCTCGTATCTTATACCTTTAACGATAATTCAAGTTATGTAATTGGACCATAACGACCTACACTGCCCTCCAAAAGTTTGGAAACGCCTGAACAAAATAGGGTTTTTGGACAATATCAGCATAAATCCTCTTTAGTTAGTGACCATTTTGCATTGATAATAAGGGACAACACTAGGCATCCGAGCAGTCAGTTTATTCAAACATTGACTTGATATATTACTCCAAGCCTCCTGGAGGATTGCCCAAAGATGATT
>CM040985.1:7901579-7982134 GCA_022985145.1 Pangasius djambal | reverse complement strand
TCTCTCTCTCTCTCTCTCTCTCTCTCTCTCTGGCCAGGAGGTGGGTCTTCATGCTCTTGCTTGCTGTCAGTACTCTCAGCATCACTGCGCTCCTCAGCCTCCTCCTGTCATGGACTGTGGAGAGAAAAGCCGGTGCTATTCTTTCACCTTGTCTTCATAACGGAATACTTTCCAAAAGACATTAAGGATTTTTTTCCCCCACTAATCTTTCTCACCCCATCTCATCATGTACATAGGCGCTCTTATGTAGCCCAAACCGCATTCAGACACGCCGCACATTTTCCCCTATTTTTTTTTTTTTTTTTTCTTTCCCGGATTCGTTAACTCGGTTTTGGACCATGGATGTTGGGCTGTGTTTCGTGGCGCTTCTGAGGATTTTGCTGTTCTCCAGCGTCTTTCACGGCTGTGTGTTCTCGGTGCTCGACTGCCCGCCGGCCTGCACCTGTTCCTCCACCGACATTCACTGCAATAAATCGGACGGGGGGAATTTCTTCCCTCTGCTCGCTCTGCAGGACAGCAGCAACGGCAGCAGCGGCGGCGGAGACATCGAAGACCTGTTCAGAAACATCACCACCATGTAATTATGCTTTCCTTTTAATTTCATTTACATCGAAATTCTCATCTTCAGCGCCAACCATAACTAACTCCACTGGCGTTTTAGGTTCCTCTGGCGCGCGTGCTAACTTCTCTTCCGTCCTTTTTCTGACAGGTTGGTCACTATAGCAACACATTTAGCTTCCTGCTGTGGGCTACAACAACGCGAATTACTTACATAAAGTAGTTTTATATTTTATTTATGATGAAATACTGATTTTTTTTAGTGCATATGTTAGTTTAAATAACATACTTAAACCGTCAACCGTCAGAGTTTTTGGTCGGTTATTGACACCGTGTAGCCTGGCGGTGTCGAGGGGAAGAAAATTAGCAGCATCATTATTCGCTAGCATCTGCTTAAGCCAAGCTTGAGAAAAAAAAATAAATAAATAAAAAAAAGTAGCGCCATCATAACAACTGATTTATCACATAAACAACAACTACCTGTTCAACATAAGTGTTATTGGGTAGCCTAATATTTTATCAATACATCCTATAATGGTTGCTAGGTTAAAGCTCTTATAAATTCAGCCTCTAAACTGAACAGTTGGACACAAAAACAGATTTTTGTGTTAATAATAATAAACGCTACATGCCATTACTTCCCTTTCTCTCTCTCTCTCTCTCTCTCTCTCTCTCTCCACTGCGGAAAAATACTCATCCCTTCTGAGAGCTAACCGCGAGTGATTTCACGGGCTGAATCCCAAATGTCTCTCTGTCGCACATATCATGCACTAGGTATGATGTAGAAACCATTATTACATACCCTGCTTAGTGCACTCAGATAGAGAGGTAGGAGCTGTTTGAGACAGAAGTGTTGCTACAAGAAGACAGGATGTGACAAATGATCTATCTATCTATCTATCTATCTATCTATCTATCTATCTATCTATCTATCTATCTATCTCACATTTGATTTAATGTGTTAATTCAGCAGTAATTGCTGCTCAAAGGTCTGGGGCATGCTGGGAATAGTAGGTGTTAAATGAACACTGGGCTTTTGCTGTGTACTCCCACTTAACCACAGCATGCTGTCCATTATCTTTGCTTTCACTCAGGTCTTATGTCAATGTGACAAAACCAGTAGGCAGGTACCACATTTTTACCCCTTAAAAAAAAAAAAAAAAAAAAATTATTATTATTACTACTGCTACTTTTTATGTGCATCAATCCAGGACACAAAGCAAATATTCTATAACTCCAATATTCAGCCAAAATTAGATTATTTTAGGTATTATTCTATGCTAAAAGCAGCACAGTGGCATCCACACATCCCCGAATATGCCCCTAGAATTATCAAATAGAAATTAAATCTTTACAATGTGCTAAAATAGCCTGACGTTGTAACGTTCTTTTATTAGTTAGTCTCTGTTTTAATGGTAACCCATAACTCCTGTATGCAGCCTTTTATATATTTTATTCCACTAACGCAACAGAACCCATCCGCTGAAAATACGTGCTTTGAGATGGTTAAAATGCACTGTATTGCATAATGTTCATTGTCTGTAGGTAGACTTTGCTTTTGTTCCAATCAGCAACAAGTCCCATATCTCCAGCAAGAGAGCAGAAAGCAGCAGTTTACGCTGCTGATGTATTCAGGACTCTCAGCTGCATTTCAATTTGCGTGCTGTCTCGGAGGATTGTAGCCAACATTAGAAGACAAGGAAAGCTAACATACATACATGTCTAGTTTGAGACGTGGCAAGTCCGAATAGTGTTTTTACCAAGAATACCTAATAAGTCATGAAAGAGCCTGTGACGTTGTTGGTGTAGGTTGAAATCATCCATCTTTGGATGATTTTGGTTAAACGTGCACCTTCAGTGCAGTTCCACATCAGAAAAAAGGATTCTGAGTGTATTCTGTTACCTGTAACACTTGCATAGACATAAATGCTGACTCTCTTTATTAGGGTTTTTCCAAAGTACTTTTCAAATAAGCAGAACGTTTTGGTCAGTAAGCAATACCATGTAGCATAATCATATTTTACGTTTTTTGTTTCTGTCCTTCTCTCCACTGTGGTAAAGGATCCCAAAATGGCTCTCCCCAAATGGCTCCCTGTTGGACATATTGTCGGCTACATATGGTATAGAAGCCATTATTTCATACCTGAGGTAATGCACTTAAATAAGGTGCTCTGAGCCATTTGAGAATCATTTTTTAGACATAGCCATAATGCACGGCAGGGGTCAAAACACAGGATGACAGGAAGTCATAATCACCATCACAGCAGGTAAGAAAAGGTCAAATCTAATGTGATGAACTAAAAATAGGAGAATTAGTAAATTAAGGAAGTAAAACTAAGAGGAAAAAAACAAGGCCTTGGTAAAGACAAACTTGCAACATTTTAAAATGCATCTTACAGCTGCAGTTACAGCACTTGTGTTATTACAGCAATACTAAGAGGTATTTAGAGAATTCCTACATCCAGTAAAGACAAGTGATAGCTATGGTCTGTCATGACCGTACACAAGACAATGTACCATTCACAGTACAATATGTACACGAACATTCATTGCAACTTCATAAAATACACTTAGCATCTGTAGAAGTTCAATATTAAACAACAAAATGTAAATCCTTCCATAAGCTTCATTTAAAATTTTGTGTTTGTTTTACTGTATCATTAAGGGTAAAAACTGTGGTCCAACTGGTCACAAAGGCATTAAGAGTGGAAATGTATGGCCTACAGATGATACACAGATGCCACTCATTTCAGAGTTAGAGAGTGGTTCACTGAAGCCCGTTATTCTTTGCCAGAGAAGTGCCACTAGCTAACTAACTATGACTCTGAATGCACACAGTGATGTGTGGAAACACAGACAAATCCTAAAAGTGCTATACAAATAAAATTGAATTGAACTGAACAACATAGCTAATGGTGCATTCAAGTCATGTCAGAAAGATCGTCTTTATGAGTTGAACGCACATGAACGCCAACACAAAGTCAGAATTACGAGCGGAGACGGGATTTTCTTTGAGCTCCGAGTTTCTGAGTTGGGGGTGTGTTCTGTAGTTGACGGTAAATTTGTTGAAAGTGAATAGGTATTTAGCAGTGACATGTCTTTGTCAGGCTTTTTTATTTACAATAAAACAAGATAACTGCCTGCACAACATTCGATATCATTGTACAATTATGAGATAATACGTAATGATAAAGTTTACAGTGGCTTCATAAATTGATTAAAAATCACACCTGATGTCTTTGTTCTTAATTTCCTAGATACAGAGTTAAAATACTTTGCTGTATTTTTTTGTAGTTAATTAAGAGAAGGTACACCGCCGTCTTGCTCCGATCAAAGTGACTTGAACGCACCTGATGTCGTAATTACGACTTCCGGACTCGTAGATACCAACTTCCCAGGAGGACTTGAACATACAGATGTTGTTACATTTGTTTAAGAGACACAAACATGGCAGACTATATTTGAATATTATGAAGTATTTTCAAAAATGCTGGTACAGAAATAAGAAAGAGCAGGAAGCAAACAGGAAGACACCACTTGAACGTAGCTCCTGCAATTTGGTTTAAGGCCAGGACTTAAATTCACTGTTTATAGAAAACTGGATTGAAAGAGGTGGTGTTAAAGAGTATTTTCCTAATCCAACACGGCGAAATCAAGATATAATCCTCACCAGACCAGCTTTGATTGTGCACATTACGCATTAAGTGCCTTTGGGTTGAAAATTGAGCTATACTCTCCAGGCATGTAAACATAAATGATGTTAGTGCTGTTGCTTGTTAGCCATATAATTAATCTGGGTGCTCCAGTACTATCCACTAGCATTCCTGATTCATTATTGCAAATTATTATCAAAGTAATAGTAATCTATTTATCATGAAAAGCCACTAGAATGGGTTTAAGGCTGACAAAGTGGAGTATGCTGAGCATTTGGATGGCAAATGGGAAACTGAGTCACCTTTCAGCACAGACAGTGTTCACTAAGTTCAAAACAGTCTACAGCAATGTTAAGAATAACACCAAAGCTGTGCTCCTGTGTGGATGTCTTTGCCTGAGCGGTTTGATGAATGTCATGACAAATCACCAAAATGGCTCCTGAGTAATTTAGGCCTTTTAATATGAACATGTCAAAGGAACATTGAAAATCTGTGCGTTATTAATCATCTTTTAATAAATGGCCACGTTCGCCTGGGTTAGAATCAGAGCTTGCCTGTACTTTCAACACCATGGACAGCTCCCCCATACAGAAATACATCTTGTACAGTATTTCAAGATGAAAGTGATGTACTTGTGACTTGTGAACACACTTTGTTTGGACTACCGTGCTGTATTTGAGAATAAAGAGCGATGTGTTAGAATTATAGAGTCTGGCGTGTTGGCATGGCTGAGTGCATTCGTACGCAACAGCCGGCGAGTTATAAAACAATTTGTAAAACTGCAAGTATGTCACATCCCCAGATGTCTACACTTTCGCCTATTCATGTGTTAATTCATCATGCGCCTCTTTAGACATTGAAATGTGTGAAGAAATAAAACTTTAAGAATACTTCTGTTGGAAAATAAATTCTTTATGCTAATTCTTCAGTCCCAATTTATATCTCATTGTTGTCTTGCGTGCGGTGCTTAACAATCTATAGAACCAAAACTCCACAGATATTGACACCAACCAAAATATATCTGCTGTCATGATCCAGATTGAAGAAGACACATCCAAGCATATAATTTTACTTTATATTTTGGAAATACCACACGCACGTTCCTATCTTTAACCCCAAATCTCAATGCTATTTTCTTATCCCTATTAAACTCCCAGGACAACTTGGTGTATCGTGGTGGACTTATATTCCCCAAGCTACATACCTTTATTATTAGTTTCATTGTCACTTGTAGTAATTACTGAATAATATGCTTAACATGAATAGCTAAAATAATTCGATTAAGTTTTATTTATATAGCACTTTTAACAATGCACATTGCCACAAAGCAGCTTCTACCTAAATCCGGATGTAGACTTAGCATTTTCAGCTCAGAGTTTAAGGGGTTAATCTTGTATTCAATTTAGGAGGCAAGCACAGTCAAATTCAAAAAGAAAGTCAGACCCCAGTGCAGTAATTACTGCTCTTGCTACTGCCTGTAGAAGTAAAAGTTTGTTCAAGTCAGTCTTTGTGTTATCTTGCTAACTAGGTCAGGGCTGCCATCTGAGAATTAGGAGGAGCACTGGGGCTCAACTCCCTGGCAAGCCAAGCTGCAGTAAAAACTGTCTGTGCATGTGACCCTGCTTATCCCATGCACCATCTCTCTCACACACACACACACACACACACACATCTGTAGAGTGCTGGTAGAAGTTGCCTTCATGAACTCGGCCTTGCACCATTTTCAGTTATAATAACTGAAGTAACAGCGTGGCTGGTGGAAGCTGCTCCTACATCAGTATGAAAGACCTTCTATGAGCCATCTGCAGAGGCTCCACTTTTACTCAGGAATATAAATGAAGAACCTTCTTAGGCAACAATCAAAAGACACATTGATAACCTGTGTGGAGGGGAAGCAACCACAATCTGAGAGGGAAGGGGTTACGATCAGAGAAGGAGGCTGGCAGTTTTGAAGTAATGTCACAGTGTTTCAAATGAATGCCATTATATACATACAGTGGATATAAAAAAATCTACACACACCGCTTTGTGATATAAAGCATGAAACCAAGCTAAATCATGTCAGATCTTTTTTCCACCTTTAATGTGATATAGCGACCAACAAATTTCAAGTGAAAAAAAAAAAAAATGAAAAGAAAGGAAAAGAAAAATAAATTAGAATAACCTGGTTGCGTAAGTGTGCACACTCTTTTTTAACGGAGCATGTGACTGTGTTGAGAATGAACCAATCACATTCACGCTCATGTTCAAAAATAATTAGATTTTATATAATCATTAGATTTCATTATGTCCAGTCATTATGTAATAATTTATATTTTATATAATCATACACCTGTCATCAATGAAGTGATTCTGATTAATCCTAAACAAAGTTCAGCTGTTTCTGTAGGATTTTTTTTTGACATCTTCTTGGTTTTATCCGACTGCCGAAGCCGTGATCCGCAAAGAGCTCACAAAGCATGTGCAGGATCTTATTGTCTAAAGGTATCGATCAGGTGAGGGGTACAAAAGAATTTCCAAAACATTAGATGTACCATCGAACGGCCCTACAAAGTTGACGAAAAGACAAGAAGAAAACGCAGGGATCTACTGCAACATTAAAGGAGCTGCAGGAATATCTGGCAAGGGTTGGTCGTTCCCTGCATGTGACAACAATCTCTAATACTCTTCACATATCTGGGCTAAGGGGTAGGGTGGCTAAACAGAGGCTGAGTCTCATGGAGAAAAATCCAAGCCTGCTTAAGACCCCAAACCATGTCCTAAAATATCTTATGGTCTGATGAGACCAAGGTAGAACTTTTTGGGCATAATTCTAAAAGATACGTTTGGCGCAAAACCAAGACAACTTATCTCCCAAAGAACATCATATTCATGCTAAAGCACGGTGATGGCAGCATCAGGTTATGGGGCTGCTTCTCTTCAGCTGGATCTAGTCAAGATTTCGATACAAAACCTGCAGGCCTCTGTTAGGCAGCTGAAGATGAAGAACATTTTCACCTTCCAGCATGATAATGACCCAAAGCACAAATCCAAGTCAACAAAGGAATAGCTTCAGAAGAAGAAGATCAGTGTTCTGGAGTGACCCAGTCTAAATCCTATCGAAAACCTGTGGAATGACTTAAAGAAGGCTGTGCACAGGAGATCCACTCCCAATTTGATTGGTTTGGAGCATTTTTGCAAGCATGAGTGAAATAAAACTTTCTGAAGCAAGATGTGCTAAGTTGGTAGACTCTTACACAAAAAGACAGCACTGAATTACAAGCAAAAGGTGCTTTAACAAAGTATTGTTAAAGGATATTTAGACTTGTGCAACCCAGTTATTGTCATTTTTTTTTCTTTTCTGTTTTTTCTAAAAAACGTTTTGTCTTGATGTTTTTCACTTGAATTTTGTTGGTTGCTAAAAGGGTGAAAAAAGATCTGCCAAGATTTATCTCGTTTTTTTTTTTTTTTTTTACACAAAAATCAAAAACAACCTGCAATTTTAACATTGGTGTGTAGCCTTTTTATATCTGCTGTGTGTGCAGTACAACAGGATGCTTTCATTGCATATCCCTTGGAATGTGTAAGCCACACAGGATTTAAACTGTCAACGTGTCAACATTAGCAATATCTTATTCAGGAAGTAAATCTCTTCATGTAGCATATTGATATATATATATATAGTGGACTACAAATAGGTGTGATGGGCCACTTTTTATTTACACATTCTAGTTAGGTTAGGCTTGACACTTCTAAGCCACCCCAAAGTAATAATCCCATGGTGAGGGTTATTGCAAGACTGGGTGGGTGTACAAAAAAAAGCACAAACTGTCAGTGCACAAGAAAACACATTAATCTGTTCCAAATGAATTTGCAAAACGTTACATAAGCTGAGGAGCTTTTATTTTTGTGTTGTGTTATCTTTTGTGTTGTGTTATCTCGTGTCAACTCCCTACAATATACCCAGGACACTTCAATTTCAGTATCCATTTGGCTTAAAATATAGAGTTAAAAAAGCCTTCAAATCTAACTTAAAAGGTAGCATATTTTCTCTTAGTCAGCACAAAAAAAGGAGAGCTGATACCTGATGAAAGATCAGCATGCTGTAATGTTACATGCCGTCTTATACGTGTATACGCAGGTATAAAAGAGAAGATACATCCCCCTTAGTCTTGCTTACGGTCTAGACAGTTTGGTCAGCTAGGTCAACACACATGCCCCCCACCAGAGGTTTCCTGTGTCATGTGTGTGCCATACCTACTTCTCTAATTGCTCACAGAGAAAAGGAGCAGTATACTCACTTTCCAGGGTAAGGGTCATCACATGGCATCAGTGGCATAGACGTAGCATATGTTGCGTTCTGCAAATAGGCAAGGCAGATTAAATGGGTCATTTTTTGCTGTGTAGTATAAGCTTCTGCTTACATTTTCTGACCCAGAAGCAGACTCTATGCCAGTTATAACAGAACTGAGCTCAGCCTGTTTTCCTTAAAATGACAATTTTTTTTAGGTGTATGGAGTTTCAACAGAGGTGTGTGTTTGTGTGTGTTTGTTTGTGTGTTTGTGGGGGTCATCATTTAGGGAGCAATTGCAGTTCGCCTCATAAGCAGATGAATATTACAGATTGCCCCTTTAACTATGGGCCTCTTTTTAAATATACTGGAATTGTTTATGGGTAGCTCTGTGCTAATAATAGGAAGGTTGTACGTTTAAACACCAGGACTGCTCAAGAGCCACTGTGATGCTGGATGTATTCATTCATCGTGCATGGTCAGGATCATGGTAGATCCAGAGCCTGTCCTGGAAACACATCCGGGATGGAACATGCACACACATTCACAGCTAGGTGCAATTTAGAGTAGGCAATCCACGTACCATCATGTTTTTGTGAGATGGGAGGAAACTGGAAGAACCCAGAGGAAACCCACACGGATGTGGGAAGAATATGCCAAGCTGTTGGATGTCCATGACAATATTGCAATGTTGCACCACTGTTTCAACAATAACAGCAACAACAACAAAAAAAAGCACTGGCGTTAATAATTCATAGCTCAGATTTTCGTTACTGCATGAGGTTACAGAAGTGGTAAAATAGTGTCAAGTAATATCACGTTTTTTTTAAGGAGATCAATGTGAATACTTTATAACTTCTGAACACATGGTTGATTTCAAAGGGCCCTTAGGTGCTGTCTACCAGATTACAGGTGCATAGTGACGTCCTCGCCATGTTGCATTACCTCTATCGGGGCAAATTAGGTTTTAAAAGAACAGGGAGGTGCATCGCTGGCACTGATAGCATGTAACAGCATGCACAACGCAGCGTGCACTCGCAATTAGGAGCAACTGCGTGTTGCGTGAGCAGCACCTTTCAGTATCGATCTTTTTGTTGTTGTCTTGTTCTGAATAATTCTGGCAACATAAGAAGAGTATAGGCAGTGAACGGGAATAGGTATTTTGCTGGCTTTTGACAGTTAAACTGGAAATATGCGTGCAAAACATCTGATAAAAAGGTCACATCATGAAATAATCATCGCTTAATTGTTTATGCATGGAGTGAGAGGGAGAGAGGAGCCGGCAGAGAGAGAGAGAGAGACATCCATATTACATTGAAGTTTTTCTCTGTGAGCTTGTTGAGCTTGTTTTTCAGGTGGAAATGACCAGAAAGGCATTATCATTTACGTATATGACTAACGCGCATCAAAACAACAATTAAACCCTAAATCAAAGCCATGACGGCTTCTTCTTTTTTTTTTTTTTTTTAACTTACTGTATAGGTTTGTCACAAGACTTGCACAAAGACATAGTGTGTGTATGTGTATGTGTGTTGTGTTGAAATGAGAATGGGAAAATAAAGCTTTTTATTTGTTTTTCCTGGCACACACTAAAATAGGAAAGAACTTTTTTTTAATAGAAATATTTTAAAAATGAAAATACTGACTCTATATTTTAATTTTTAGAATTTGTTTTAGAATATTTTTGGAATAAATTTTTTTTTTTTTTTAATTGTTTCTCCTTGTTCTACCACACAAACTTTAGAAATCAAATATTCATGAAATATAAAGAAATGCCCACTGCAGTACAGGTCAGCATGAACAGAGTCGACCTGGAAGTAGGATATTCTACAGGCTATTATCTGGTTCAGATGCGTACACTGGAAACTTATCCTGTTTCATAAAAGATATGATAAAACTCATACTCAGTAATTGCTGAAAGTTCACAGGTTTGGGCAGAAATATGAGATATTATCATATTTGAATTATATGTATTGTTTTAAAGCCAATAGACATGTAAATTATGTTATGTATCATAGTAATAAATATGGTATTTGTATTAGATGTGTGGTCCTGCAACATTTTTGTGAGCCACTGGAGCCCCCTTTCAAGCAAACTTTTCCCCCACTATAAAATATTGAACTCTTCCAATCCATGAACAAAATTCCTTTGATCTTCCTTTTCTAGGTCATACACAAGAGAAGTGTGATGTAAACTCCTTATGCCAACACATTTATAATTAGGTTCAATTTAATTAATATTTTCTCTAATTTGCTCTCATTGTTGGCAACACATAATTTTTTTTTTAAAAAACTAATCATTCAAAGGGCTGTAATTTAAAAAATGCAGTCGATAGTCTATTATGAAACGCTCCCTGAGCGGGCTGAGCACCTTCCTCCTCTTCCTCCTCCTCCTACTCCTCCTCCTTCTGGGGAAGTGTGTTCTTGCATGTAGCAGCCCACACTGTGCAAGTGCGTAGGTGCTGAGACCATGAAATGAAATGTCAGACCATTTGGAGTAGAATAGCTTTAGTAGATATAATAGATAATAGTGTTAAATGAAAAAAAAAAAAAAAAAGTTTGGATTTCTGTTAGACATTCTTAAAAAGGCTTCCTTTTTTAAATGTTATATATGCAAAATAATATGTTTTGCTTCCTTTCATGTACTCGAGATGAATACATTATTATCACGTGTAGTATACAGGACTAATGGATAACTGAATGATAGTTGTATTTTTAGATTGAATGTTTTGCTTTGATTTGCATTTCAGGAAATTTCACAGACCGAATCTTAAAGTCGTCATGTACATAATTTCTGTAATAACAGTGCTCAGTTGATGAGTGTGAAACAGCTGTACGACTTGTTCAAAATGCCATCTCCAAATTTCTCATGGATGATAAAAATATGCTAATCCATTATTGCCTTTACTCCAGTCCTAGGTACTCAGGTGCTACTGCAGTGTATTGGGAACTCTCTTCAACCTTTCATTTATTTCCCCCAGGCAAGCTTTTTGCTAGCTAGATAAGCCAGGCTGTTTTTTTTTTCTCCCACAGACATTTGAATGTCACTGCATATGTGAATAATGCTTTTTTAGTGTTTGTTTATAGACCTTGAGCTATGTTAAAATGAAGAAATTGTCTTAGGGCACTTTTTCACCTATTAGTCCATTTTCCTAGTCTGAATCAAAGCGCAGTTGATACTGGACTGGAAACATACACATAAAAAAGCCTTTTAGTCATTGCTTACTTCATTGCAGTCAGGGCTAATTCATGTTCTCCCTATAATTGAAAAAGTCTTCACGTCCATAATCTCTACTGATGCTACCATTGACGAGTACAACACCAATGTACAGCTTGTTCAAAATCCCATCTCCAAATTTCTTGTGAATGATATAAATAAAAAAGGTTTTTCGAGGTTCACAGCATCCTGGGGGTTCCATACGGTTCTTGTAAGAACCTTACAGTGGAGTATTTCCCTGTCAGGTGTGACTGGAAATAAAGTATTTTTGAAGCTAAGAAGCTCTTAGAAGCTAACAGTCAAAAACTACCAATCCAAAGAACCCCCTTTTTTTCCTGAAAAGGTATAGGATTTGGAAGTGTTCCAAGACCACCTTCTGCAAGCCATCTCAGGATGGTTGTCTTTGGTCTTTACTTGAGTGTGATAGATGTGTAGAAGGTAAATGCCGCAGGGTTCAGGGTCTCTCAAAAGGCTGAGAAGGTTAGACTTCTCTGTTCCAGATTCCAGATTCCTCCGACATTCTCAAGCCAACCATGAGATACAGTCAGATCCATAAGTATTTCACTTTCAGCATTAATTGAAGGGGTTTAACAAAAATATTGCATTAACCGTTTAGGCATTATAATACTTTTTGTTGCAGAATCCCTCCATTTTCACAGGCTCAAACGTAATTGGACAAACCAGCAATCATAAATATTAGGATTATTTTTAATAATTGGATGCAAATCCTTTGTAGTCAATGACTGCCTGAAGTCTGTAACCCCATGGACATCAGCAAATACTGTGTTTCCTCCCTTGAGATGCTTTGCCAGGTCTTTACTGCAGCTGCCTTCAATTGCTGCTTGTTTGTTGGTCTTTCTGCCTTCAGTTTTTTCTTCAGTAACTTAAAACCATGCTCAATTGGGTTGAGGTCAGCGGACATTTCTTTGCCTTAAGAAGTCCTCGAGTTGCTTTCGCTGTATGTTTTGGGTCATTATCCAGCTGTACTGTGAAGCACTGCCCTATTTTGCAGTATTTGACTGAATCTGAGAAAGAACTATAGCTCTATATGCTTCAGAATTCAGCCTGAGACATATTTTCCATCCTACTTCTATCAGCAGTCACATCATGGTGTCCTTGTAAAGTGTCTGAACTATCTGAACTTGCTCCTCTCAATTCAGAGGAGCATCAGCTCTACTCAACATTGAGTGATAAAACTTCCCAGTCTCTAATAATAAAGACAGCTCTAGGTAATACTTTAGTTAAAGGCTGCATGTGTAAGGCTGCATGGCCTTATCAGGCTTTCCTCTCCAACTGACATAAAGCCTGCATAGACATTTATAAAACCTTATTCCAAGCTGTCATAATGGTTGCTCTTGTCAATATATACATATAGTAAAAATCCAACTCATTTTACTTGAGTAAGGGAAAATAAACGTCTGAGCAACTCTGTCATTAGGGTGTCGTGACATTGTCATAGATGTTCATTTAAAAAAGAAAATCATATAAAAGAGACAAATTAAATTACTAGAAGTACACTGAGTGATAAAGACAGTCGTCATGATGTCCTAAAGTAAGCGTCATAACAGAACCTTATGTCACTTTATGTCAACTTGACATAAAAATTAACAAAATTAATCTTTATGACAGTGGATGCCTGTTAATGAATAAGATTTTATACACGTTTCTAAGTTGTCTTAAACACCACTGAGAACCATTTAGCAAGGTCACATTTATTTAATGCTACTAGCTTTCCTTTGTTGTTAACAAAAGATTTTTCAAGTGTGCCTTTAATGCACCTTGTTTAAAGTCAGAAGGTGTATATGATGAATGCTGTCCTCCCACCATTAGGACCAGAGGCTACTAGATTTCTCTCTGTCGCATGTGTTTAAGCATTTCCTCCTTCACACTGCATATCAGCTTGCGAAGTAGTCACTGGTGTGCAAATGATGAGCCGCTGCATGTTTGCATAAGGATTCCAGATGGGAAGTGCTTTAACCACACTCTACTCCCTAACCCTTCACAGATTTGCATGCCATATAGGCTCTTTGGACTTGTGCCAGTGCAATATGACCATTTATTTAATTAAAAACTTCCAACGCAGCACAGGGCCCGTTTTGTAGGAGATCTAACATGAAAATGTGCAGCACAACAGAAGGACAGGTAACAGGGCCGAATGTGAGGGTTTGTCATGTACAAAAAATGCTGTACACAGCTTTTCTCTCTTCGTTTCTCGCTGTGAGGAGACAAAATGGTTGTTTTGCTTCACAGTTTTAATCACAGGAATTAATTCTGTTGAAATATTTGAGAGATTGAAGTCATAGGACTAATACGTGGACACACCAGTGATGTTTGGTCATGATATTGAATGGGAGACACAAAAATTGTACTACCTATCAATAACTCAGTGTTACTATTACGAAACCATTATGGTTCAGCCTTTTAGCATTGTGCCTCATCATAGGCATAAAAACTAACAGGAAAAGACTCAATGAAAGATATACAGGCAGCACCATTATAGATATAGATATATATTTTTTTAATTCAAGTGTTTCAAGTCCTTAATAATGCCATGTCTCTCCTGAAAAGTAAACATGCGAAACACAAAACTGCACTTGCCGTTAGTAAGCTTTTACGCACACAAAACAATACTGTTGTTTGTTCCTTTGTGTAATTTCCTATTTTGAATCTGACAGTGTTTGCTTTTTCCTATTTTGAATCTGACAGTGTTTGCTTTTTCATATTTTGACACTGCCAGTTTGCTTTTTCGTATTTTGACACTGACAGTGTTTGCTTTTTCATATTTTGACACTGACAGTTTGCTTTTTTGTATTTTGAATCTGACAGTGTTTGCTTTTTCGTATTTTGACTCTGACAGTGTTTGCTTTTTCGTATTTTGACTCTGACAGTGTTTGCTTTTTCGTATTTTGACTCTGACAGTGTTTGCCTTTTCATATTTTGATTTTGACAATGTTTGCTTGGTCTAGTCACTAAGTGTAATTACTTGACATGACTGCCACTGATAGGCTGTGCAAATCTACAGTCTGCGCTAGAAAAAAATCAGCCCCAGCATCTATTTCATGCCATTCTGTGTATTTTTACTTATGACCATTTGGTGGTGCTGTTCTTAGTCCTACAAAAGTTAAAATAATCCACTTTAAGCCATTTGTCAGCAGCAAATAATAAATAGGGGGTTTGTTTTTATCTATTGTTCTCCTTTCAACAAAGAGAGGGCTTTGCCCTGCTAGCTCATTTATACCAGATGGTCATGGGATACACTCTGCTTTAGCAACCCATGTTAAAGATTTTTCTATAAGCCTATCTTATATGGTCATGGATCCACTTGACCAATTATAATTTGTCAAACATAAGCAGGCTTAATATAGTGTTATTTATTCCTTTGAAAACTGATGTGCCTTGCAGGCATCTCTTGTTTACACTGCAAAAATCTTAAATCTGCTGATCTACACTCTAAATTCAAGGCCAGGCGCGCCCAGCATTATAAAGAGTGCACTATGCGGCATGAGATCAAAAGGGATTCTTGCCTTGAATGCTCTGTCTGAATGTTGACAGAGCTCCAGTAGCTAACAACAGCTCGGGAAGACAAACAAATTTCTAGCTGACTGTTGCTGCTGGAATTCTTTAACCTCGGAGAACGTGCTGATGTCAAGTACAAGCGCCCTATGACTCTCTGATACCCTGCATTTCCTTAGGACAATTTAAAGCCATTACGTTGATAGAAGGTGGATGACTCTCAGAGGTAGGGCATAACAAAGTCCGATTACTTTGTTACTGAATTTAAAGTCTGGCTTTGTCTGTAGTAATGAGTAATACTGCTCACTGTAATCTGCTGCTATGTACACTTTGTACTTATCAAGACAGTTTGCATTGTGGCAGCTAACTCTTAGCACTTCAATTAGTGTGCACTGTCAAAGTTATCATCATGCTAGCTAACATTCGAGAGATTAGGAATGAAGCTGTTTAGCCTTAGCTAATGTTTGCCTACGCTGCTTGGTTCCTTAAAAAGAAGCACTAATTTACCATCAGTAACTAAAATCAGTGTGATTCGAGGCAGATGTTTTTTGTGAATTTCTTGTACTTTTAGTTACAGGCTTTAAGTTAATTTAACTTGAAGCTTTACTTCAGCTTTTACCAAAGGATTTATTAGATCAGTAATTACACTTTTATTTGAGTAAAGAATTCCGGTACTTTACCACCTCTGGTGCCTCCATAAATGATTTGAAAACTGATATTTAATTTACCTGCAGGAGCAGGTTTGGAAACAGACGCTCGCCTCCGTTTCTGGCATGTGATGTCACATCAACTCATTTTTATTTTGGACAGAAGGTGGGTGCGGAAGGAGGAGAAAAGTACAATGCAGAATGCAGATACAGTTCAGAATGGCCTTCTGTGTGCCTACATTTAACGTGCCAATCCAAGCCACAGCCAAGGAGCATTCATAAGCGCAGCAGGGAGGCTTAGGTTGATTCCTCACACTGCTGATTACTGATACATGAGAAAAAAATGAGAATGTGCCCCTCAGAGAGCTTGAACGCAAGGTAAAGTGCCTGCATATGTTGGCTTTGATGACCACGCTAGCAGTAGTTTGGATTGGGAATGCTTCATGCAGAGAAAAGCTCTTTCTAGAGAGCACAGTGAGGCCCAGTGGTCATCCGTTATGCTCTTTGTGCTCTGGAAGGCTTTCGTGTTTACATGAATAAGTCAATGTCTCTAGGTGTAATCATATCTCGGTCATTACTCTCTCTGGGAGTCATGGGGGTTTAGTCTCTGTCTGTGAGTGCTGGACCACAACATTGTCAAAATGAATTTACACAGGAGGAGCCTTTGTTTTTTTTAAAAAAAAAAAAGTTGTGAGGCTTTGCTGAGGTGCAAATTAATAGATTTGTCAGCTTCCTCTTATATCACAGAGCGAGAAAACCATAGCTAAGCAGAGTACATCTAACCAATGAAGTAATATTTTTAATTTTAGCTCCAATTTCCATGGATATGATTCTGTGATATGATACGCCCTGATTTGGGATGACACCATACATGATAGGACTGTCAGCTAAGATATATTACCCATTACTCAAAACATAGACACTGAAAAGTTCAAAGCGAGTTTTCATTATCGTGTTGCAATTAGGTGTGACGTCGCACAGTATGAATGAATTAAAATTTTTAATCAGAGGTAAGTGGCAGAAACATCACACTGATGAAAATACACAGGCCTGTCTTATAAAAACAGTCCATTCATGTGTATATAAGGGGTTCTGATAAGCTCGACAAATGTAAACTTACAGACTGAGGCTTATGCAACCACAGACTGAGGGAGTAATGGCCGAGATATCGTTACAGCTGGAGTCTTTGACTTATTCATGTAAACATGAAAGCTTTCTCGAGCACAAAGAACGTAACAGGTGACCACTGGGCCTCACTATGCTTTCTGTAAAGAGCCTTTCTTGGCAAGAAGTATTCACAAACCAATGTCCATTTCCTTGGACTTTCAGGAAATCTAAATCTGGTTCCAGAGGACCAGATGGGATATTAAATTTGGACAGATAATCAGTGTAGGTGTCAGACTCCAGTCCAGGAGTGTCACAGCCCTGCAAACTTGGAGAAGGACTTGTGGGCTATCTTTGAGTAATGTTTCTGAGTAGCACCCTATACTCAAAAGTAGTTTTATGACTGTAATGTACACTTACACTCAAAAAGGCAAGGTTTTCTCTGCTAGCCTGTCAAGTAAGCTTGTATTAGCCATCTAACTAGCACTGGTGGTGAAGATTATACAGATTTTTGACCATCACTTTCCTTCAGAAATCCTCAATGTATTCTAACTTGCTGGCTTACAAAAAAGGTGAAAATACATGCACATACAGTACTGTGAAAGGGGAAAGGAAATTGACAGGTAGAGAGTTCCAGACATCTTGAAGAACTTTCTACAGTTCTTCTGTTTCTGCAGGTAAAATCCCAGACAGTCTATCGTAAGTGTGGTCCATTACTTAATAAAGTATAAAATGTTCTCTCTAACTTTGAAATTTTGGGGAAAAAAATGGTGTTTGGAATTTTTTCTTTCTTTTCTACTGACACAATAAAGCAGCAGGCATAAAACAGACCCAAGAATTTTGACTGAGAAAAAAGCATACAGCAAAGTCTCCAATCTGACACTACAAATAATTTCTTTTCTTTAAATAATTTAGATTATGTAGAAAAAAAATTCTGGTAATTCATCTGTAGCCACAGTTTTTGAAAAGATAACAAATTCACAAATGTGAAAAGGCTCAAAGTATAATGGAAATTTGTGGCCTTGGTTCACCAGCCATTCTCTGTTGTTAAGGATGTTTCGTAGGCTAACAGAGCATATTGAGCTATGCTGTTTCAACAAAGGTAAAGAGTGCTTTATATTGCCGTTTTCATTGTCAAAAAAAAAAAAAAAAAAAAAGTTTCATTCAGAAAAAATTACTTTTCGGTTTTGGTTTTGGCCCAGAGTATCCTGGGATTCAGTTTCAGCCAGGAATTTCCTCTCTTCTTTAGAGCTCTTACATACTGGAGGCTATAGCCAAGAGCATTTCTTAATAGACTGCAACTTTCAATATATGAACTTTTGCCAAAGCATGCCTTCATGACATGACCAGAGCTTCTCCGATTTCCATATAAAGACTCAGTGACAGGGTCACAATTCCATATCTAATTCAGCTCATCAGCTAATTACTGAGAGCTGAGTTTACTGTGTTAGAAGGTGCAAATCACAAATCTCTGTAGAGCTGCGGCACTGTTGGATCTGAGATTAACACTCCTGGTCTACAGTTAGCTATTTCTGGCAGACGTGTCATCACAACTCATAGCTCTGCATATCATATATTTACCAAGTATTTACTTAGGCTCATAAGACAAATGACTAAAATAAGCATTTCATTTCTTATCAGCAAATTCAGTGCACAAGCAGTCAGTGAAGGTGTTGTGTTTGCGTTGTTTTATTCTGGCTGCGGGTGCTAATTTGACAAATGCAATATATTACCTTGCTCCATATACAGCCACACTACATAAGTAACTGCATTATTATGCTGGAGGAATTCTTTTCACTTCTTCTGAGCTTCATTTCTAATTAAAAAATGTGGATTATTGTAGATCGATCCTTTAATCCATCAGCTTTTTGCTCAATAGCTCACTACTCAATTGATTCACTCCTACTACTTCAGCCTCATCACCACCATTTTGAGTGATGTGCAGTCAGGTCCATAAGAATTTGGACAGTGAAACAGTGACTGTAATTTTTGTTTTTGTAATTTTGCCTCTGTACACCACCACAATGGATTTGAAATGAAGCAGTCAAGATGTGATTGAAGTGTAGACTTTCAGCTTTAATTCAACAGGTTTAACAAAAATATTGCATTACCCCTTTATGAATTACAGCCATTTTTTTTTTACAGAGTCCCTCCATTTTCACAGGCTCAAAAGTAATTGGACAATTGACTGATAAGCGGTTTCATGGCCAGGTGTGGCCTGTTTCCTCATTATTTTATGACAAATTAAGGAGATGAAAGGTCTGGACTCAATTCCAAGTGTTCAATTTGCATTTGGTAGCTGTTCATGGGAACTCTCAATATGCGATCCAAAGATGCAAGTGAAGGTGGCCATTATTAGGCTGAAAAATCAAAACAGACCTATCAGAGAGACAGCAGAAACTTTAAGAGTGGCCAAATCAACAATTTGGTACATTCTTAAAAACTGGCAAGCTCAGCAACACCAAAAGGCCTGGATGACCACGGAAGACAATTAAAGTGACTGATCGCAGAATTCCTTCCTTGTTGAAGAAAAACCCCTTCACAACATCCAGAACACTCTGGAGGGGGTGGACGTATCATTATCAGAGGCTACAATCAAGACACCTTCATGAATGTAAATGCAGACCGTTTACCTCAAGATGCAAACCACTGGTAACACTCAAGAACAGAAAGACCAGATTAGACTTTGCTAAAAAAAAAAAAAAAAAAAAAACATAAAAAAAACCCTGACTAGTTCTGATGCAAGATTAACTTGTAACAGAATGGTGGGAAGAGAAGACTATGGAGAAGGAAAGGAAGGGCTCATGTTCCAAAGCATACCACATCATCTGTCAAACATGCGGAGGAAGTGTTATAGCATGGGCATGTATGGCTTCCAATGGAACTGGGTCAGTGGTGTTTATTGATGATGTGACTGCTGATAGAAGTAGCAGAATGAATTATGTGTATAGAGCTATATTTTCTGCCCAGAGTCAGTCAAATGCTGCAAAACTGATAGCACAGCGCTTCACAGTACAGTTGGATGTTGGCCAAAAACATACTGCGAAAGCAACCCAAGGGCTTCTTACGGCAAAGAAATTAAATGTTCTTAAATGTCCAATGACTTCAACCCAATTGAGTATGCTTTTCAGTTACTGAAGACAAAACTGAAGGCAGAAAGACCTACAAACAAGCAGCAACAGAAGACAGCTGTATAAAAAACCTAGCAAAGCATCCCAAGGGAGGAAACTCAGCATGTCTATGGGTTCCAGATTTCAAGGATTTTCCTCCAAGTATTAAAAATAATCCCAATATTTATGATTGTTAGTTTGTCCAATTACTTTTGAGTGTTATTATTGCACCAGTTTGACACCCACAACAAATCTAGTCATACCTAGAGCTGTTATTGTAATGAAAGAGTAAATAGGCCACATCCGAGGACTTGTGAAAGGAAACTGTGCCTTTATGAATTGAGGAGTTAATTTTCCATAAGTGTAGTTATGTTAATGTTCATAGCAGGGCTATTTCTTTGATGACGTTGGACCCAAGTATTTGGATCAATTAGTATTATTAAATTGAAATATTGATTAGTACATGCATGTGCATGCGTATTCATATATGAAAGGGGTGTTCCTGGACATATGTGAATGTCTGCTATGCATTTTATGGAACTGAGCTAACCTTGTTACAGTTTTCTTTCTCTATAGCCAAACAAAGGAAATTGTGAATTACTCCAGTGCTTTTAGATGACAACCTCACCTTCACGGATAATACAGAAAGCATTTTTAAGAAGGCCAGCCAGAGGTTGATTTAATTAGGAAGCATAAAGTTTTTGGTGTGTCAAAGTATAAACAAAAAGGTTTATATCAGCCCTGTGGAATGCATCCTTTTTTTATTATTATACCCAGGTTTTGAAACCTAAATATCAAAAACAATGGCACACTTTACCAGAAAGATTTATAGGCATGGAGCAAAAGCAATTTGATTTGGTGTTCAAGGCTTGTACTAATGCAAGACCCAAGACACCCCGTCATTCTGAATTTGATCTCACCCTAAATCGTAGCCCTCACATAGGTGATGTTTTGGCTGCCTATGTTTGATAAAAAAAAAAAAAAATACAAGGTCCTTTGATCATAATATCATGAAATTCTTTTCTATTCATGTTTTATCTAACTGTATGCAATCTGTGCTGTCTGTTTATATGGTTTTCCGCAGTAAGACCAAACATAAATTTCCAACAGAGCTGAACAATGGATGTCTTTGAAACAGCTTTCTTGAGAGCTTGCTGCCTTCACTATCTCAAAAGTCAGTATCCTAGGAGGCAGTGTTTTGTGAGTTGTAAAGGTACTTGTAAGGAAATGTTTAAAACATGCTTCAAAGGCATCGAGGCCAGGATACTAATACTAGTGTTGCCAACCATAAAAGTTATACTAGATGAAATAGAATACCATGGGGGATAATAGAACAAATAGTCTATCTCATCAAAAATCAGACATTAATACATAACTAATTACACATTTATTAGTACACAAACATATCCCTTACTTCATGGGCTGGATTATGGGATATGGGAAATGTTTCTGCCTTTGATTGCAGTCTGTGGGCAGCTTTTTGGGCACACTCAGTAAAGTCTCTCTTCTATTCTCCTTCATTCATCATTCATTTTCAGTAAACCATTTATCCTGGTCAGGGTCGCAGTGAATCCGGAGCTTATCCCGGGATCACAGGGCGCCAGGTGGGAATAAACTGAAAGGGACGCTGGTCCATCACAGGGCACTATGCACACACACATTCACATTTTTTGTCTGCCGAAAGCATTGTGACACAACAGCCATGCTGCATGACTTTATTTAATAATTATTCCTTGTCTAATTTGAATCCACCAACGTAGCAGAAAGAGAAGAGTTTCTGTAAGAAGGCAACATGAAATTAACAAGGTAGTTTTAGCCTTTAGTGTCTTCACTATTCATGAATATGCAACATATATCTAACCCTAGTTAGATTTGCCATGGCATGTTTAAATATAGTTAAATTCATTAGTAAAACAATGGTATTTGTTTTGCTGTCCTAAAGCAGCAAATCACATGACCACTTATTCCAGATTATTTCAACTAAATCCCTCCAAAGCAGTGAGCAGGAACCAAGGATCTAAGTGCTGGTTTTATTTCTGGAAATTAAAACAGTGAGAACTTTCCTTAAAACCATGAGGCAAAATCTAAAATAATACAAAAAAACAAACAGAAAAAAAAACAGAGTACAGATCAGGAAACCTGAATGACAGGATACACGAGAAACTGCTAAAAGGATATGGTTCAGTGGTTCAGTCTGTGTTAGTATTCAGATACTTACATGCGGGTATGACAGAAAATGGTAAAAATCATAAGAAAGTCTAGCATGCTGATAGTGTTTAATAGTTAGATTACTTCCTGTTATTGGAATTGCATTTTGTCTGGACATGCTCAACAGGAAGAACTGAAATGATTGCGAAGCTCACATTTGTTTAACGGAATACTTTCCCAGATTCTGCCATTGTAACAAGATTTATTATAAGCCGTTATCTTATATGGTGTTATAAGGTGTTATTCTCGGAATAACTAACCCATAATGCACTGCTAACATGTCGTATCCACAGATATAAGAAACCTGGATGTATGTAAGTATGGCACATCAAAGGTGCTGCCCTCTTGGCATGGCTGATTTTCCAGATTGTCCCCACTGAGTTAAATTGATTATTTTTGCAACACTATGCAGCAATTGAATGTAAGAATCATTAACACCTCAAAGCAAGAGAAAAGGGATTACTTTCACAGGAGAAAACTCAGAGAATGTCCTTTTTTCTTATGAGGGACTCATGCAGGGGTTATGGCAGGCTGGTGAGGCAGGATTTACAGCTTATTACTGTTTAATACTGTTTTGCTTCTCTTTAGTTCAAACTCAGCTCTTAACTAGTGTTATGTGGTAGGTCAGATGAGGATCGGTAAGATTACTTTAGTCATTAGATATGTAGTCTTAGGCAATCGTGTTATTGCTAATTCCTGTTATATGAATTTAAAAGCTCTAGCCTGATTAAATATTATTAGTCCATTATTACACTTGTTTTTATGAATGCGTAGTAGAATTAAAAGTATCCTTAGCAGTAAAACACTTGCTCAGGGCAGGTTTTGGTTTATGATAACCTACATCTCACTGCAACTCAAAGTTTCCAGTAATCAAATTATTAGCAGTGCATTTACATCACCTGTAATATGCAAAATGTATGACATTTGTACTGAAGCAAATTTTGTAGGAAAAAAAAACAAAACAGTTGTGCATAAAGTGAGTTACAGCAGATTTTATCACAGTGTTGCTGCATCTCTCAATACACTTGCATTTATAAGTGATTCTCACCCCTGTTAATGAACGTAGTTGGCAAAAACTGCTAATCTAGATTTCCTACCTGCATGGCTTTAACACTGGCAAATGGCTGTAAGCAGAAACAAGGTTAACAATTCTAACATTCTTTATTATTAGAAAAGTGCTAACTTCCCTATACGTAAGCTCACAGATGGTTGGCTAGTGTCACTCTGATTGACAGGAGAGAGAGTACTGCCATCCCTTCCATCCAGAGAGCATGGCCAGTTTTTGCTGTCTTGGATTTCCGGCCACCGATAGCTGTCGCATCATCAAACGACAATTTTAATATTCTTAATCAATTCTTAAAATTCTTCTTCTTATCCTCTTTTATTGAGTGTGCGTACACTGTCCCATTCTCATTACGATCAGACTTCCTGATTCCTGATCCTGTTATAGTGTTGCTGAGCTTTTTGTGTTGTGTTCTATAAAGTAGGCAGAACATATTGCGTATCCTTACTCTTGTGGGATAAACAGGTGCAAAAGAGATGTCACGTTGTGTTTTGTAGTTGTCTCCAGCTTCCAAGCCTTGTTATTCTGTACCGGTAATTCTCATCTGACACTACCATCAGGGTACGGGAGTGAAGACTAAATACACAAAGAGACCCGTGAGGCCTCAGCTCTATGATCTAGATCTCAGATCGACTATCAAGACAGCTGATTAAATCATTTCCTCCACAAAGAGTGAGGCTGGGAACATCGCCAGCTGCAGGCCACCTTGTATTGCTGGCCACAGTCTATACATTGCACAACATCGGACTGTTAGGAGCTATCGAGGCCTGCTGTGTTTTCTTGGCAGCCTTTATCATTTTTTAACTTGATCTATGCCATGCCATGTAACAGAGACATTATGAATTGTGATTTTCCTGAACAGAAAGCTGACCATGACAAAAAATATTTTACCACTTGCCTTTCTGGGCGGAAGACCCTTCAGGTATTTGGATTAATAAGGACTGCGGGGTATGCAGAATGTGGAAAATGTACCTGCAAACATTAATTAGATATGTGACCTACTGAGCCCTCTCACTCAACTCACAATGCGACTGCTGCCTGATGTGTCAAGCAACAAAACATTTCTAACATTTTTGAACAATTTGTTGCCTCTGAATTAAAGTGAGCATATTTGCAAACTATATTATTTACAATAATATATTACAATAATACAGATACTTAGCTGTTATTTTCTGTTGGTTTCTAATAACTAACTCTGAGCATCACTGAAAACGACGATCTAAGCAGTCTTACTGCAGGAGACTAATTAATACTACAATTAATACTGTAATACTATAATTAATACTATAATTGCTACTGTACAGGTAATGCAAGTCATTACCGTTTTTTTCCTATAGAAGTTGGTAATATTTTGGTACCTAGCAGTTAATCACATGAATGCAGTTCATCAATCATGAATCATATAAATTTGAGTACCAAACAACCAATGACAGCACTTTGGATGTGGGTGTAGACAATAGGCCTGCAGCAAACAATATTTATAATCGAATAATCTGTCAACATTAAAAAAAATGATTCCTTGTTCCAATAATAATAATTGAATGTATTCAATAATACACACATTGAATGGATCTCTTTATCTGTTGTTCTTCTTTCGGCTGCTCCTGTTATGGGTTGCCATAGCGGATCACTGGTCCGCATATTTCATTTGGCACAGTTTTTAACGCCGGATGCCCTTCCAGACGCAACCCTCCCCAATTTTATCTGGGCTTGGAACTGGCACTGGGAGTGCACTGTTGTGTGTAACCCCAGTGGCTGGGGTTAACCGCTAGTCCTCCAGGGACCCCAATGGATCTCTTTATATAAACTGTACTAAATCATGTCTTAAACATAGACATTGCCATACCAGTTGAATTTAAACGATTAAATGAATTATGAAATTGCCACACTAGTACATACAGTAGTATAGTTTACTACGATCTCAAAAGCCGCTTCCATGAAACATTATGCAATATGAGGCTAATGTCAATATAGTCGATAAAGTAGGACCCTTTGGGGGCTTTCGTTTTAAAAATTTATGCACCACTTGGTTTGTTTACACATTTAACTTGGATAGTTAGTCTTGTCGCAGCTCTAGTAGACAGGAGATAAGTCAGTAAAATAGAGAATGAGAGAGTGATTTTGAGTTACTGAACCTTACTGAATGTCATGCTGTCTTTTTATCATCACATGCACCTAGTGGAGATAATGGAAAACTCCTGTCCTCTGTTTATTTTTATTTTTTTTGTCTTTCACTCTGTTGCTTTTTTTTTTTTAGAAATAGATTTGGACAGGCGGTAAAGCACAAAATACTAAGGAGCACCTCACAAATTGCGAGATAAGAAATAGAGGTCAAACAATATGGAAGAATTCACGGTATCATAACTGTACAAGCCAGTATAACAGGATCGGCTTATAACTTCACATTTTTCAAAGAGGAAGATTTTAAGGGCCATACAAGAAAGGCATCATGACATGAGCCACATTCAGGTCCATAATTTATTGACTTGTGACCAAACTCTATGAAAGTTGCAAAATCTGACACCAGCATTCTTTATACTTTACTCTTGCGAGATAAATGTGCGTGATGCTTCACAGGTAAGGTTTGTACACAGAGTGACTCACAAAAGATTAAAAAATGCATGACTTGACTATCCTAACACTGCAGAGGTAGTGCAGGTGTTGGTTATTTGGTTAGATAAATTGCTAGAACATGCATGTAATGATTTGGAAAGACAATGTGACGCATATCATGAATAACAGGATCAACACTTACTCATAACAACAGACACTAAGCAACTGAAGGAGGGGAAAATCAGAACTTATATAGGAAACCTACTCAGCGAGAACACAAGACAGGTGTGCACAAGCACAGGAAATCAGGAGGAAGGTCATGCCACATCCCTGACCAGGCAGTTACTAAGGATGAATGAAGCAACCATGTAAATACAATGCACCACGCCCCACATTAATGGTTTTTGTTGCATAAGCTTCATATCTGACTGCAATAAAATGAAAACCTCCTGCCTGCATGTCCTATAACATCTCAGTACCAACGCACACCTCTATTCTTAACCAGATGGTCAATGAACCTTTCTGGCAAAATAGAAAAAAATAAATTGTACTGTTTAGAACATATTGTTTATTCATTTTGAATAATTAGAATTTGAATGTATCATACACCTCAACAGTTTATCAAAGTGTAAAAACATTTTTTTTTATTTCTTTATTTATTTTTTATTTATAAATTTGAATGGAATATCTGTACAAATTTGCACTAATCATGAATTTGCAGATGTGTATAGTGTACTCTATATGTATTAGTATGAATCATGCAGAGAACAGCCTCCCTAGAACACTGCCTATCAGATTAACAATGTTGCACATAACCTCTGTTTGATTTTTGGGTGGAAAATGAAAAAGTATCACAAAAACATGACTACATGAACAGATGGAAGGCAGATGTAATTTCATGTAGTGAAATGAAATGAAATGTCAGACATGTTTGTGCAGCTTGGTTTTATGTACTTACATTAAGGATAGAAAAGAAATGATAAGAATAGATCGAGTTACGTGCCAGAAAAGAAACAGTAAGGATGGTTCTGGAGGAATTTGGAACTACATTATCATCTGAATCATGTCAGTTTGGCCTTCAGACTTTGGGCTACACCTATTACCTGAGTCGTATGCTTAGACCAAACCAAATAAGTGAAGCCAAACTAGGCGTTAAGGAAGAAAGTGATTCTGGCTTCAAAGTGGCAGCTAGTCTTGCAAGCCAGATGTTTTGCATTTGCTAGAGAGCCTGATATCTTTCAGATTAGCTTGTTTAATCACCATTAACTGCTTAAAACAAAACTCTTTAATAACCTTTTAAGATGGGATTCTGTGAACCTTTTTTCAGTCCAGTGACTAAAAAAAACTTTCATGTTCATGGTGCCACAGGGTTCAAAAGTTTGTTTTCCTTGATGGAATCTGGCACATTGAAGTGCATATACGTGGAAGAGCAGGGAGCCAAGATTCTGAAGCTTGTGGCCAGAAAGGTGTAGAAAAGATATCAGACACTCTGTGTACATCGAGAAGATTACAGATAGAAAAGCAATCACACTAAAGGAAAAACATGAGCTGCAATACACAGACAGTATTGATTTTCATCTGTGATGTGAGGACATAAAAAAGCAGACCCCGAAAAGCAAAACCTTCATTGCATTGCTCTTACTTCACTTTGCCTCTTCAACCATAAGCAGAGTGTTGCTTATTTTTCAATTAAATGCTGACTTTGCATCAGAAGTGAATGTAATTCTGCATTGCATTATATTTCACTTTCATCAGTGCACTGCAGTCGTCCCACACCAAAATGCAATCACTGTCCAAACACAGCCATAAGCTGTACTTGGGGTGTGGTCGTAATCAGAGAATGGGAGAAATGCCTTTTCCAGGACACATTACCCTCCATATAAAAGAAAGGCTTTATTGTTCCATCAATCTGACTACATTGATTGTTGAACCCTTAATCACCATGTTTGTTTTTCAGAATTACTACTAAAAAACCTGATAAAAGTGTTAGTATTACTAAAAATACAGTTTCCAGCAAGTCCTAGGAGATATGCTATCAAATTTCTTAGACTTACTTTCAGTAAGGAGTAGTTTTTAGCTCTGCAGCATCCTTTTATCCATTTCATGGGCAACAGAGTGTCATACATGTCAGAAACTACAATCTGAAACCTTGTAGCTTGACTGCGTAACTAACTAGGCAAACCTCAGACTTCAACACATATTTTGGCTGATTTACTGCATTTGGGGTATGTAAAGATTGTTTAAATGTCATGGTTTGCTCACACTATTGCTTTTATGATAAAAATCATGAAGGTATATTGTATTAGACAGTGGTTCAGGGCTGAGCAATGGGAAAATTGAAAAACCTGCTTTAGGAACAGGTACTGAGTCCTTCTGTGTTTCACAGAGCAGTGTTTCTATTTTAAAACCTTGGCACTTATAGTAGCGAAAGTAAAATGAAAAATGTCAAACACTTCACAATACTTGTCTGCTAAGTGACACTGAAGTTTCCAGCCTAAATTCATCCAGTCCCCAAAGCATCCGGGAATTTCTCTCCCTGGAAGAGCGCCGCACAATGCCAGGCTTCAGATTGAAAAGAACATAGATCAATGCCAGCAGAGCACTTCGCAGACAGTTTGTTCTTATTAAATGTTCTCCCATCAAGTTATATGTACCTGAGCCATAGATCATTTAAACAAAGTCGTTAATCATGTTCAGACGTGAGTATTGGAAAAGATAATTGTACAAACAATCGTGAAGTTAAGTGTAAACTAGAAGACGTGCTTTTCCACAATCATTGATGAGATAAGGCACCCTTGGATTTCGTGTGGTCTTTTTTTCCACCCCTTGTGGTTTGTATTCGTATTGTGAGCAAGCCAACATGGAGGTTAGTGCAGCAGCAGCAGCAGCTTGTGACCGTAGATTTTGGTGGGTCGGGACAATGTTAATAACGACAAAGCCTCAAACAAAATTAAGTCGAGAGGCTATCACAATTATGCTAAAACTACTATCTAGTGAATATTTAGAGTAACCCCATAATAGGCAGTTGAGAGTCAACAGCATACAGTCATTTGCCATACAGGCTATCGGCTTGTCTAGAACTGTTTTAGATGTTCAACTATGTTTATGTTTAACTATGTTTAACTGTGTCCCTGTGGCCTTGTCGCAGTGTGCAAGATAAGCAGAGAAGAGGTAATATCATGAATAAGGGTTGCCAGGTTCCAGCCCAAATACCTCTCAAGAACCACACAAAAGAACACTCGAAAAAGGGACTTTGCATGGGAAACAAGGTCACCGTGGTGCACACGCATTTCTTATGTATGGACATTATCCATGCTGTACTCTCCTTTTTCCTCTCCCTATCTTTGCAATATATCTTACAATAGAAATGGTTGTGTAAATCATAGATACACTGTAGCCGCTTACACTTTGCCTTTGTTTGTGGAAATAAATTAGACTTAATTCACATTATTTGCCATAAAACAAGAGTTTGGAATATTTTTAAACTAGCCCAATTTGGTGTAAAAACTGTGACCCGGGCAACAGTTCTGTCTGCTACTCCTTTTCCACTAAGAATGTTCATAGAGTGAGCATGGGGCTGCGTGATTCCTGCCCCAATGGACCTCTGTTAGCACTTGTTGCGATTCCCATTTTTACCACCGCTATAATTATTCGTTGGACGTAGATGGTGCGCTGAGTACGCTGAACCATGATTGCACAATATCTAGAAGGGTGAGCATATCAGTGGATCCTCGGTTATATCTGTCAAATAGCAACATTAAAAAAAGGTTGGTCACCCAAAAGAGGTAGTTAGTATTTCAACTGAATTCAAATGTATCTGAAATCAATGGATTTGTGAATGAGGACTGTATGACTGACTGATATATATGGTGCGGCTCCTGCCTCAATGGACTAGCTACCATTGGGTTAGAGAAACCATTTCCAGCTTGAAAGCACATGAAGTATAAACGAAGCTTTATTTGTACTTCCCGCACTGTCTTACAGGTATAGTTAGATGCCGAGTTAAGCTCATGCTAATCTCATTTTAAGGTTCAGGGAACAGTTGAATATTTATCATAATATTCCTGTTTTGTGATGGACTGACCTTTTTTTTTCCCAACTCAGATCTCCGGAGCATCTCTGATGAGCTGCATACACTACTGTGTGTTGTTAAAAAGGACCAGGCAATCAACTGCAATTTGGTTTTAAGGCAGGCGGCTTAGTGTACTGCTGAGCTCATATTAGAGTAAGCCCGCCATCAAGGCTCTTTGGGGAAATTACAGGCCTAAGGAGGCTGTCTGAAACCGAGGGCCAGTAAAGCACGGTGGCCTCTCCTGTATTACATTAACCGCAGTGCAACTCATTTGTAAAGTGTCACCCTCTTCCCTGCTGTAAACAGAAACATTAAAATCTGCCAGATCCACTGTGCTGGAGTCTGCTTTCAGGAGCTCGTAGGCTTGCCAAGGAGTGGATGAGCACAGCAGTGTGCACGTGCATGCAACTGAGAAGGTTTTTATTCGGTATGTGGAGTCCGTCTGTCAGCAGAATATGTGATATCTCCATAGGAAAAGCTCCTGCTTCTGCCTAGGTTGTGTTTATTTTAGCTGGAATGGAACGTCAAGCCATTTTATGTCCTCTTACGTTCACGGGATCTAGCAGCGCATTTTGAAAGATGTCGTTTATGCAGAATACGAATCAATGCAATCATTTTACTGCAGTTGATAACATATAGCATTTGCTGTTGCTTTGATCGTGACCTTAGTGTTCACAGTGTGCCTGGGAAACTGATTGATTTGCTCTAATTACTCGTGTGGTTGTGTGGTTTGCCAGCAATCACTCCCTTAGGCTGTGTACTTCACCCAGGAAGAATTGCAGCTGTTGTTCTCTATTCTGTATATATATATTTCACAGGTGTTCCAGGGGCTTTTATTTTTGCATTATTCAAAACCACAGGGACCATCCACTGGAGAAATGCACCAAGCATCGATGGAACATGCAGACACAAATATTTCCATCCCCTGCTGAATAAATTGGTGTCGATGGCATTCAGTTCTTTTTTTCTCTGTTCCTTTTGCAGACACATAGAGAACTGGACAGGACTGCAGATCCTGAAGGACGTGGACATGGAGCTGTACACGGGACTACAGCGGCTGTGAGTATACCACTAGCTGAATTCAAATGCACTAGTACAACAGGTTCAGTCCTTGTATACTTACTATTACAAAATCTTACTTCATTTTGTTTTCACACTTGAATACCATGTGATTACAGCCAAGTAGTCATGTCTGTACCCAAGACTGATTGTTACGCTTCTGTCTTGTGGCATTTCGTGTAATTTGTACTTTAATTGGACAATGTCTGCTTAGTCTATCTACTTTTAGTTTCTCCTCCAAAGGCATTTTTGGGGAAAAAAAGAGTGATAGTGTAAACAGTCCACCTCGTTCACAATCATAACACCAGTGGCTGTATTTAACATGCTCCTCCTCCAACATCACTGCTGATGACGTGTTATGGATGTGTCAGTGACACGGGCTAAAAATTTCAGTCCAAATACACACAAAAACTTGGTGGCGTTTCACTCTGTGTAATCAGCTGACTAGACTCTCACTGATAGGCTGCATGAATCTACAGTCTTTGCTAGAACAAAATCAGCCCCACTTCTTTCATACCATTCTGTGGATTTTTCCTACAATCACTGGAATGTTATATTAATGTTATAGTAATATTGCACTTGTTTCCACAAAAGTCCAAAATAATCCACTGTCAGACATTTGTTAACAGCAAATAATCTGATGTGGATGCCAAATAACTTTATAATTATGTTACGATAATTATTTTAGCTTTGAAACAAGCATTTTGTTCTGTGCTTGTCTGTCGAAGATGCTGGCTTATATACAAAACTGATCATTATTCCTTGTTGTTCTTAAATGCTATTCTTCACCAAATATATCTAGAAGTCATTCAGCTTCCTCTCAAGATACCCGCCACTGTGAAACAGGAAATAATATGACAGGGTGAACCAATCACATTATTTGACTTCCAGCCCTTTCTTTTGAAGTGAACCCCAGGCCGCTGTTGAGAGATTGCTATTCTGGACAGCATCCGGGTTTGAAAACAGCTTTCACACTCAACCAAGCATACCGAACCCGCAGTGCAAATGACATAGCATCCAGAAATAGCTCAATTGTGGAAAAACTCTAATGGCTTTTAAAAACTGATTGGACTCATTCTATCTACCCTCAGTTACAGAAGTTAAGGGCTGATTAAAGCTGAATAGGTTGTGTACTGAATTAGAAATGCCAAGGTTTTATTAATCAGACCATTTAGAACAGTGGTTCTTAAAGTGGGGTCCGAGGACCCTCAGGGGTCTGCCATTTTAAAAAAAAAATTTTATTACAGTGGTCGAAATCACAGTCAATTATTATCAAAGTCCTTAAAGTTATTAGCTTGTTTTTAATGGGTTATATCCAAATGAATCACTCGAAAAGCTATCCGGTAAATAGTATTCTGGACATAATGTGAATAGGTAGCTCTGTTTGAGAAATGATTATGATTATGTTTATAAAATAACTCTCGATGGGGAATTGATTTTATAGTTAAAGGGGTTCCAAAACATTTGAGAACCCCTTATTTAGAAAATAACTAGTATATACAAACCTAAAGCCAAACATTATGACAACTTTAACAGACCAGACATCAAAGATATTTAGTATAGATCTGGTGCAGAGCCATCCTATCCCTCCGCTTAATCCCACAACCACTCTCATGCTGGCCGTCGACTCCTCCCACTTCCTCTTCACCGTTTCCCTTTTTTCTTATTCTGTCTTCACCCCAAAAACGGTGCAGTCCTCTCCTTTCTTGTTAATCCCTCACAAGAAAGAACAAGTGAAGGATCCCCACTCCAATTTGCATTTTTCTCATTAGCGTTGCACTCTTCTCCTGCCCCTGTTGGGCTCTCCTAGTGCATCCTACGCCACGGGGTGACTCACATTTCTGCTTCTGAGTCAACCGCCAAACCCACTTGAGGTCACTGCATCATCTTCTTTTGTGCCTAATATTCTCCAAGCTCTCATTAGATAATACCAAGACAGACAGAGATGTGATTATTTCTATATTAGGACAGGTTGTGACAGTATAGTTTTCTGTTACAGCCCAGCCTGATCGATCCATTTCTGACTGGTGGAAATTTGGTACAGACTACTAAAAAATAAAGCTGCTCTGACAAATGAGATCCTTACAAGGTTGTGTAAGGATGTGTTGTGGCACGTCTGTAATGGGAGCATTGTTAACAGGCCTTCAAAGCTTTTAAAGTCAACCAAAACTAATTTTGAAGACTAATTTTCTTCGATAAATTGCTTGATATGGTAGATCCGCAAAAAAAATGTAATTAGGACAACAGGAAAAGGTACAGGTTCTAGATCAACAGAAAAAAGGTACTGAAAATTCAGATTCCGAAATGAAAATGCCACCAACCCTTCACGCCCCGGTAATAACAGGAAGAGGCAATGTCTTGCATTTCCGACATTTGCATCCCGGAAAATAGTAATAATTTATGACATCATAACACATGCTTGTCATGCACTCAATACCTATTTCTAATGAGAGTCCTGCACCTTAACCAGGATTTACGTTCCTGTTTGCAAAGTCTTCTCCTTCATCTTATCCACCGTGTGCTACACACGTGGACAAATGTTATAAGACATTACAGCCATGGCAATAAGGGTAATCCTGTAATGACTACCGATCACTTGTTAAGTGTAGTCAATTTCTCCATGATCTTTCTTTAATGAAAGCACTGGCATGACTGCCAATTTATCGCTCTCCAGGAGCCACTATTCATTGCAGCTGCTGCAGGAAATCATCAAGGTGAAATTGTGGCCCCTGATGATACCATTATTGTAATGATTCCCTGAAAATCAGCCTGGCAGCTCCTAATGAACTGGTGGCATTCTCATTTCTGAACGTTTAACCTGCAGTACCCTCTGCAAATGATCAATAACAGAGGGCTTCAGATGAAACAATGGAAAGGACAGCTGTGTTGACTGGTGATATGGGCATGAAAAACATGAATAATCTATCTGTGTTCCTTTTATCTTTGGTAATCTAATTGAAACCTGTTTACACATCTTATTTGATATGAATATGAAGTTCTTTCTTTGATGCCAGTTGTGTTTATATTCCCCAGGACTATCACAAACTGCAATCTACGAACGATTCAAGCGCGTGCATTTGCACAAAACCCTCATCTCCGTTACATGTGAGTATTATCTCAAATTCGCTGTTTTTGATTTTAGATCAATGCAAGCATGACTACATTTTGGTTATTCATTTAAATCACGCAGAGCTGGATTGGACATAGTGGCAATTCATTTGGTCAGTCACATTCTAACTGGTTCTCTGGCTCATGTCTATGCGCCAAGTGGGCGGAAACAGCCTCCGATATAAGCAATCGGACAGGCTGAGTTGGAGTAGCTCATCAGCATTTAATGAATGGGATAAAAGTCATTTAGAGGCTGTCTTCACTTGAGTCACAAATGGAGCAGATGGACATGCTAATTGTGGAGTCGTTAAGGACGAGGATGGGAGCTTCATCAGTGCAGATTTAAAGGGACTCCGAAATGCCAGGGACTGAAGTTGCACACTTAAAGTGCACAAAAGTGTCAGAGTCACAGTTAATGGGCGCCAGTGCAGACAATAAGGATCATTAAATGTTACGCTTTGAACTATGTGAAATTTTTAGCTACACATTGACTTTAAGAAAATTACAGCCACAGTCACAGTTAATCTATTGTTCTAAATGACACAATGCTTTTCCTGTTTGTGATTGTGATAACCCATTTAACTTTGATATGTTTGACCACAATAGACCTTTTATTAACACATATGCACTTAGTGCTTAATTTACTGCTAATTTAGCTTTAAACTGTAATGATTGAGCCCACTGGCAGTGCATTAGACTTTCAATCAATCCAACAATCAGCGGTTTTCACCGTGCTAGCGCACACCTTCATGGATCAGTGGATTAGTCGATTGTGTTTCAATAACAATTTTTAGCCTTCATGTCCACTCAGGATTCTTCTTGTATTTGAGTCCTTTGGTGTCCAAAGCCTGATAATTGCTGCTCTGTCATGGATGTTTTTGATTCCTCAGCTCCTTCCAAAACCCTTCCAAACATCTTACATTTGTATATTTCAATTATATACATTAATTACAATTATTGTTCTGTGGTGTATTTAATATATTTACATTTTTGCCTATGTTTTTTTCCTTTATTTTTATTTTATTTCTTGCTAGGTGTAAGTTTCGACTTTAAAAAGATATAATTCCAAATATTTTTTAAAGTATATCACAACTCTAAATACAAATCTCAAAATTTCAAAACTCAAAAATAAATATTTTATGTAAATTAGGCCAAGGATTCCCAGGGATAAGTAGACACTTTCAGAGTGGTCAAACTCAGAGTGGTTTTGGTCACAGTCACCCTAACCCTAACCCTAACCCTAATTTTTCATGTTCTATTGAAATAGCTAAAAAAAAAAAAAACGCAGTTGTAAAAAATCACTGAATGATGAATGGTGAAATAGCTAAAAAAAAAAAAAAAACGCAGTTGTAAAAAATCACTGAATGATGAATGGTGAAATAGCAATTCCAAATAAGCATCTAAATTTTACTGTTTTTGCTGCTAATTATTGCCAGCAAGCTAACCTTGGCATAGCCTAACTAGCTAGATAGTTATGTTGGGCAAATACTAAGCGTGATTGCTGATGCTCAACCACCATAGAAAACTAGCTATTTAAGTAAAACCTAAAGAGTGTCTACTTTTCCCTAGGAATCCTCCAAAAAATCTGATTTGATTTAACTACATCACAGAAAAAAAGACTTATTTAATGTCATGTATATAACATAAATATATAAAATTCATATTCAAATAGTTCCGTCAGCTTCTAAGCTCCATACCTCCACCTCACACTAAGGCAGGATAAATCTGAAGGGCCCGTTGTCATAGGGGAAGAGGAAAGGTCAGGTCCTGCTGGGGGGACTGAAAAGTCTGTCCCTCATTAACTCAGTCCCAGCCTACGTAATGCTTTGTCTGAAAATGTCACTTTAGAGAAACTACTTTCAATGTCACCTCGTTCAGTCAGGGCCAATTATAAAGTGTTTACCCCCACCTGACTCAACCACCCTACTCACGCACGGCATTGTTCCGTACGAGAACAATTTCCAAGCAATTTCACTGAATTTAAAGTAGGTTTTAAAGTATGATGATATCTACAGTATACAATGGAGAAAAAAAAAATCTACTTGGCATTGTTGCTGTTGCACTGACAGTGACATGTAGTAATGAGTTTAATACGCTATGACACCTGCCATAACAAAATCAGAGGCTCAAGGCACAAAACTACAAACCATCACCATTGCCCTGTGTTACTAAAGGTTTTAGTAACACCTGTGTTACCCTGTGTTACAGGTAAAACCCTGTGCAATCTTTATAACACCTGGAAAAAATATGCATACTGATTTACTAAGGGGGTCTATGGAGAATAATTTTTCACATGAACAAAATTACATGTCTATTTCACATTCAGTCTCATGTCCAAAATTAATTATCATGCAGCTGTCATCAGCGAAGGGGTTCTGATGTATCCCGAATAAAGATCAGCTGTTTCTGTAGGACTTTCCCGACATCTTCTTGGTTTTATCTGACTGCTGAAGCCATGGTCCTGAAAGAGCTCACAAAGGATGTATGAGATCTCAGTGTTGAACGGTATTGATCAGGAGAGGGGTACAAAAGAATTTCCAAATCAGATGTACCAAGGAACACTGTGAAGCCCATCGTCAACAAGTGGAGAAAATGGGACATCACAGTGACATTACCAAGAACAGGATGTTCCCCCAAAACTGATGAAAATACAAGAAGAATACTTATCATGAAGGCTACAAAGAGACCCACGGGAACATTCCAGGGGCTGCAAGAATATCTGGCAAGTGCTGGTCACTCCATGCGTGTGACAACAATCTCTCGTAATTTTCTCTCGTATTTTTCTGGGCTATGGGGTAGGGTGGCTATTTGGCAGCCTTTCTCACGAAAAAAAAAAAAAAAAAGATCCAACCCTGCCTTAATCGCCTTGAACCATGTGGCAAAATGTGTTATGGTCTGATGAGACCAAGGTAGAACATTTTGGGCATAATTCTAAAAGATAAAGATGTTTGGCACAAAACCAAGACAGCTTATCGCCCAAAGAAGAAGATAGAGGGAATCATGAATTGCTCCAAATACCAATCTACAGTATTTTGGCACAAAAGCTGCAGGTCTCTGTTAGACAACAAAGGAATGGCTTCAGAAGAAGAAGATCAACGTTTTGGAATGGCCCAGTCAGAGCCCAGATCTAAATCGAAAACCTGTGGAATGACTTGAAGAGCTTGAAGGCTGTGCACAGGAGATCCCCTTGCAATTTGATAGATCTGGAGCATTCTGCAAGGAAGAGTGGAATAAAATTGCTAAATCAAGATGTGCTAAGTTAGAAGACTTGAAAAGACTGAGTGCTGTATTACAAGTAGAAGATGCTTCAACAAAGTATTAGTCAAGGGGAGTGCACAGTTGTGCAACCAGGTTTTTCCTTTTTTTCCCCTCTAAAACGTTCCTGTTTGTTTTTCACTTGAATTTTGTTGGTTGCTATATCACATTAAATGAGGAAATCTGATATGATTTATCTTGGTTTCAATTTATTTATTTTTTTTGCATCACAAACATCCTGCAATTTTAACGGGGGTGTGTAGACGATGTATATCCACTGTAGATTAAATTAACACCTGCAGTGTAATTTACTAAACCTAAAAGTCACTATAAGCGATTACATGCACGATTTAGTAACACAGAAGGGCAGATGCTAAGTTTCAGCCAGTTGAAGACCAAATTATGCCATATGCTATATCTTCATAATAAGAAACTTTATTTTGAGCTACTAAGGTATAATTTTGATAATAACAGATTTGCAGAATGATGACATTTGCATCTCTGACAACAACAAGCATTCAAAGAGAGGCTGTAAAGGTTTTCATTCACATATATCTTATTAGCAGAATAGTATCAGAGTATTTCTAAACTAAATATCCTGCTAAAAAAGTTTTTTTTTGTTACAAATGAGTGATCATGCAGTATCACATGTCAACTGTATATGCTGTAAGTTAAACTTATTTTGTTATGTGGAAATGCAGAAACTAACAGCCAAAATGCTAATAACTATCTGTATCTCCTTTAATGAGAGTGAAGTAGACCTTATAATGTGAAAGTCTATGACATTATAACTCTTGAACACAACCCAACAATCTGGTTTGTGTCAGAGGAAATGTGGTCATTTTAGGCCGGTGGTCAGAGAATGAATTAACACAGCGACAGCTATTGAGTCCTTTTTTATGGCACTGCAATGATCGTTCTGCACATCAATAGAAGAAATACTAAGGATGTGAGAGAATATAACTGTAATATTTTTGTCTCACATCAGCCTGAACTGTATGAGGTGCTAAATCCGCAGGGGAAAAGGTTTCAATGACCTTATTTTCTGCTCCTAAGTGTTTTTGACAGACTCCAGACACCATCTGGGATGCTCTGTGTATCGTCCAGTGACAACGGAAGCAAAACAGCTTGGGTTTACAATGTGTCCAATTTATAATTGATGCACGGGGCTTTGACCAATTATTTTACTTCTGAAGTTCTGGGAATGGGTCAAAAAAGAGAGTAAAATAGTTTGACATTTGTGAAAATATAGGTCTGGTGGTTAATGGCTAGAAAATTGACTCTGTTTTTATCTTCTTCAAATGCCACTGATGGTTTCTTTTACACTCGAGACCTTCTTACTACAGACTTGCTGTCCGTTCAAATTGTTGTTGTTTGAACTGGTTTCATGTCAGGCCTCAGGCAGACAGTTAAAGCAGAAGAAAGCAAGTGTGTTCTAGGCCATCATCAAAAGACCCCAGTGTGTAAACACACAGTCTGTGTTTAGCTGCTGCAGGGTGACGGGCTAATAGCTGCAACTGCAGGAGCAGGATACAGTGACCGCTCTCCCACAGGAGGACGTGTCACCCTGCTGTGACAGTGTACTTGGATCAATAGCAGCTTTTACACGTGTTACACCCATTCGCTGAACCATGCACGAGCCTCTGGGGATATGCTTATTCCCTGTAGCTGATAAACTCTGAGACGTCTACGCACAGGGAATCCCCTGTAAATTTGCTTCTCCCTCTTTGTCATGTCGAGGCGACACATTCCTGCTATTTTTTTCTGGTTCGAAAGCTTTCAGCACGCTTAGCTGCCGACTGAACAGTGACAGTCGTGCTGTAATTGACAGATGAGTCAATCCCTCCAGATCCCATTCTGCTGGTGGCAGCGTCGGCTGAAACAACAATGCGCCGTTTGAAGGTCTAGATGAGATGAAGGCGGGTTGCCTTTGACAGACGGCCGCTGGAGCTCTGTGTACACAGCTTGGAGAAGGTGACGGCAAGAATACTGCGGCTCAACTCTGAGACTGGGAGAAAGGTTTTCTCAGACCTTGGGGAGTTGCTAGCAAAGATGTCTTCCATTCACACCTTGTCTGATCACCACTGAGGTGGGCCTTGTTCCAGCCTGCTCATCAGACTCTGGCTGGGAGTCGATTTTTTTGTGGCGCGGGGAGCGACGCGCCTCCTGCTTGCATCCTGTGTGCTTTTTCTTCTTTCCGTCAATATTGGACATCTCTCTTTCCATTTTGGTCTAAGCACAAGAACTTTGTCAGCACCCTAAGGGGGAACTCGACCTTCCAGTAATTAGCTTGATTGAGTACATGAGTCTAGCACAGGCAGTTGTTTACCCATTTTTGCCAGTTTTTCTCAGCATACTATCCCCAGTCATGCATTAACAAAACCAGGCTGGGATAAAAATAATACGGATTCTCTAGTGTATTATGACCAACTGACACTGCAAGTGTTTATGAATTGTCTTATACCTATGTCACAGCGTAGACAGACTTCCATTTTTAACCAATGTTTTAATTCATAACAATGTCTGTACATTCAAATCACACAAGCACATTTTCCATGTGATGTAATTTCCAAGTATAAATTGTTTTCTCCACATATCCTAGCTTGTTAGGGAGCTGAGGTCAGGGAGCTGGGGTCAGGGCGCAGGGACCCAACAGTGGTGGCTTGGTGGTGCTGGGATTTGAACTCTGAGCAGTTGGCCAGAACCTTAACTATAACCTTAAACAATGATCACCAATAATCTTCCACAATGCCACGATTGTGTTTGTCCCACAATGATATTTATTGCACCAACACGAGGAACCAGAATAAATATCTCCCTCTAATGTTCCATTCAGTTTGTTGTACGTGTGGGAAATTAAAATTTCTGATGAATCAGCATTCCTGGTTGTTCCATAAAACTATCACAGAATGCTCATTAGCTTGTAAAATGTTGCCTTAGATAATAATACAGCTGCTACGGTCCTGAGCAATATTTGATCATTTAGCCCCTCATCTGTGTGGCGCTGTCATGACTAAAGTACGCTTAATTGCAAGAAATCCTAACATTCAAGTGCACTGTTGTTCTGTTCTGTAGTGCTCCAAATATAAGTATCTGTATATGTATTTGGATTTAAACCCAAAGTGGGTGTGGCTTAAACCTTTTAAACCTTTTTTTTTTTTTTTTAATTAAATATGAACGCTAGCACTATGCCCTCGGAAACACTGGAAAAACCTCAGAGATAGAAGTACCAGCACCCTCAGCAGTTCTTTATAGCACAGTTAGTGCATTAGAGACGTGCATAGGCCTGTTTTTTTTTATCCTGTTCACCGAGTTATTATTTTTGCTTGTACCTGGCCATGATATTTTAGTTGGTCCTATTTCCCAAAATATAAACAAACGAGTAGCCTAATTTAAACCACCTTGATCCTGACCCTGCAGGTATAAGGATGCTGTAAGTGCATCACACAGCACCGCATGTTCATGTTAATGAATCTTTCTTTGTCCCATGAGCTAACTATCATTAAATCAGCTACAAGACACACAGCATTGCCAATTATGCAAAAGATCATCAAAGCTCTATGAGTGGAAACTCAATCGTTGCTTCCATAAGGACCTTCAGCCCTCGAGGATGCGTGGTATAACTCGGATTCAGATAACTCAGTGGACATGTATGTTTATCTGTCATGTATTTCCCTTTGTAATTGCCTGTCTGAATATAATTTTGAATACAGCACCATGATTTTTCCTCCACATGAAAACCCTTTCCCTCAGTATGCTGGCTTCATCTATTAGTGCCTTTTGTGAGTGTTTACCCAGCAATCAGGTTTCCTATTAAAGCAACAATCAAGGATTTCATTTGAATGCAGCAGTTGCCCTGGTGGTTCATTTCACTTTTTATTGATAACCAAAAAACTGGGGGGAAAACCACTACTGTTTAAGCTAAAATTAGTGTAGAGTAGGTATAATTTGTAAATGAGGCATATAAGGTGCCTGTTTTTTTAGGAATCAGGCAGGATTTAAACTAAGTAAACTAAAATTGCTTAATAAATGTCTGCTTATGTTGATTAGGGATTGCACTGATATATGATTGTTACATCTTTAAGCATCTGTGCCATTCTGTGGAATCTTAAGTATTTTCTCAATCAGGGAAACTGGTCATGCATGTTGAATTCTTGAATCTGACTGGTTAGTAGGTGTTGATTAATTTTCTACAGCATCTGGATAAAAAGTATGATATGTTATCCATTTATAAATTAAAATTGCAATCATTAGCAAATTACTGTGGTCTAAGAGGAATAAAACTCTTTGGGATGTGCTTTTATTGGAAAGTAATCAACTCTGGGCTGGTAACAGTAACTCTGCTTTGTGTCTGGCTGCGTCACACCCTGTTCTGTTTTATTCCTTACATGATCTGTGCATGTCATAATCTAATTCGGCATTCTAGATGTTTTAGAAGAGACCCATAATATTTTAAGAGTCAGAGTGACATCTGCTCGGGTCTGCTGTGCTTGTGGAGACTCTGATGAGCTCTTGAGACATTTCAGCCAACACCACGGAGGCAGTGCCAGAGACATGGAGGAGGCAGATCTTTGTCCAGTGCAATATCACAAGCACATGCTGCACATATACGGTCAGCTTCCTGTACCCTCTTCCCATGAGAGCTCTTTTCTTAAACCAAGCTAGGATAAAAACGTAAAAGACTTGCGCTACTTCACAGAGTGTGATGTTTTTGTCCATCAACAAAAAGAGTGAGAGAACATTCCTTTCTTCAGAGAACTAAATTAGTCTGTTGTTACAGCCATATAAGAGCATGCCTCCATAGGAGAATATGATTAGCTCTTCTTGACCCATGCTCAGGTTCCTTTGGATCCTTGGCTGGTGCCTTCCATTGGGTGAGAGCATCAAGAGCAGCTCTGTAAGGTCAAGATAGCCCGCTGGTTTGAATTTTGCACGGGAGTGCTGCTTTTCTCTCAAAAGAGAGAACTCTGCCAGTCCCTGCTGCCATCTGCCCTCCTCTTCCAGTTCATCAGAACAGCTCAAGATGGCAGGCCCAGGTGCCAGGGCATAGCAGCTCGGCAGATGACAGTTTTGAGATGCTGCTGAGAGGTGCTGGCCCTCCTCCAGATTGAGCTCACAGTAACAGCTCTTCGTTCATTATTGCCCTCTCACACCTTCGTTGTGCATGGTGTCAGTCTCTTTGAGCTTTGGTCTTGCAATCAATGCCTTTGATGGTGCAGACTAAAAAAGCAATGGGAAATAACAATTCAGCTGCAGATTCTCGCCCCTAGGACCACATGCGACCAAGAGCTAAGGGCTTCTGTTATTGGTGCAGCAGTATTAACAGATGAGAGGTTGAATTGATCTGTGAGTTTAATATGGAGGAGCCAGTGGAGAGACGACCTGCTGGGAGAGACCAGCTGGAGGAACAGTACCTTAGATGATCCTTCATTTACCCAGACTCTGAAAGCTACAGATCATTCATGTTTAAAATATTTTTATTCTTTGTTCCCTCCAGGGTTCCATTATCCCACTACCACCATCCACCACCACCAGCACTGCCACTTTCTATCTTTTTAAACATCTCTTGCCAGGATTATATCTCAAAGCGTGATGTCCGACGTCCTAAATTCATCCCTTTCAGCCGTTTTGCAATCATTGAAAGCCAGTTCCATCAAAGCTAGGCAATCAGATGAACGAGCATTAGAATAGTGAGTTGCTTGTCGGTGTGCCCTTTGGAAAATGCTCCCCATTTCTTGCCATTTTCCAGCAGAAAGAGCAAAATTATATCTACCATATGTGACTTCATTTATCATAGAATGCTCGGGCTGCGATAAAGCAAAACTATTCCAGCAGACATTCTATGTGCATCCTGTAAAATAATAATTGGGTATAATAAAGAGCATGGTCAATCAGTTAAAAAAACAATCACCTAACAGTGAACAGAGTACATCGTCAGAAAACATTCATAAAAAAAATAATTTGCTATTATCATCGTTTCAAAGTCAACGTAAACATAAAACATGTTATTCAGTATTAAATCCTTTCAGGGGCATTCATTTGAGTGCACAGACTCCCCAGTGTGAAAACTGTCACTACAGCAGTTCTGTAAGAAACATGGATCTGAAAATCTGTATTGAACTCATGGCAGGCATCATAAAAAATAAGATCCAATCATGTTCCGGTATGCACCGGTTTACCAGGGGCAGGATGTCGGTGTGGCAGGTTAGGGGCATTTCTAATTAGCATAATCATAGAATACAGAGTTCTTGATGTGGTTAACACTCTAGGCACTTCCTTAATTTTTCCTGTTGAGTAACGATTTTTTTTTTTCTGGAACCGTGACATCAAGCAATCAAGTGTTATTCAATTTAAAAAATATGGTCAAGTATTATGGTTTTGTGGACGGGGTTATAACATAGATTTAGTTATTGAAACGTTTTACTATTTGACTCCTATAAATCAATTTGCACTTAATATATCCTTAAATGCCTTAATAATAATAATAATAATAATATTCAATAATTTATTCAAGCTTCCAGCCTCTTTTTGAGGCCGTAATAATCTGCCCTTCCCTACTCATTTTTATAATATTAGTTGATTTGCACCAAATAGTTGGGTTTTTGTGAGCAACATACAGTATTTTTGTTTGAACTAGCAATAGAGAAAGATGTGGTAAATTCGCAAGAACTACAAAGAAAGAGAAGAAGAAAGACCAAATACGAGAGCACTATTTGTCCCACCTTTTAATAACCCATCAGCGCAGATCAGCCTGTGCTCGACATCAAAATATTGTTTTCCTTCTTCTTTCAGCTATGATGGCAAACCTTTTAGGACTTTGCGTGTTGTTTTTAAATTTAAAGCAGATATCTGCAGCTATGAATAATAGACAGCTGTATGACTCAGCCTGGGTGCATTGAGAGGCAAAGGAGCATCAGTGGGATGGGAGGCGCCGCACCTGCACCAAAGCGCCTTTTGAAACTTAGCTCTAGCCATTCTGGAGAAATCTTTTCAGCCCTTGAACCACAGATAGGCAATTATTCTGCAGCTTTATGTTTACCTTTTTCCAAGGTTATTTGGTAAGATTTTTTTTTTTTGTGCTGTTATGTAATGACAGAAAGATGCCGTTTAGTCAGTCGTTCAGTGTGGGCAGTTTCACTCTGGCTGATTCACGGCACAGTCTCATCCTTTTGGAGAATTGTTTGAAGAGGCTTTATACATAATTCTCTGCCTGATCAAGTATGAATGGGCAGAAGGATGTATTTGCGTCTCACGCTGTTGGAAAGGGGTGAAACAATCTGAACCGCAATTTGAAATGGTTCATTCAAAGTTTAAGTTCAAAGGGATCTTTTCAGACGAATTTCTCATTCATGATGAAAATTTCAAGTGCCTGAGTACATCCTAACCTGAGCCAGCGCCAAGCTGTTGAACTGTAGTAGCAACTCTAAATCACTTGGCAGTAATTTTTTTTTTTTATCCACAAACTGATTCACTAATGAGTTTTGTTACACCTGTGCAAGTACAGATGGAACAAGATTATTTTTCTCAGTGTGTCCTTATTATAGTACTTATTATATAAGGGATAAGACGTGATGGGACGTGCTGTCGTAGGAAAATAATCAAGAGGGTGGTCTGATGCCACCCAGTGTGAAGTGGTGTTACTGTTACCATCCAGAAGTTGATTATTTTGCTATGACAGTATGTCCTGAAATGTTTTATTCCTTTTAAACTGCGGCAATTTGCCAACGATAGCAATTTTTCATTGATCAATAAACAAAACACATCATGACTTTTAATCATTTAAAGTTACATTGTCATAATTTTCCCTTCCCGGGGCATGGCATGGCCAAATGCTTTCATGTAATTTTGTTTTGGCTTGATATCATGTGTTTTTGTTTATATTGCCGTGCGCTCTCATTTCTGTTCTAGTCTTGTCTCCGCCCCTATTCCCTCATTGGGGTGTGTCCCATCTTTTCTGTGTTAAACCCTTAATTAGTACTTTTTTACGCATTTCTAACATTATGCCCGAGCCTTGTTTTCCAGTGTCTTGTTTCTTAGTTCCACAACTTCTTTCTTTTGTCTCTTGCCTGTTTTCACGATTTATGAATATGAATGATCTTGTTTTGATGTTGCCTACCTGTGCTCTGACCCAGACTATGAATTCTGACGGTTACACTTACATTACACTAAATAAAACATGCATTGAGATTTCGTACGGTACCTACAGTAAATTTTATGTTGTGGAAAATTCACAAGACAAGTTAGTTCCAAGTGAGTACAAGTTATTCTCTTACATCATAACAGCTATAAACAGTTATTCACATCACAGTTTTATTTTCCTTTTGAAATTATTAGGACAGAAAAACGCAGCTAGTCATTACAGTGAAACCGGAAAGTGTAAACTCCCATGGAGGAAAACTTACCGACAATTACGAAGCGCTGACACTGGAGACTCCTTCCATAAATGTTAAATAGATGGCTCCTTACAGAAAGCTTCACCATATCAACGAATATCATTTTTTTCATTGATAAATAGCATGTTTTTAATCTGTTTATTATTAGACTTAGATTTTGTGGAGGCCTGCTATATGGGTGTATGAATTGTTACTATGGAAATGATAAACATATTAGAACAAATGCATTAATATATACTTGTGATTTGAATTACTGTCAGAGTTGTGCTGTTAGAGAAAATTATTCTGTACCTTCTGACCAATCACATTTGAGAATTAAATAGCAGTGTGGTACAAAAAAAATAGTATTACACAGTACTGTGCAAAAGGGATAGGCACCCTAATTATTTTTTATGACTTCTGCATTATAGGGTCACAGTTGCAAGCAGTACTTTTCCAACAAAAATAAAATGTTACAGCAAAATATTTGTATTTCAGTAAAGAAACATATTACGTAGACCACATTTCAGACAAAAAAAAAAGAATGGCTATCAGGTTTTACCTGCAAGAACAAATGCTGAGATATGCTGAGAAAAACTTACCAGCCAATTTCCTTATAAAACTGTACAAAATGTACCTGAAACTACTGATGCATTTTTAAAGACGAAGAGTTGTCACACCAGATATTGACTTTGTTTAGTTTAGTGTTGTTTATTGTCCTTTAATATTCAAATTAATATTCAGTTTCATTATTTTTGGAGGCATCTTCGCTTTTCAGCATTTCTAAGACCTTACAGCATGCCTAAGACTTTTGCACAGTACTGTATATATTATATCTTTAGCACACATAAAGACTGAATAATATAGTAGTCAGTTAGTTAAAATGGGACAGCACAGATGGCGCAAGGAGTGGTATTGCATCAGGTTATTGAAATACACAGTGTAGCCACCACGGCTCTTACTGTGGCACCGAGCAGGGTCTCAGTTCTTTTTTTCTCCCTATTTGGCATGCAAATGCAGGGCCAGTCATTGTCCTTAGCATGGATCAAAAGGACTCTTCTCTAATACTTCTAAGACCTTATTAGTATGCATGGCCGAATAAACAACTATTAAGCACTAATAGATTGCACCATATCTAACGTCTATTTGTTTGAATAATAACTGTTAGATAATGCAGCTCATAATGAAGATGTGGGTTCTCACTTATCAAGTCTAAGTGCAACCTGACATGCTTTCCTGTAGAATCTTCCTTTAAAGTGACAGTTTCATTTGCCCAGTCTTCTATGAGTCCTCTAACAGTTTTGATCTTGGTAGCTATGGTACATTCATATGCATTTTGTAGTAAATTGCCATTGCTATGTGGTTTATTGTTACATGCCTAATGTATCAACCTGCTGTGTGCAGTGAGGGGAAATAATCATTCAGACACGTTTGTTTGTGTTATTTAATATACTTCCAGTCCATATATTCACTTCAATTCATTTGCACACATAATGTCCTTTGACTTTGTACTTATGAAAATAAGTATGTATTCATAGGCATAATCAAAGATGTATTTAAAAAATAAAATTGATAGGGAAAAAAGTATTCGGACACTATATTAAATCCAGGGTGTCCAAAAAGTCAGGAACCGATTGGAATATGTTAATCAAAATCTGAAAAAAAAAAACCCATGATATAGCAGCTTAGAAAATGCGTAGAGCATAAGGGTGAACATGTAGAGCATATGTTGTAAATAATAAATACAAAATTAAGTATATGTAGTTTTACTCTCATTGGTTCCTGACTTTTCAGACACGTTGTATATCTATACAAAACAAATAAACGTTCAGGTATGCTGCTACTCTTTGGGAAGATTTCATGCAACAGGTAGACAAGGAGATGAAGGAGATGAAGCTTCCTAATGTTCTCAGGAACAAAATTATTGAAAAGCACTCGAATAGTAAAAGCTACAGGGCCATAGCAAAGACCTTAAATCTCCTTGCCATTACGACTGGTTTAATAATATTCAGGTGGAAATTTCATGGAAGCCACACAAGATTTCGCAACGTGCTCTCAGACTAATGATAACGAGGGTAAGAGAGAAGCCAGCAGCCACTTGAAAAGAGTTGCAGGACAACTTGAAAGCAGCAGGAACAACCGTTATGGAGAGAACAATAAGCAATGAACTGCACCACAATCGTGTCCGTTCCTACATCTAACACAAAACTCGTCTTCTAAAAAAAAAAGGACAGACAAATCAGAACACTTTTGGAACAATATACTTCAGATTAAACAAAAACAGACGTCTTTGGCAATAATTCAGCTCGGTGAAAGAAAGGTTGAGTGAATGATCCAAAGAACACCATACCCACAGTGCAGAGGTGGGAGCATCATGATATGGGGCAGCTTCTCTGCAAACAGTACTGGGGTATTACACATCATCCAAGGAAACATGAATGGAGAAATGTACCAGGACATAGTGGAGATTTTAATGTTATTAGCCAAGAATTTGAAACTAGGGAGAAGATGGACGTTTTAACAAGACAATGACCCCAAACATACAGCCAAAATAACTTAAGAAGACCTTCCATGGCCTAGTCCATGGCCATCTCCTGACTTGAATCTCATTGAAAATTTATGGAGGATTTTGAAATTGCAAGTCCAAAAGCGGACCCCTGGTAATCTTGGGGAATTGAAGAGGATTTGCCAAAAGGAATGGCCAAAATTAAACCACAACAAGTTTATTATTTCTTCCAGTAATTAATGTCTGGAAGCTGTAATTGCTAATAACAACTTTGGAATAAAGTAATGTTGTTAATTTGTCGTGTCCAAATACTTTTTCTCTATCATATAACACTGTATTTAAAAATGTCTTAATACTTATTTCCCCTCACTATATTGAGGTATGTGTTCACTTTTTAAACATGAGCATTGCTCATTTTTATCACACTGCATATATTTATCCAAGACCGAAGAATATACAGTATGAATTAAAAATTCATGATATCAGTAATATAGTAGCAAGTGTCATTTTCTTGGAGCACCAGTCACCCTGGATTTTTGCCTTGTAATTTTCTTTGCTGGAGTGAAGTAAATGTCTGGCAGTCAATCCAATGATAAATGGAACGGGTTGAACGGATATATGATGGAACGGATATAGTTGTATGAATGCTACCTTAGCTAGCTAAATTTCTGCAGTACATAAACAAAAGTCCAGTGTGACTTTTCCTCCATAGTTCCTCCATTTTGTTTTTTACACACTGAAGTCTACATAGTTGACAGCCTATTCTCTTGTTTTCTAAATTACCTGCTACCATAAGAAAATCTTTTACTTCACGTTTCCTTTCCCCTTCAAGTGAATTGGATTTCCACCTGGTCTGACCCTTGTTTAATTTCCCGATTCTGTATACTTACTGTATACATACTGTATACGGTCAGAGCTGTTTCTTAGACACCTAGCAAGACACATCTGTGGCATTGTCATGATTTAAACCTCCAATCTCTTGACTTTAGGGTGCCAGGAGTGTCATTTCCTGTGCTCTGGTCTGCTGGGGTAGTGCAATAAAAATGGCGAAGGCTAACAGGTTAGATAAACTCATCAATAAGGCAAGTTTCAGAAGTGGTGGTGGAGTTGAAAATGGTGTCCAGATTGATAACAGATAACATATTACAGATAATATCTCCTCCACCTCCAGGGCATACTTGTCAGTTTGTGGAGTACCTTTTAGTAAAGATGATAGGAAGGAGTGCAGGAGGAAGTCATTCCTGCTGACAGCTATCAGACTGTACAACTGTACTGAAGCTAGACTTGGACAATATCAGGATCAGTGGGTTTGTAGACAGTCCAGGGTTGTTAGCCAGTAAGCGAGAGTGGCAAGGAAAAACTCCCTAAGATGACATTAGGAAGAAACCTTGAGTCGAACCAGACTCTCAAACAGAGGGTTTATCCTGGGCCACATCAACATTTTTGTTAGCCATAATGTAAGGCCATTAATTTTTCTTTTTTTTAAAAAACATATTTCCTATTTAGTCAATTAACACCAATACCTTAGGCTCTGAAAGTACAATAGGACAATTTTAGGAAAGAAGAAAATCTAACAGAAACTATTCAACTTTATGCAATATTAAGTCTAGGCCATAACATTTATTAAACTGACAAATTTATACAAAGTTTTAAGATAGTGAAAATATCTAATATTAAGAAAGACATTTAAGCACTCACACAGGTATATCTTTGTTAAAAACATACAGTACATGTCCTTAGTCTCCCGCACTCACTTTTCAACATATGTTTAGATCGCTATACTGGTTCTCTATACTGGAACTATACACACTATACACACTAAAGGCCAATGCTTGACGTGTTTCTGAATGTTTTTAGACACGGATCAGCAGATAGGCAACCATTTTATCCAGAGTTTCAGCACTGAGAGATGTGAGCTGACACTACAGGGCAGGTGTGAATTCTAGAAAATGTTGAGCAGAAGTAGAAAGTACTCTGGGCTTTTTCGGTATTATTTTTGCAATTTTGTGCAGGCTGACACTGGATAGTGGAATTATAAATCATTACAGTATAGAGGTGTAGAAGAGTAAAGGCAAATGGTAGTAAGTATATTGAAAGGATGTTCAGGATTAGCATACTGTGAATAAGCAGTATGGTGGGATGAGCAGAGGGCAGTCTTTATGATTAGAGTAGCAGCTCATATGTACGGATCTAAGGTATCTGATGAAGCAAAAGTGAGACTTGGGCATAGATAGTTTTTGGTAAATACAATCTACCCAAAAGGGTATCCATGTGAGATTAGCCGTAAAAACAGCATGTGAGTCACAATCACTGAAAGTTCCAAGCAGAAATAAAGCATTAAATCTGTGCAGTTCTTCAGCATTTATTGTATGTTCTGTCTATCCATCCATCCATTCATTCATCCATTCATCCATCCACCTACCCAGAAGCATCCAATAATGCACTCCTGCCATGCTATCTGATTCCTATAATTAGCACTGAATCAACAGATGTCCCTAGCTGACACATTTAGCTGTGAGTAAAGAGTAATACCAAAGCATTGCCTCTTCTGAGTCAGTAAAGCAACCAGCTGCCATACAGAAACATTCCCTCTGACTTCCTATAGCTCTCCTATAGCACATGGGGATTAATGACTCCCTGTGTTCTGCTCCACACCATTGGTCCATAATGAGGCAATGATTACAAAAATGAAGCATATTTTTGTGCCTACTCAAGCTCCATATTAAAGCTGTTGTCTTGAGTGTTCCAGTAGCTGCGGCAAATTACCATGCACTGAATCTGTAATACAAAATGACTAAAACGGCCTCTGTACATTTATTACTAATATTTCTCTTTCTAAATTAGTTCTCCGTGTTGAATGGTGAATGTACTGAAAATCATAACGTGAGCTGCTGTAATTCTTTTGAAACCCTCAATGCCTAAATATGCCATAATTAGAAATCCAAGAGCAAGAGAAACAGGTTGGTAGCATTTAGACTCGGAGACCTCTGACCTGATTATCCTTTTATCACTCCGTCACTTTGTCAGTTTTTCAATTTCAATATTCACCGGGTCCCTAAATTCACAGTGGCTCTTCACATCAGATGGCAAATTAATTTATTTCCTAATTTATTAACTTCCATCTAGCAAATTATTCTTTTTTTCTTTTTTTTTGCTGACATTTTTCTTCACAGTGGTGAGAGGTGACCTTTTTAAAGAGCATCTCCTTAAATATGTTGGTGGTTTTGACAAATAAATCGAAAACGAGACAAGACTGAAGATTTTTCACGTTGTGTGTGAATGCTCTGTGGGACACTCGAGCACTCCACCTTAGAGGAAATTCTGTAAATACCATGGGCTTCGCATCTGTCGCAACCATGTTTCTTCTCTCAGCCCTATAAATAAAATATTCATGTCACTAGGCAATTGTCTGATTACAGTGCTGATGTTTCCTTCACTTGGCTGAGCTGCTAGCTTGAGGCTCAGGAGTACACTGCAGATGATTCTCGCTGCTTCGTCACCTGCTTTGCGCTGACGGACTGGCCTTGATCTCTGAAAGGCGTTGATTCAGTGAACCTACAAAAATAAACAGTTCACAATGGCTACCTGTTCACGATGTGGGTGTGATGAGTTGACAGGATAGAAAGGAAAACTGACTGCTTGATAGCTCTGCTGTTAGAAATGGCTTGGTTTTATATTGTGTTGTAGCCATATATAATATATATATATATATATATATATGATGCATATATATATATGACTTTGAGGCTGAATATGTCACCCTAACGTCAGAATAATCCCACTATCACAAGTGACCACTTGTTAATACAGTGCTGCTAAATACAGCTTGAACATTTCCCTTCGGCAGGTTCCAGAAAAGAGAAAAATCAATTTCATGTTGGGATTTATGTAACATGGTTTGATAACCCCTGTCAGAAATTCTTGAGTCAATAGCAAGCATCAGAATACAAAAAAAAAAAAAAGGTACAGCCCAGACTTCCTGAGGAGTGAGAAAGTGTGTTTGTATGTGTATGTGTATGTGTAGGGGGTGATGACACCAGAGACCAGCGCAGAGCCAAGCAAACTCCTCCCACTGCATCAGCTTGCATCGCCTGAGCCTGTTGCTATGGTGATGGGTCTCAGCAGCGAGCCGTGCTTGTTATAAAACTCATAAGAGTTCCCAACGACCCTGAAAATGAGCCGGTCATGTAGGCAAAATAGGCCGCCTCTTCCTTCCTCAACCTTCCTGGTACTGTACAGAATCACTTCCGATATGACGAACTAATATTTACACATGCGTAACCCAACCCACTGCTTCTGGATTGACTGTCAGCATCGGAGAGCCATTTCAGTGGTACCAGAATAAGTTTGAATTTAGCGTCGGTATGTGCAGGCCAACATGACTAAGAACAATTAGCTTCACGTGCTGGATTTAATAGGATTAATTGCATAATTGCATATTGCAGGCAGACTTGTCTGTTAGGTAAGAACATGTACGTTGTTGTATTCACAGGAGGAAAATGCATGCACTGTTTTACTCAGTGAATTAGTAGAAGGACGTTAATTGCTTGTTTTCTGGTGGTGAGTTTTTGCTGTTTTAACGCCGTACTCAAGTATTCTCTTCGTAAAGATATGACGATTCATTTCTTTTCTTGATGCACCGATCACATTTCCTGCAACTGTATCAATCTCAATAGAAATAAAAATAATATTCAATCATTCACACTGGTCAAAATAATTATTTTGAATGTAAAAATAAAATTAATCTAATGATGCCAGTGCCCTTACAAAGAAGCGAGCCATGAATTCAGAAGAATGAATGACAGCAAAAGCAGAAGTGCTTCGTAAATGACTTCCCAGTTTGAAGTCAAATATCTGGGGTTTTTAGGATAACTCGAACAAATCATCAGCAGTGTGCAGACACTGCAAATACAGATTTCTCCAAGAAGCTTGAACTGCCGACTCAAATTTCTCAGTGTATTGACTTGAAATAAGTAGTCCATAATGTACTAATTGAATGGAAACCCACTGAATTGTGAATCAAATCGATTCACTTCAAGTCAAAAGATTCAAAACACTACAATGAAAAAAAAATATCTTAGCATGTGAAAATAATTCAAATATTGGCTATTTTATATAATATTTCTCATTATGATATTGATAATAGCTTTTACTAAATTCAGGCATGAAATTGTCTTATTCCATGGACACATCATTTTGTTTATTGAAATCATTTATTTCTAGAAAGAACTGCCAGTAGAATAAGAATATTTATGCTTGAAATTAGCAAAAGCAATCTTATATTTGTTTAAGAATATCATAACGATTTGTCTTGCTAAGCTAACAGTTTTTACAGCATCATTTGAGCTTAAACTACAGAATATCTGTTTACTTCTCAAATCCCTTTTTTTATAATCCATAACTATTTGGACAATTGACTGCAGACTAAAGATAAAAAAGAACCTGTGAAAAGGTTCTGGAAATGTTATTTATAGCTTTCTGTCCAATATCCCATGGTCCACCAGGCATAGATAACCAGGTAAATAACTTCCATTTTTGTTCAAAGGAGAAGCTTTCACTCCGTATCACGAACATCCATTTGCTAATGCCCCTTTACACAAAATGTGACCCCGATGTCGTTGGTTAGAAGCCATTTATGAGTTCCTGGTCAGCTTTTTGGCTTTTATAACGCCTAGCCTTTGATTGCCTCTTGAATTTGCCGACTGTGAAGCGCTCGAGTTCTCCTTATTGAGTTGGTGAAGCAGCTTCGTCCCTCGCAGCTGTGTTCCTTTTCTCTCAGCTCTTCTTGGCAGTGATGGAGCCTCTCTCTGACTTCCTGTTGCATAAAGCCTGCCTGGCTTTTGTTAGCTCCTTTAGTAGCACGTGGACTAAGGCTGTTGCACATAAAAATTTTAGACTTTCTCTGCTTTTATATATATATATATATATATATATATATACAATTTCTAAGTGATACCATCCACAGTAATCTCATGTATCTTTAGACTGTCCAGATGGGGCCATCCTCAGCAACAGCGAGTGGTTTCCATGTGATGAGAACTCCAACCAGAAGTAGGGCATCAGGATGGATCAGGCAGGTCCGGAAAGCAGAAGGGGTCAGGATCACTGGTATCTCAGGATTAGCATGTGTAGCTTGACAGAGAGAGTGAGAGCGAGAGAGAAAGAGAGAGAGAGAGAGAGAGAGAAAAACACAGATTATTAGGTATGCTTATTGTCACGTATTGGTTAAGGACAATGTACATTCTGCGCAGACTGTAAACAGGGACTCAAGCAAGACTAGCTATGACAGCATAACTAAAAGGGGGAGCCAGAAGGTAACACAGACACACACACACTCCACTTAATGTTGGGCCCCATCTCACCACCTCGTTGTCATGGGCGTTTAAATAGTTCTACATGAGCATGCTCTAATTAATATTTTGTCTTGTCTTACAGAAATCTGTCCAAGAACCCACTTACCACTCTCTCCTGGCAGCTCTTCAAGAACCTTCAGCTGGTCGAACTGTAAGTTCTTTAAGGCACTGACTTGTGTTTTTTGTTGTTGTTGTTGTTGTTATTATTATTTTATCAGGTTTCTATCATACAGAGTCAAACATCTTTCTCATGCACTATTGTAAGAATTTTAGACAATTATGGTTAGTAAAACAGTTGGCGAGATTTGCAGTGATTAGCACATTTGACTTCACAGTCGCCATGTAGTCCTTGGAAGATCCTGTGATTTGGTCAGGATGTGTGAACCTGCGATGTGTCATATTTTTTGCGGAACATTCGAGACAGATATCAGAGGTCAGGATGCTCAACAGCACATGTCCCACAAATCACTGTGATTGTTTAGTGTTTGACAAATAGTGCCATTTCCAATTAGAGATGTTTGATTGTACAGCAGCATCCATATGTCTAAATAAAAGTCCTCCATTATCTAACGGCATAGGGCAAAACTGCAGTTTCGATTGCTGTCTGCGATTTATTATGCAGCCTTTCTGCAGGCACAGACATTGCTTCAGTCTGTTATTAATTTTATATTCTTTTCCTTAGTCATATTGCAGTGGTCATCTTCACATTTCTAGCCCGACCGCTTGCTGATTAAGGACAATTTACTATGCATCATTACAACACGGCTAATTTGCTGGCTGTACAAGCACCATCAGCACTACATCTCACCCTTATAAATGTGTATTTGCATCAGATCTTGGAGCTTCAACACACGACCATAAGCAAGCGAAGCAATTGAGCTACTTAATTAAGACATGGCAGTGAAATGTATTGGTTTTGTCTGCTGGGAGCCTGACCTCATTTTCTTGTTTGTCATGAATATTTGTGCGCTCTGTTGTTAAATAAAGCGTGCAGTTTGTTCGTAGTTCATTGAGGGAGGCACTGTCATAGTGCCATGCCAGAATTAGTAAGACAATACAGCTCCTGGTGAATTAACATTCTCATGCCAGCCAGTCGCAACATGATGATTACCAAAGATCTTCTTTGTATTCAGGGCCATAACAAGGATCAAAATTTTAGCAAGGTCCACATTGCAGAAACCTGACCCACTTCATATTATACCACAATGCCGAATGTGTACTACACCAATTATTAGTTTCTAATTATCCATTATGTTATACTTCTGTTTAGGCCTGTACCCATAGTAAATTGGTAAACCAGTCTGGCAGGAGGAGGTTAATGCAGACTTCAACAGGGGTGAAGGCCATGTTTTTTTCCCCTTTGGTTTACCATTTATTTTATTTTTTATTTCCACAAAGTGATTACATAATAAAAAAAATAAATAAATAATAATGATAATAATCGCAAATTGCTATTATTTGCAAATAAAGATTACAAATGACTTTTTTTTAACTTCAAAGTGCTCAGTACTCACAGACGTGAAGTGCTCTCACTCATGACAGACTGTTCATGCTAGCAAATACCTTTGTGTGTGCACAATTCACGGCACCTTTTGCTCATTTTTGTATGCCCACTGTTGTGCGCTCAGGTCAACCATAGTGTTGCCATAGCCTGGGCAAAAATGTGAAAAGTTTTTTTGTTTAAATTTTTTAATGTAGGCTACTTAAGAGCATAGGATGCTTTTTGTACAGGCTAGGCAGATATCATGCTAAGCCTAAACAAAAAGCACACAATGACTCATGCACTCAAACAGTTTCAACCAGCAAAGCTCAACAGATGCACTTCTAGAACAATCTGGTCTACAGTCAGGTCCTTAAGTATTTGGACAGTGACACAATTTTCGTAATTTTGCCTTTGTACACCACCACAGTGGATTTGAAATGAAGCAATCAAGATGTGATTGAAGTGTAGACTTTCAGCTTTAATTCAATGGGTTTAACAAAAAATATTGCATTAACAATTTAGGAATTACAGCCATTTTTTACATAGTCACTCCATTTTCACAGGCTCAAAAGTAATTGGAGAAGTGACTGATAAGCAATTTCATGGCCAGATTTTTCCTCCTTATTTCATGATGAATTAAGGAGGTCTGGAGTTTATTCCAAGCACTGAATTTGCATTTGGTAGTTGTTCATAGGAACTCTCAATATGCAGTCCAAAGATGTGTTGGTGCAAGTGAAGCAGGCCATCATTAGGCTGAAAAAACAAAACAGACCTATCAGAGAGACAGCAGAAACTTTAAGAGTGGCCAAATCAACAATCTGGTACATTCTTAAAAAGAAGGAATGCACTGGTGAGCTCAACAACACCAAAAGACCTGAAGACCACAAAAAATTCTTTCCTTGGTGAAGAAAAACCTGCTTCACAACATCTAGCCAAGTCAAGAACGCTCTGGAGGAGGTAGGCGTATCATTGTCAAAGTCTATCAAAAGACGCCTTCATGAATGTAAATACAGACTGTTTACCTCAAGATGCAAACCACTGGTAACACTCAAGAACAGAAAGGCCAGATTAGGTTTTAATAATATATATATATTTATATATATATATATATATATATATATATATATATATATATATATATATATATATAAGCATACTACATCATCTGTCAAACATGTGGAGGCAGTGTTATGGCATGGGCATGTATGGCTGCCAATGGAACTGGGTCACTGGTGTTTACTGATGAATTCTGAAGTGTACAGAGCTATATTTTCTGCTCAGATTCAGTTAAATGCTGCAAAACGGATAGGACGGCGCTTAACAGTACAGATGGATAATGACCCAAAACGTACCACAAAAGCAACCCAAGAGCTTCTTAGGGCAAAGAAATTAAATGTTCTTAAATGTCCGATGACCTCAACCCAATTGAGCATGCTTTTCAGTTACTGAAGACAAAACTGAAGGCAGAAAGACCAACAAACAAGCAGCACCTGAAGGCAGCTGCAGTAAAGGCCTGGCAAAGCATCTCAAGGGAGGAAACTCAGCATTTGGTGATGTCCATGGGTTCCAGATTTCAGGCAGCCATTGACTACAAAGGATTTGCATCCAAGTATTAAAAGTAATCCTATTATTTATGATTATGTTAGTTTTTCCAATTACTTTTGAGACTGTGAAAATGTAGGGACTCGGTTAAACCCACTTAATTAAAGCTGAAAGTCTACACTTCAATCATATCTTGATTGCGTCATTTCAAATCCATTGTGGTGGTGTACAGGGGCAAAATTGCAAAAATGATGTCACTGTCCAAGTACTTATGGATTTGACTGTATATTAGATACAGTAAATGTGCTACTAATGTAGGAGAGCACATAACCCAATATGGCTAAAAGTTCATTTATGTTCAAGTGTGGGAATACTATTGTCTTGCTGCGGTTTGCATGAAATAAATCAATAAACAAACTTTTTTTCTTTTTTTTTAAGTTCTGGCGCTGTTACCGTGGTAACTCGGTCAGCCCTCACTTGGCACAGGCCTACTTCCACGCCTACATAAACTTTTCTGACTCAATTTAGACTGTTTAATTTTTATTGAGTCAAATATTTTGCTTTACAGTTATCTCTTTTTCTTTCTGTGTGTGCTTGTCCTCATTTTCTCTCTTGCTTCTCCTCACTGATTACTGGAAAAGTATACATTAAAAGTGCCCTGTATCCTGCAGCCAAAACAGGGCATATTAGCTAACATTACTGCAACTCGCAAGCTGATTTGGCTAGCAATGTTACTAGTTTGCATTTTATAAACTGCCCATCGCCCTCATAACCACTCAAATTTATATATTCTCACACAAACTCAAATATTCATATCACATCTACACTATATGGAGAAAAGTATGTGGACAACTGACCATCACACCCCTGAAGTCAGCTGAGAACTAATCATTACTGCTGTCTTGGAATGCAAAATATTCACATAGTCTATATATCCTACATCCTGCCTCTACATTATCAGGATGTTGTGGGTTCAATATCAAATTTGACAACTCGAGTTGCTAACAAAAACCTTCTGAAACTTCTGAGATCCGGAACTCTGTGTCCTAATAGCTAATTACACTTATGTTTTTATTTCTGGTGGGTTACATTTAAATGGTCTCGTCTATGGTCTTTGTTTATGGTCCGTTCTTTGCATGTATGTATGGTTGTTTGAAAAAATGAGCAGTATTTTTGAAAAGAAGTCATTTGTCTGGGTTTTGAAAATAATTCATTTGTGTAGAAAATATATGCCAGACTAGATTTTTGCATTCTCAGTAAATTGTTGAAAGTAGGGTTGTTTTTTTTTCCCAACCTGAAGCCACCATCAGTCACAGTGAATTAGGCTTATTTGCCAGGTGGGTGTTGCAGTTTGTTTGTAATTATTTCAGTGAAGCTCAGCATGAGAATCGCTGATAAAGTGGCCACCTGCACTCTTAGACCCGCCTGAATCCGGCACAGTCCACTTTATCTTTACTGACAGAAGAGGCCCTGTCAGTGCTCTAAGCTCTTAGGCACTATATGTGTGTTCACATCTGAAGGATTTGATGACGCGCCATGACGGCCGAAACTGCCATCGGAATACTGGAGCTCACTCTAGGCGGTTAAATAGCCAAGTCCAAATGCTACACAAAAGAAGGGCCAATGTGTTTAGTGTTTGTGAGAGTTTATCCAGATATATTATTAAAGAAAACTATGTGGGGGAAAAAATAAGTCTGAGATACGCCCCTAAATAGGACATAGACCAAGCAACATTTTTCCAATCTTCAACTGTCCAGTTTTGCTGAGTCTATGCCCACTGTAGCCTCAGATTCTGTTCTTGGCTGACATTAGTGGAACCCAATGTGGTCTTTTGCTGTTCTGCTTCAAGTTTCAATGTGTTATGCTTTTCTACTCACCACGGTTGTAAAGAGTGGTTATTTGAGTCGATCTGTAGTTTCTCGAATACTCAAACCAGCCCACTTGACATCAGTAACCACGCCACCTTCGAGGTTACTATGATAACATTTCCCCCCCATTCTGATGTTTGATGTGAACATTAACTGACCTGTATCTGCATGATTTTATGCATTGTGCTGCAGCCATATGATTGGCTTGTTGGATAATTGCATGACTGTGCAGATGTACAGGTGCGGTCAGCGAGTGCAGATTATGTGCACAATGTACTGAATATATATCACCGTATTGCCATTGTCCTGGTCTGCGCCTTCAGCCTGAAGCATGGAGCGCTGCCAGAAAAATCATTTCTCAGTATTACTCCTGTTATACTTGGGCACGTCGCCAAAAGTGGTCACTGGAAAAATATGACTTACCCAGCACAACATGTCATTCAACGCAGTTATCTATTCCTGGGTCCTTGGGCTGAGAAGCAGTTATCCTTATAGGACCCTTGTTTTTATTGAACACTGTGTGTATAGTCCTATTGTACTTGGTTTCTTCATTTGTCTTTAAATGTAGAAGAATTTTATTGACTCGTCCATTTTAAAAAAATTTATTTGCAGCCCTGTTTCGTGAATCATGCCTAACCAAGAATTGCTAGCACACAAAGGATTACCCTCCTGTACTTCAATAAAACAGATTTATTGTGCAGACAAATGATTGATTGTTGTAATTTTACCATTTTTTTGTCTAGTCCAGTCATCTCTTTTCATCCCTTACCTTTGTTTTATTTCAAATTATGCCATATTTTCTCATTACCAGCTCAAAACCGAAGGGGCAAAAATGTTAATCTGATCCTGCGGATACAGAGCTGTTTCTGGCGAGTTGCTCTGGTAGTTGCAAAAGAAGACAAAAGAAAATGCAGAGAGACCTGAGAGCTCACTTCAAAGCCGGGGTTCTTTAGACTATGGCTGCAGACTAAATCAAGCAAATGGCACACTACAGATTCATTCAGATTGCATGAAAGGGTTTGCAAAATGATGGAGGGTTTGAAAACATACAGTGAAGTACTGTCTTCAGTTCCAAGCATAGAGATTACTGGAAGGGCATCATGCTGAGATGAAAGCCCATGTATAATCATATACAGTGCAGTTTGCAGTCTCTCTTCATTCTGATTCTATAAGTTGCAATGTTGAATTGTGATGATTTCTAGGTTAGTAATTGCTGATGTATAGTGACTATCCAAATGCTTGTTTATTTGTTCAACATGCTTTAATGGAAATTACTCTTATTTGCTATGCAATAGAATATTGGATGAAGAATGAATGAATGATAATAGAACATTGCAAATCATCAAGTGACCCAATATTTGCTGGATAATATAGTCAGGAAAATAAAGAAAATATTTATGTTTACAGATCTGTTATCAAACTAATATCATATTCATAATAGGGAACTGAATTAGAGTCTAGACCCTTTTTTTTTATTCCAAATTATTCTCTCTCCTGCTTTTCACACTTCTTTTGTTGACCTCTAAGCCAAAGATAAAGTGGTTTTGTCCTCTATTAGTGCTGATGCATAAAGTCACAGTACTTCAAAGTCTCTAAAGGTTTGGGTAGTTTCAGAACAACTCATTGTTGAGTAGTTTGATGTGACCTATTTTTTTTGAACATAATTCACTTTTATGTGTGTGTTGGATAATTTCATGTCAGAAGGTGTTGATTTTTTTTTTTACAGAACGGCTCTGACAATAGTACTTGTATGGTGAACACTCTGATTAAATAAATGTGTTGTTATTTTACAAAGACAACTGTTAATTATAGATATGGTGAAGTTTCTGTGAGGAGACATTTATTTATGGGGTGGTAACAGTAACAAAATCTACTGGGCTGCATCACACCTCCATGTTGTTGATTATTTTCCTATAAAAGCACTCCCCAAAGCTTGTTGTAGTCCTTACTTATGTAACATGTTGCACCTTATCACCATAATGTAACAATTAACCATGTCTGTTCTCTGCTTGACCTGACTGTGTGCAGGCGACTGGAGGGGATTGTGTTCAGCTGTGGCTGTGAGATTCGTTGGATCCAGCTGTGGCAGCAGAGAGGGGAGGCAGGTTTACACACCCAGCAACTCTTCTGCAAGACTGGCGCCAACAAGATCCGTCTGCGTGCAATGAACATCGCTCACTGTGGTATAAACCCCTTATGAGCACCTCTAATAGTCAGGGAGCTGTTACAGTGGTTGCTTTGATATCAAGGCAAATGTAAACTGTATATTGCAAATGAGTCACTCTGTACACAGTGCGGAAAGGAACGGATTTTAAAAAATTTAAACTGGCTAGGATTAATCTCACGCTTGAGGTATGGCTAAAAGTCTACCAGTCTGTACCAAATGTGTGCCTCTGAAAGTTCATGCTCATGCGGTTTTAAGTGCAGGTCTTAACCAAAATGGCCTTAACTGCTAAATAGGTGGTATTTGGGGTGAACAATATGGCGATACAATGCAATACAATACAATACCATACAATATAATATCACAGCAACTAAAGGTATTTTTACAATATATGATATTAATGTGCAAAAAAATCCAAAATATCTAAATAGCCACAGCACATGACATTTCTGCAGTACTACATCTCTGTCCTTGTCCTTTGTCTGTAAAAAAAAAAAAAAAAAAAGTCACTCACAACCCAAAATACACAGGAAGTTTGATTCCTTTTTTGCGCTTCTTGGGTCACTTCAGTCGAGCCCCTTTCTCACTGCAATTGAATTGTGCTAGAGTTCTCTTGGAAGCAGAATGAGATCATATGTTTTGGTCTGTGTGTGATTGCTGTGGTCTCACCTGCCTAAACAAACCACACAGAGGTTTTCAAACCAGGTGTCCAAACAGAATAAACACTGCATATCTGAAAGTACCCTAAAGTGTTTACCTTTGAAACAGTCTAGAGTTTGACTCAGTCTTAGTGAAAATGTAGTTTTTGTCCAATTGGTGAAACAACCTTAAATAAAATCCAGAAAGTTACAAGTATAACCAGCCGAGAATGCGTTGCATCTCTCATCTCCCTCTTCAACCCTCCCGAGCGCCTATAGATTATTTTTACAAGAATCCTAACACTGAGCTTGATCTTGTCTTCTTTCTAATGCAGACCTCCCTGATATCAGCGTAACTCACAGTAACCTGACGGTGATGGAGGGCGACAACATCACAGTCAGCTGTAACGGTTCAGGTTCTCCATTACCTGATGTGGACTGGACCGTGAAAGGACTTCACTCTATCAACACACATCAGGTGAAGGCCACTCACTTGCTACATGCTTACAGAGCTCATAGATGCTTACATACACATATACTGATAACCCTATTACGCTATCCTGCATTTTTTTTGTCTCTGCCTTCTAGTCAAACGTCTATTGGCCAAACATTCACTCCATCAACCTCACGCTTGTCAATGTAAGCCGGGACGACAACGGCTTCGTCCTCACCTGCATCTCTGCAAACGTGGTCGGGATGACCAACATGTCTCTTCAGCTGGCTGTGCAATGTAAGTGGCCCTCACCCTTTTGGTGTAATCGTAATGACTCAAACATTTCCGAGTTAGATACCTTTAGGGAAATCATTTTTTGGCACTGCAGTATTTAATTCAAGATGTCAAAATGTTAAAAGCTTTAGAGGTATTATTATATTCAAACAGTCCCGATAGGTTGTTATATGAATTATTATATGCAATCAACTCAGACTTGGCATTATGCACTTCTCTTCTTGCTTTTAATGCTGCTGGGTTTTTTTTTTTCACCACACATCCTTTTGGCGAATTCATAAAAATTCTGCAAAACTGTTTTGCATTCACATAATCTCAGTTTAGCTGCAAAAGACATAAATTACAGTTTCCAGTATTTGCCATCACAAGAATAGTCAGCATAAAATTACACTGCATAATAACTGCCGCATAATAACACGAACTGTTAAAATTCAGGGATGCTGCCTGCAATAATCGTTTGCCCAAAGCAAATATTGTGTAGCTGCCAAAACAATACTTTGGTACATGCTTGAATGTGGTTGTTTACTACTTTCCGAATTTTCTTCTCAGACAGTTTTCTTTTACTTTTTGCTCCAGTGTATTTACAGTAACTACTGGTATCAGTCTGCAGTGTAGAAATTTTGACTCACACTGGTTTAATTCCATTTTTTTTTTGTTTTATACACATCACTAAAGATGTTGGTCGATTGGGAAAGCAGAGGATATGCACAGGAGTCAGTTGTTGTGACAGGCAGCTCTGTAATTACATGCATTAGGAGATCATTGAGTCATCTGAGCTTATCTGGTGGGAAATCTTTAGTGAACAGTCTGTAACTGTATGCTTAGGACTGGTAGGTGATATTGATAACTGTGATGATATTATGGGCTGATATTAACTTGATAAAAAAAATTCTACACCACAGACTGATAACAGTAGTTACTGTAAATACACTGGATTAGAAAGTTAAAGGAAACTGTCTGAGAAGAAGTTTCGAAAAAAATGTCAGGATGAAGTCTCTAATTTATATGGTAACAGTGAAATTCACACTTACTCTCATGTTCTGTTCATTACTCTGCAATTTTATGCCTTATTGGCCAATGCCAAAAATACTACTGTAATGTACATATGACTTTTTAACATTTTTTTTAGTGTTGGTAAAATGGATCAGAACAGAACAGAGTTAAAGACTCGACACACAAACAAGGTTCTACCAGATCTCTTTGTTCAGGGAAATTGTGCTGGATACAGATATCACTACCCAACTTCCCTGGAGGACTAGTGGTTAGGCCACAGTGCTCTCACTGCTGTGGCCCGGGTTCAATTCCCAGTCAGGGAACTATCCCCAGCCACTGGGATTACGTGCAACAGTGTGCTCTCAGTGCTGGTCCCAAGCCCGGATAAAATTGGAGAGGGTTGTGTCAGCAAGGGCATCCGGCATTAAAAGCTGTGCCAAATCAAATATACGTGGACCGATGATCCGCTGTGGCGACCCCTAATGGGAGCAGCCGAAAGAGGAACAGCAACAGATATCATTACCCCTTTTCCACTAACACAGGGTTTAGGAGAACAGCAAACCGAGAACTGTGTTATCTTTCCACTGGTTTGGGAGAGGAACAGTTGGTTAGCTGCTCAAACGAAGCATCAAAAAATTTTAATAACTATCTCTACTTTGTTTTATCATTATTAGGCTACTGTAATAGTTACTTTAACAACTGTGTTAAGGACTTAAATGTGTCAGTAGCAGTAAAACGTTCATATTGGTTTATGAATATTTCTGTTCAACTGTTGATTTAGCCCATGCAGATGATTTGCTGGCAGTTTATAGGAATTAGTCTCAGTGAAAAAATCGTTCACCAAATACTTGCACTGTCTTGCAGTTGAACCTCAGCTTGCTTATGCAGTGGACACATTGCCATATCTTAGTTTCTAGCAACAGTGCAGCACCTACTATGTTACAATACCTGTAGGAAACATTGCTCCAGGGCCCCTAGTTTGATCCTGGGCTTGCGTTACTATTCTGGGTTCTCCGATTTTCTCTCACCTCACAGAAACATTCCCGCAGGTGGTTTGGAAATTTCCCCTAGTTGTGAATGTTTGTTTGCATAGTGCCTTGCCATGGACTGGCATCCCATCCACAGTGTATTCCTGTCTCACACTCAGAATAGTGACCCTGACTGCGACAAAGCGGTTAATGAATGAATGATGATCAGCAATGCATCTCCTACACAGTTTATTGCAATTGCCTGTAAAATGGTTGTTTCTTCCTCTGCCCATAGTTGGCTAGAGTTTACTTTTTTATTCCAAACCTGTGTGCTGCTTACATTTTTTTTTAAATGGTACTCATGTAAATTGCTTGAATTGAGTTAATGGCAAAGAAATTACCATTCCTCAAAGCTCCACCATCAACAGTTCCCCAATTTTCAGCTGTCTGGTGTTGGATTGGAACCAAATTTGCAAATAAAAAGCACACGAGATTTCCAGATTATTCTGTATCACCTCCCCGTAAAGTGGAAATCAAGATTAGATGAACTGTGCTTCACTCCAACACTGCTGACATCATCTTTACAATATCTACTTAGTATCTGATTACTGTTTCATTGTCTAAATGACTTTTTTAACATTAGTAAGGTATCGATTGGTTTAAGTGCCTTTAATTGAAACATAATGATTAATTATTTGCCATTCCAGTGTTAGATGAGCCATATTTTATGAGATAAAAATCTTTTAATATATCCATGTGCCTCCAGTAATTGCTGAGCAAAGAACAATCATCCCTGTTCTGATTTTTATGCAAAATACATGATAAAGTAAGGGAACAGTGCCCATTTTTTGCGCAGTATGTTACTTCATTTGAAACTGAACCTGTTCATTCATCTTTAATAATTACTTTATCCTGGTCAGGGTTGTGGTGAATCCAGAGTCTATCCTCTGAATACTTTGTATACACCCTGAATGCAACACCAGTCCATCACAGGGCAGCATGCACACACCCATTCACACCTAGGGATGATCAGACTAGCCAGTTCACCTACCAGCATGTTTTAGGGAGCTGTGAGGAAACCAGAGAACCTAGATGAAACCCACATAGACACAGTGAGAACATGCAGAATTCCACAAACATTATACCAAGCTCAGGATCGAACCAGGAACCCTGGCTGTGTGAGGCAGCAACGCTACCGGCTTTGCCCCCGTGCCGCCCCTGGAAATGAACTGACTCTGTGAAATGCTGTGAAATGCTTTGACTCAAACTTTGCAAGCTTTTCTTTGCATCAGTGCCATATATAGAAAATCTCACACTGTTCCCCCTCAAGAAATTTAAAATGGCGACAAGATGGCAAATGAACTGATCAGCCAATTAACAAGAAAGCACCCCGAAGCTTTTATGTAAGTGTAATCAGAAACACTTAGTAGGCAGGGAAGGTGAAAAGAAAGACACCAGTTGTAATTTAATTACAGAAATAGATGTGCCATTTTGGGAAATGCTCCATGATTGATAGTAGGCTTTCAGTAGCACACTGTACACTGTGTGTGGCTTTGTGCTGGAGAGTTGAGCCCAGGATGTGACCCTACTGAGTGTCCAGTCTGGCAGTAGTTTCCATAAGAGCCTGCATCTCTCACCACCGAAGACATTTCAGGCACTAAAGAAAGAGTGTGCCGCTCAGGAGACATTATGTTTAATAAATAGCACATGAATTTAAGCCGCTGCATAGAGGAAGCCATTTAGTTTAATCGCCGCCCTGATGAACGACATTGACGGTAAAATGAAATGACAACTCCGACCCAAGGAGGCGCGCTCGGGATGTTTAGCTGTGACAACACAATGCAGAGTGCTATTGCTTTCCTTGTTAAGGAGTGATTGTGGAATGACAGTGGTAAATATCAGTGACTGAAGTGTGTGATTACATGACATGCAGCAGCTTCAACCCCCAAAGGTATTGGTGTGTCTGTAATTAGGAATTATGTCTATCTATCAATAGAGTGACAATGAAACTATTAGAGCTGAGCAATGCATTATATTTCGAGGTCGCATTGATAGCATAATAAGAATGATGTGGGGCAAACTATTACACACTTAAAGACAGATAGGCAGTTATGATTTCTCTTTTTTTTTTAAGTCCGTAATGGTCTTAAAATGCTCTGTGTTTCCTCTGAATACCAAACATGATATACAGAAAAACTGTAGCCCTTTTATTCAAGCCAAAAATCACTAAATTGACAGTTGTCATTTCTACTTTGATTGGAAAGTCGACTAAATCTCAAATGCGCTTTTTCAATAAATGATGATGTATTATGGATGTGTCAGCAAAGTTGCCTGACGAAAACTTCAGCTCAAATGGAGATCAAACCTCAGGAGAATTTCACTCTGTGTCACCTGCTGCTCCTGTGACCACACAGGGCAGCTAAATGTACTCAGAGTAGAGCACCAATGCTGAGTACTGTATACATGAACTAACAGACCCCCACGATTATCAAGTGATAATCTCATTCTTGTCATAATCTCTTGATAATCTCCGATTGACAAAGGAGAGAGAATTGACATCTTTCCCGGCCAAAGATCAGGGCTAATTATGCTCTCTTGGGCATCACTGGGATTCAAACTTGCAACATCCCACTGATAGGGCAAATAAATAGGCCCTGAAATACTCTGATTCCAAATATTGATTCATTCATCTTTAGTAAGCACTTTATCCTGATCAGTGGGTTCAGAACCTATCCTAGGAACAATGTCTGTCCATCATGGAGATCCCAAATGAAGATCGGTAATTTGCATGTGAAATCTGATAAACTGCTAGCGCAGTGGTGGGCATGTTGTGAGTGCTTTACAAAGAATAACTGTAAAATGATGCCACATGGAGATTAAGTTTTTGCATGTGTTAATGGTTCTCAATAGCAATACTGAGTTCTGCTCTAAAAGATACTGAAACTTGCCACATGTCTGCATAAGTGCTCTCGAGTACAACGCATATTAAAGGTGTAGAGGTGTCGAAAAACTGTTCAAAATAGGACATGAACGTGATAAAAGAGTGCTGACAAGAGAGTGGACTGTTCGTAAGGTCTGGGTAAAGAAACCCATTTCACAAACTCTCGTTAAATGCTGTTGGCAGCCCCATCGTCATGGTGGGACAACCAGAGAAGCTGTCCAGGGCTGAGAACGATTTGTAGGAATCCAGAACAGATTATGCAGAATAGGACTGTCTGAAATTCATCTATTTGATCAAACTATGATGGTCTAAGCCTATGCATCTTTCAGATAAGTTAATATTTCCCGTTTTGTAAAATGGTTGTGTCTGTTGGGTTTTCACAGTAAGAGCTTCCAGATATTTATGGCTAATTGCAAACATTATGTAGAGAATCTCAAAATATTAGTTACCTTCATTCGTGCAAGCTTGCTAAGATGTCGGATAAGTCAGGTGCACAAAAAAAAAAGAAAAGAAAAGAAAGGAGAAGAAAAAAGACTGTATGTGTAAGCAATATCGAATATCACATTAGAATGAGTTATAGTTCTATAATGGATTACAGCTGTTTACATTTCGCAGGTTGTGTGTGTGTGTGTGTGTGTGTCCTTGGGGCACATTCTTAAATGGTTTGTGCCAGGCCTGGGCAATATGCATCAAGTGCATGGCTGTTGGCATCGTAGATGCAAACATGTGGCAAATATCTAAGATGAAATCAACTTTAATGTGGTAATATTTCATAATTTTTAGAGTATTGAGACATCATTTTGAGAATGCTTTATTTTGTCTTCATAAAGTGACTTTCAGGCTGCAGTAAATCACACTGAAGGTGCTAAGTTAATCTATTTGTATAGACCCTGTACTTTTTTTTTTGACTTATTATTTAGAAACACTCCAAATCGCCTATTTTTTTCTGGGTGTTGCACATGTTTGTAGTGGCACTTGCGGACCAATTGTCAATGCACCGACTACATTGCTGCTCGTTTTATATTTTTCTCCTTTTCCTAATCTCATGATTTTTTAGAATCTGGCTCTAGTGCTTTATTGGCACCGCAGCAAACATAAATAACACAAGGTGTATTATGTATCACAAACTGTACCAAGATTTTCTGATTTTATTATTATTTTTTTTATACATCTATGGTGTAATCTTGATTTTGTTCCCTCTCCTCTAAAGGGCCACTTTATTTCACCTTGAACATTATACTGCAAGTCTGCCTTCTCTTACTGCTACTCAACAACCAGAGATTTTCTTTTTAGCTGAGATGAGCTGTGCTATAAAAAATCCATAAAAGGATACTGCAGCTATTGTAGATTTGGAGGAGGTAAATGGATCTCTCTCTCTGTGTGTTTGGGAGCTTCAGCAGGACTCTGTAAATAACACCCCATATAGTCGAGAGGGTGTGTAAAGTGAGTGAGGGATGCTGCAGCATGCTGATTTCAAATCCCTAAGCTGAGCATCATTTGGTTGGTGTTGGGCAGCTCCCAGCACAAAGGGAGGCATATATCAATCATCAGCCCATCAGTTTAAGCCTTTGAAAAAGAAAACATCAAATCAATTCAGTTGCGGGCGAGAGTGATCGACTGGCAGTTATGATGTTCTCTCATTCTGATGCCAGATCACACGCTGCCTTAATCTGAAAAATGAGCACTAATGTACATTTTGTGACAGCAAGATTACATTCTTAGATTTAACACCTACTTTCCATGGGAGACCTAATTTAGCATTGTTCAGTGGTGCATATTCAGCCGAAAAAGCTTTTCTTTGCTAGATTGATAAAATGTTGAAAGTTTCAATACAAGGTGGATTTTATTACTCTTTCAAGGCTCATTTTTTACTATCCAGTAATGACTATGATCTTTGTGTCCTCTGGGACTTACCTCATCTCTTCTCTTGCAGTTATGAACCCGCATACTCGAGTACACGCGAGTATATTTAAGAGCAATGCATATTTAAGAACAATACAAAATCCACAATACGACATTGTAGAGGAATTCCAGCTTTTAATTTAATTAGTGTAGGCACCTTAATTTTTTAAGTTGCAGAAATATTAAAGCAGATCAATCTAGCAATTTGTTGGTGCATGAACATGCTTCCTCATATTTCAGGAGGCTTAGTAGATTAGTCAGTCAAGATTCACTTGAGGATTATAATAAAGAGGGACACTTACAAAAAAAGTAATGTAATAAATTGTAATGCTGCATGATTAGATGTCGTTGGGAAACAGGCAAAGGAAAAGAAGCAGAGATAAAGTCAGATAGGTGTAGGTCAGTATCAGCAGAAAAAGAATTATGGGAGACCAACTGGAGAAATCCAAACACTATGAATATGCAACAGCCCCAAACCTACATGCACTCACTCTTTTTCCCGGTAAAGCAGTATAACAACAAAAAATCATTTGTATACTAGAATGTGATTGGGTCTTCTATTTGATGATGCAATAACAATTGCCTGCCATATGTTTAATCCAACTCAGATTTTCCAGTGGGTTATTTAGGGCTTCCTTTTTCCTAAAAGAAGCCAAAATCACTGCTGTGACGTGTTTTGCACTTTGATCTGGCTTAGCACTCAAATTCCCTAATAGTTTATGTAGTAAAGTGTCCATATAGTAATAGTTCATGTAATATAATATATAGCTTAGAACAGGTGTCATAAAATTGCGGACTGTGGTCCAGATGCGGACCCAGCAAAGTATTTGAGGGAACCAAACTAGGTACTTGAAAAATTAATGTAGCAGAGCCAATAAACATATGAGAAAAAAAAAACTGTTCATAGTTCACCAGCTCTAGTTTCTATACACCAACCATCATGGCTTCTGTAGCAGAGCCTCTGTTGTGTCTCCTGCAATCCCCTGCATTTATATAAATTATTTAACAGAAGGCAGCTCACTAAGAAAGGAAAGAGTTTTCACAGACTTTCATTTACCCTCTCTGGTCTGATTAGTGATGTGATGACAAAGGTTGTTAAAAAAAACAAGTTTTAACAGAAAAAATATGCATTTATTCTCCACTTCAAAACAGGTGTCTCATCTGTTCAGAGTCTGTGGCACAAGTTAAAATTGATAACATGGAGCACCGTTGAGCAAATGAAACCACTTCAAATCTGCTTACCTATAATTTGTCTAGCTGGACCTTCATAAATTTTAGTTGAATACCCTCTGATCTAAAGAAACCTCTGTGTTTACTCAGTAATTCTCCTCCTCTCTCTCCATCAGTTCCGCCAGTGATTATAAAGCTGGAGGAGCCTGAACGCAGGCACCACACTTGCATTGAGTTCACCGTGCGAGGTTTCCCTCATCCCACGCTACAGTGGTTCTACAAAGGCCGTGAGATCCAGGCCCCGTACATCCACACTGAGATGGAGTTTTACCAGGACTACCTGGAAGGCTGCCTGACTTTTGAAAACCCTACACACCACGATAACGGGAACTACACACTGGTGGCCACCAACCTGCTCGGCTCAGTCACCAAAACTGTCTTCGGGCATTTCCTGGAGGCGCCACCATTTTTGGAAGAGGATGGTATTTTATTTTGAAAATCAGTCTCGCATGTAGACGTGGTATTTTTGACAATGGCAGTGGTTAGTTGTTCAGATACTGTGTGAACAAATTGATTATTTCCTGTAGTAATCTATACATACAGGTTGTTATCTTTATCTCATTTAACGTGTTTTTTTTTTGTCTCTTTGTCTTTCTCTGCGGTAAAAGGAATTATTGAGTATGGTGAGTGTTTCTTTGGCACTGAACATTTTCAGAATCGTGTGTCTCAGCAATTTAAGATGTAAACGTTTTTGACCCTTGTGATACTCTTTAAAATCTATTTAATGATCAGTATGATGATGTTTCAAACACTAAATGAGAGTCATTAACCAGCTATTCAGTGCTCCCTCATGTGTTACTATAGTCTTTATCTCTTTTTAAAAACTAAGTTCTTCCTGCTGGCAACTAATCTGCCTAAATTTAATGAATGACACATTTTCTATTGTTCTGCCACAAATGTTGCAAGTGAGCAATAAGAAAAGAAATAGTAACTATTAAAATAGTCATAGCCTCTGTCCTGTCATCAGTCTGCCTATACAGAGGATGCTGATTATGCCTTAAATCCATTCGATCCCTGCTTATTAAAAGCTGCTTGAGACTGGTGCACCACAAAATATAGAAAGGAGAGTGAAACTGAACAAATAGTTTAAGCCCATAGGAGGAAGGCCTGCACTTAATGTTAAAGCTGCATAGATATCACTTTAACCCATGGCGCCTATTCCATTATTGGACAATTAATTAGCTTGGAATTACCCTTTGATCTCGAGTGCTGAACTCGCCAGACTACAAAATGCACTTCTCTCAAGCCAAAATGAACCTGGTTCCAGCTTGTGATTGCCTTGTACTTCCTTCTCTTTAATAAATCAGGGACTCATATTAATTTCCACAGCTTCCTGTGAGTGCACTTGAAGTCACATGTGCATAAAATTATGCGCCTTAATACCATGACATTTTCCTTGCTATATAACGAAGGTTTTAACAAAAGGACAAAGCCAGATATCACTTGCATATCGTTTCATGACACCATTTAAGAGCCTGCTTTTTTTTTCCCTAGGAGACCCCACACCTGGGAACGATGTGAACAGGCCGGACGAGGACTCATTCGGGGTGAGACACATGTTACATTTACGTGTTACATTTATTTACAACTCAGCACGTTAAGTGTTCTTTCCTACTCACACCCCAAGCACTTTCTATATTCTGCTCTGCGTTAACACCATGCTGTTCTTAATTACCCGCTCCGCTGCTCCCTCTGTTCGTGTAGATGTCTATAGCTGTTGGATTGGCTGCTTTTGGCTGCGTGTTTCTCATCGTGATGTTTGTGCTGATCAACAAGTACGGCAGACGCAACAAGTATGGAATGAAAGGTAAGAGAAACTTGGTTTGTTTTAATTTGCGCTAAACCAGATCAGCTCCTTGTTATGTCTGGAAATGAATGAAATTGATTTCTTGTACTTCTGTAAAGGGTTTCTAGTAGTCAAGGCTTCTTAATTGGCTCAAAAGAAAGCCTCCGAGAGCTGAAAAATGCTTAGACATATCAGAGGACATAGGTTATCTTTCATTTAAAATAAAGCCCAGAAGTCGAACTTACCAGAGGTTTCTCTTCCACGCCTTTCCACGCCTTCCACGATTTCTTCAAGTTTACCTTAGACCTTGTATCAATATCACAGCTTGCACCCAAGTGATTGCTGAGTGGCTGCTGGATTAAGAGGCCCTGGCCTTATTCAGACCTCAGAATTATGTATGGATTTGTGGTGCTTTATTAAGTCTAGTACCACTGTTTAAAAGATTGTTGTGACAATATTTCATCTTAAATGAATGTCTTGGAACACAGGTTGCCTGTCCTGCTCCTGGATTACCCCCTGTCCTGCACATTTAGTGTTTTCTATTTAAACTCAGTATGATCTGTTCATTAGCTTATTAAGTGAATCAGTTGTGTTGGGAAATGGGAAATACTAAAATGTACAGGACAGGGGATACTCTAGGACAGGGGCCATTATTTATCGAACTTGACTATGGTCAAGTCCAGTTGCAAAGTGAGTGTACACAAACCCCACCAACAGTTTGCTTATTTATCAGTTTTATCTTTGGTCTGTCTGTATGATCAAAAATATCTGGTCTGAGTGTATGTAACATTTAAAATATGCTTGATTTGCTGTTAAATAATCAAAAATCATTATACTCAATAATTTTAGCAAGTGTAGAAGGTAGAATAGTATAAGTAATAACAATATAAAATAGAAAATAATGTTGAAAACCCAGCTTATGCTACAGAAACCTCAAACCTTCAAAATATACATGAAAATAAGGTTTAGTGTCAACAGGTAATTTGCAAATATGCATCAGAATTCAAAGATGTGGCTCTTAATCAGTTCATTAGAATTATTCATTTGAATAATAGGTACATTTGCATAAATGTGGCACCATAAACCATAAACTGACCTGGATGCAAACTTTTTTTTGACAGATGAACCACGTGTCTGGGCTGATCAATGGCTTTTGGTTATCACGCCTTATTTTTAAAGTTATTATAAGGTTATTTGATATCCATACTAAAACATATCAGATGCAATTTTATTTTATTTTGGTAGTCCACTGATCTTTTAGCATTTTGTTTATATGAAATAATGATTTGCCTATTCGATCAGGTTGGCTCACTTCTATTTATAAATGAAGATTTAATTAAATCTGACTGCAGTTAAAGCTGAGCGATTCAAGTTCTAAAAGGAATAAACACCTAACTGTAAATAGAGTTCACATAATTGCCTGGAAAACAGTTTTGTTTGCTAGCTGATTATGGCCTTAAATAGCTATTTTTTTAAATAATTTTTTTAAATAGAGTATACTTCCATAGCTGTCTTTTTTTTTTTTAGAGGCTTTTTTTATTACTTTTAGATTTCTCTTCCTCAAATCTTGGATAGCCTCCTTTTATTGGCTCACACCTGTTGTTTATCACAACACCTGCATAAATTAGGGTGTTTTTCATGTACATGAGATGGATAGGAGGGTAAATTGTGACATGTCGTATCCATATGACATATAAATTAATGGACCAGTGGGTGGAAGCTTGCTTCTAATTTGCATTCAAATCACCAAATTTTCAGGCTTAAAGGATGTTTTTTTGTTTTAAAGGGGACAGACTATATGCAATTAGTCTATTCAGCCAGACTGTGGCTAAAGAGTCTGTTTAGTAACAGAAATGAACAGACTCTTTAGCCACAGAACCACCTATATTTATAGAAAGGTGGCCATTCGTCATACACTGCAAATGACCAACGACCAAACTTTCCCTGAGCCCACTGGCAAACACGTCTTGTTCACTCATGGGTGCTTCAAATGAAACTTTGTAATAGCTTTTAAAGGCAAGATACTGTGTGACTATATCTTGTTCTGAATAGCTCACAGGGCTACATCACAAACAGGTTCACACAAGTGCATATAAACAGAAGTGTGTGCAGGAAGCCAATCATATTAAAACCTTCAGGATTCTGAAGCTTGTGGCCAGATAAGTGCACAGTAGGTATAGACTGCCTGAGGCAGAGGTTGAGACTAAAATGTAATCAAGAAAATTATGTCCCAAGATTGCTACTCGATATAAATAGCAACCTCAGAGGTGTGAATTGTATGAAGATAATCTAAAAAAAAAAAAATCAAGTTAAGCACTTGACTTGGAGCAAGTCTGAATCTAGAAAACATTTCCTGTGTATGTATCAACATGTCATGTTTACTTGAGTAGCCAAATCTCAAGATGAGCAGTGGAGCTTGATGTCATTTACAAAAATCTTTGTCTGAGACGTCCTCATAAAGGAACAAGGGGACATTTCAGTGTCACCTTTATATCTGCCCAGCACTGATAATATTAATTGCTTATTAAAATCGTGAAAAAGAAAGAAAGAAAAGGACAACATGAAAGTAATCTTGAGCAAAATTACAATTGTTGCTTGGCTTATCTTGGCAAAGCCTTCATCCATCTTTCATCTTTTTCTCTTCCTTTAAAAAAGACTGCATGAAATGAGCTTCACTGCTATTTCCCTTAATTTTTTTTTTGCACCCATCAGATACCATTGTTTCACAAGTTGTGATGCATTCCTGTTCAATGTGCAGAATATGAGCTCCTTTTTTGTGTTTGAAGTGGAACGCCTCATTATTGCACTTCATCATGATCAAGGTTGAAGAGCCATAAAAGAGGCGGCGTTCAGACTGTGACGTTAATATAGAGCCTTTTTCAGCATCCCCTCACTCCAATAATAGACCCACTTGTCCTGTTTTTTCTCCTCACATCAGCTGGAGGTCTTAGGCAGTCATTACCCGAGGCTGTATGAAGCCGATTTGTGCCTGTCTCAGGCGCTCTGGGGCCCTGTTTTTGGCGACTGGAGTTTGATCACAGCCTATTCCTAGGTGCCAAAGATAATCACAGTGTGTACACAGGGTGTGTGGCAGTGTATTTCTCTTTCCTGGTGAGACCCCCAGATTGCAATTAAATCGCTGCAGGGTTGCATGCAGCTTTACATACGATTGATTTACCTGCCATTCAAACATGGCTGCTGTCTAACGTCTACCATTTTAATGATTGTGCTGCTGCTTTAATTCTCTTGTGCTGAGTGCCTGGGGGTTTGATTATAATAGCAGCTTGTATGTGAGTCATAAGACTAGAGAGGAAGAAAAAAAAAAGGTGTCCATGCTTGTCAATAACAGTATGATCACTAAGAATATCCTTAGAAGGCTAAGTACAGGAAAATGAGTCTTGTTAAAGGGATTTTTCTCTTCATCATAGCATTCATTTCTTACCCGACTTTTCATATTATTTATCTAATATTATATATAATCTTATTTTGCTCAGGATATATTACACTAAGTATGTCTTGGGAATGAAATATACAATATATATGATATGAAATATACAAAATATTCCTACTTTAAACGCTTTTGATAGCATAGCGCTGTTAAATTCTCACATCTGGTCAGATGGTGTCAATTTATGTTCTATAACATCAGCTCTGACAGTAGTGCTGGCTGTAATTCAACTTTATTATTTCATAGTAACAGCTTATTCAAAGGGACTTGCATAGCAGCCATTTGACAGAATGTAAAGCTAATAATATATATATATTTTTTTAAATCAGAGGCAAGTTGCTGTAGTGTTGGAGTAATAAAACACTTCAGGATGTGCTGTTTTTGGAAAATAATAACTTGTATTATATAACTTGTATTAACTTGTAATAATAAATGTAGCATCTTAACTACATCAACTTGTATATAAAAACAGCCTTAGCAACTGATATGTATGTATTAATACATCCATGTCACTGTTATAAAGCCTTATAGTCATTTAAAACAGTATTATATACAAACAAAAACTTTTTCTTTATGGGATTGTGTATACATGTGAGACATTTCAGTATCAGGATAAAGAGAATGTTGAAGGCTATGGTTAGCTGCTATGGTTCGCTAGACAACAGGATTGTCCAGATTAAGGCTACAGCTTTGTCTTACATTGTCACAGGTACTTAACTTGCCTTAGTTTTAAGCAACCTTGTAATTTACAAAAATCTGCTGGGAAAATGTTGCTACAAAAAACAAACAAACAAACCAAAAAAAACTAGCTGCTAGTTCTCACTTATCTTCCACCTGCAAAATGAAAAGACGTAGCAGAAACTATGAATTTAATTTGTACTTGTTTAAAAATGTTTTTTTAACAAACAGGTCTGAGCCAAATTTCATCGTCAAAACGAAAATATATTTAAAAAAATGACAATACTGGTTTAAAAACAAGCTCTTAAACATACACTCAAAATTTTCATACTGTTTGGTATAATGATATTCATTTATTATCCCTGCTGGTTTACTCATTATCCATACTCATTGGTCTTGAACCAAAAACATTTCACGTTTTACACTTTTATATCTGCATATCTAAGATATCTACATCTAAGTCATGTAGAAAAATATATTTTGAAAAAATCTGGCCTTTTGTTCATATTGGCTAATAAGCAAGATCCTTGAGAACTACTGAACATCCTGTTCATCCAGAGAGTGCATAAAGCAACAAGAAAAAAAAAATCAAACAGGACACAGGCTAATTAGCTTAATGCACAATCCCTTCAGTATATTACACTGATTTCCTCCCATATGGGATGCTTTGCTGGAATGCTTTCCATATAATTCATTTCTACCATTACCAGGGTCGGATATTATTATTTTTTTCTTCAAGGAGCTTCAGGCTACGTCTTTTTTATAGGCCTAGTGTGGGCCACCGTTTTGATTGAATTAGAATCCAATCCTTTGGCCCTGCTTCTTCTCTTTAATTCAATCTCATTGCTTGATCATTGCATGATTTTGGAGTTGTGGTCATAAAATGGCATGAGAGTTTCCTTTATAGCTGGCAGAACTGAGACTAGATAATATCTCAAGCCTGGAGTAATATTGCAGTCTCAGGAAGCTGAGCTTTTTGTCCAATAACTGTGGAAGCAGAAATTATCTAGTAGTGACTCACGGCTAGAACATTAGGAACTGCGAGATGGTTTTTCAACACTGGACAGATGTTGCACTTCAATGCTAATATTAGTGGGTGAAAGAGAGCCTGATGATGTCTCTACCGACCCGGTGAGACCATTATTTTCTCACAGCTATGGTTTTTTTTTTTGTTTTTTTGTTTTTTTTTGCTTTTTGTAAGGGTGTGCAATGTGTCATTATAGACATGAGATAGAGAATTGAGTAGGATGCTGAAACTGTATTGTTGAGCTGCCCACACTAGCTCAAACATGTAGTGGCCAAATATTAAAATAACAGTTAAGGAATGAAACGCATACAAATATAGCACAAGTGTCCTTGATCAGCCAAGACTTGCACTGATCATGCACTGTTCAGATGTAGCGCTTCAATTTCATTGTACTGCTGTTCAGTGACAATAAAGCTTCTGTCTATCTATCTATCTATCTACTTGTTTGGTGTCTGAAGATTCTTCTTTAGTTTTGTACTGGAGCTACAAGTCTAATGTAGCTAACAAGTATGGAATGCTTATAGCTATTTACATTTACAGATTTAGCTGCCGCTTTTATGAAGCAACGTACAATTGAGACAGGATACAACTGAGTGATGGAATAAGGGCCTTGCTCAAGGACCTTGGCAGCTTGGCAATGCTGGGAATTGAGCTCACAACTCAGTCAGTAACCCAAAGCCTATATATATGTTTGCTCACAATTGGCATTGTCCAAGCTGCACACCTAAATAATTAAAAACACTTGTGTCAAACACTGTGAAGTTGTCCAGTACCTCAAATAAACTCATGATCACTTATGATGTTTCTGAAAGGTACTGTATATCCACAGGTGATTGCTTTAAGACTACATGGGAAGCCTGGCTTGCTCTAAAATTTCATTAAAATGTGGCAATGAAATATTTACCAAAGTGTCTATGTTATTTCACCACTCTTGATGAAATTCAATATTCTAGCAAATCAAATGATCAGATATTTCACTGCAATACTGCACTGTTCATTCATTTAAAGCAAAATGTTTTCGGTGGACAGCGCAGCCTGCATGAAAATCTCCTTTTACTACATCATTTTAATCCCATCCGTAAGGTGTACATCTCTGGGAGTGTATAGGAGTGTGGATGGGTGGGTTTCCACAGAAAAACTGGGCACTCTTCACTTGTCCTGCCTGGACATATTATGTTGTCCCCTTATGATGATTCGGTGATCTCTCAAAGGGGCAGAACCTCATAACCAATCACCAATCACAGAAACAGTAATGAACATGACTCTCAAACTTAAACATATCAGAGCCAGCCTGAAACGTTTGGAGCCGCAGTAGTGCTTAGTTGAGTAACCTAATCCAAAACAATTTTAGACACTTGTATATCGTATTATTTAATCTTTGTCATTTGTAAGTATTGTAAATAAATTGTAAGTATAAAGTTCTGTTTGATTACTGAAATTTGTTGTTTATAAGTCTAGCTAGCTAGCTGTCAGTACCTTCTTCATCTAGCAGCTTAGCTGCCTTTTGGCGTGAAAAGGCAGACACTGCTAATGTTGTCAACTTGCTTTTAGAAAAGTCTTTTGATTCTCATACTTATGATGAAAGACTGAAAATTAAACAAGAGGGCAGACCAACACCCGAGATTTTAATTCAGAAGTCAGGAAGCAAAAACAAGTCCTTTTAGCTCTCTTGTTACAGGAAAATGATTGGCTGACATTCATGTAGGAGGTGTGGCCCAAAGTTAGAAGGCTGCCTCTTATAGTATTTTTTAAATGCACATTATTCTGTTATTTTATGAAACTACTTATGTATATATAACATAGCCAAATTGTGCCTTTTGAAGAAAAGTCTGTGTTGATTTGAGACTTGCTTGTTAAGTTATACAGTAGTCTTGTAAATCTAGCGCAAAACTAAAGAAGCAGATACCAAGCATGACTACATTTGGGTTAAGGGCGAAATGTGTGGCTGAACTTTATTGATGAGAACCATGCTCTGGTCAAATACTGTAAGCATGTTTTCACTGTCCTCACCAGGCTTTTCAGCATCATATCACTGCTGTCATGCGAGGTTAGCCAACTCTCTGCTATAGAACTGCAAATAAGCCACAGGCTATTTTGCACTCACCAGTTAAGCAAAACATTTCCTGCCTGAGAGTGGCTTAGTGTCAGCTGCTGGTACAGTACACACAGAACATAGCAAGCCACTCACAGAGGCGCTCGCTTTTGAGGCTAACGTGAAATGTAGTTTCATCAACAGATGGGCAGGAAGAAAGAGGCAGAAATAAACTGACTGCACGGTGGATAAAGAAACGGTTCTGCATTTGGCACGTCAGCGTCACTGGATAAATACAGCTTTCTCTTTGGTGTTGTACTTCTCCATTTTGCAATTTTGAAAAGATAAGTGCCTCACTTTCCTGCAGGTGGATATTAGACGGAGCCTCTTCTTTCTTGATTTTGATCCTGTCTGCTTTTCTGCAGTCACAACACATTGTGAGAATTTCTAGTGAGATAAGAAAAGTGCTCTAAAATGACAAAAAAAAAAAAAAAAACAGTTGGGAAGG
>CM040985.1:7877701-7899094 GCA_022985145.1 Pangasius djambal | reverse complement strand
ATCCTATGACAGTTCCACGCTGGAATTCACTGAGCTCCTGAGAGCGGCCCATTCTTTCACAAATGTTTGTAAAAACAGTCTGCATGCCTAAGTGCTTGATTTTATACACCTGTGGCCAGGCCAAGTGATTAGGACACCTGATTCTGATCATTTGGATGGGTGACTGAATACTTTTGGTAATATAGTGTATATATATGTGCGCTTGTTCTAATACGCTATCATTTCTGTAGTAACAATTCATCATATTGAAAACATTGTTATTCAAAACAGAATGACGTATAGCCATTGATATAGTGAAACGTTAAGCTAAGGAGGTGTTTATTTAACATTTAACATGAAAGGAGTCTCCAGTGTCATGGCTTTAAGTTTTCTACCACAAGAAAGTCTTTGTACAGAGGGCTTTGCATTTTTTTTCCAGAGAAAGTGAGGGAATGACTGTTTATAGTTGTTATAATGTAAACGATTTAGTGTATTATACTGCAGATGTTCCTCAACATTAAATGTAACTGTAAATGGATAAAAAGTATAATATGTTGTTCATTAATAATAGCTAATTTATAATAATAACTAATAATAATAACGGCTTCACTTTACATCAGGCTGCAACAGACCACCCTGTCACTGATTTGTTTTCCCTATAATTGCAAGTTCTGTCAAGATTTAATCCCCTAATAAATATATATTTTTGCATAAGCAAATTTACAGATTACAGTTTTGCCATGATGCCGTTACTCCATGTGATCCAGGTTGTGTACCTTAGCTCAACCAGTTGTTGGAGAAAATATGAGGAAATGAAAATAACATCAATAAAATTGAATATTCTGTCCATTAATGCAGTATGCGTGCTACACAAAACAATGAACGATGGTATAATTTCTTGCAAAAGTTACATTTTAAGCAGAAAGAAAGAAAGAAAGAAAGAAAGACTTTCCATTTGTTAATGGATGATTTGTGCAAACCGAAACATTGTACTGGTAGAATTTCTTGCAATTGTTACATTTTATGCAGGTTGAGAAATAAAAAACAAACAAACACACAAATAAATTCCATCTGTTAATGCAACAATGTAGTGGTATAATATCTTGCAAATTTTTACATTTTTTTGCAGTTGGATTTTAAATAAATAAATAAATAAATAAATAAATTCCATCTGTTAATGCATTATTTGTGCCACACAAAACTTTGTATTGGTATAGTTTCTTGCAAATGTTAAATTTTATGCAAAAATAAATAAATAAATAAATAAATAAATACATCTGTTAATGCAAGATTTAGGCCAGGAATACTCAATGTACTAGTGTAATATATTACGAAATTTACAGTTTATGCAGATTGAGAAATAAAACAGATCAGTGTTGGTGTAAACATAGTGCCAGTGGACCAGAATTTTCTGATATTTATTCTTTTTTTACGTTTTCCTATGCATCTGGTGTTGCATTGCAGTGTTACATTATTTAACGTTTGCCTATGCATCTGGTGTTCATAATGTGTAACCAATACACGTACACAATTACCCAGTATTATAATCCGTTGCTGGAACTTTTGGTTCTGGACTAGTGGCCAATGTATAAAGCACAATTTCACTTCACTGGTGAAAATATTTCTGCTACTTTCTTTCACAATAAGGCTCTTAATGATGTTTTGCATTAAAATGGCAGAGGATTGTTACTTGTTGAATTACAGAGCACAGGGGAGATGGTTTTTAAAAGGGGCAGTGTAATTTAATCGCTCATTAATTCTTGCTTTCATTTTAATTCTCAGTTCTAATTAGTTATAATTTGGCCCGACATGCAGGTCTTCTTTTCTTCTCCCACTTAGAGCTATGATTAGCACTTGTAGTAAAAGTAGTTAACCAACTCAAGCAACCTAGAAAACGATGCCAGTTAATTTAAGAAGCTAATATGAGCGGGAAAAGTGACACAGCAGAGGTCAATTGAGATGTCAGTCAAGGAAGTCAGATCAAATGAAAACAGTCCCCAACTGGGACAGGAAAATAGGACACGTCAAATAGCTTACATGGCCACATAATAATGCTCCAAATTAACGCTCCTGGATTTCTTTATCACACATATGCAGAATTTACCAAGTAGCAGCCTTTTTTTTTTATTTCAGTTAATGACATTTTGTTAACATTGTATTGACTTTTAGTCTGCAGGAGAAGCGGTCCATACTGTATGTGTGCAAACACAAATTACAAATCCACCACGCTCTGAACACAAACTGTGATCCTAAAAAAGAACACGACACATTGGCGCAGGGGCGGATGCAAATCACTGCTCATATTCAACAGAAATGCTGTAGTGTTTGTTGAGCACTACTGGACCAAAAATGCTTCCTGAAAATAGCTCTAATTGTTAAATCCCAGATGTGGGTGGGAGTCTTTTTTCTCTTTTCTCATATATCACAGAAAAGATGTCATCACACAACAAGTGTGTGCGCGAGAGGGCTCGCAGCTCCTGACTTTTCTCCCTCAGGGATCAAACAAAAGGATTGTACTGATTGTTAGTCGACCTCCTTTTGATTGGTCGCTCTCCTCCTCTGGGAATACATGAACAATTCTGGCACTTTTTATGTCTAAGCGCTTTCATTTGCCTCATTTTGATCTTCGGTGGGGTTGAATTATAATGCACATTACACAGGAAACCAAAAGATGAGAACGAGTGGGATAATCATTTTTCATAATCAAGATGGTTAATAAAAAAAAAAAATGGTGGTTGCTTATCGTCTTGTCTCTTCCTCTGAATCCTTTCAGGAATTCATCCCCTTTTTAGAGGAGAAGGAAATAGCCGAGTGTTTGATGGAGTTTTTGGGGAAATGAGCTGTGAGCTTGTGGCTATTCAGAGCACTACTGCAAAATGTCTTCTTATGTATTCAATTTGATTTTTGAATTAAATCAAGAGCAATGCCATATAAAAGGCCAAGATGCATTCCATATCGATACATCTGTGCATCTTCCTGTCCCTAAATGATGAAGTCATTATCTGGACAACTTCATATCTGGACAAAAGAAAACACTGGTCTTTTTCCAGCCTTCAACTGTCCAGTTTGGGAGAGTCTGTGCCCGTTGTAGCCTCACATTCCTGTTCTTGGCTGACAGGACTGGACCCTGATGTGGTCTTCTGCTCCTGTAGCCCATCCACCTCAAGGGTTGATGTGTTGTGCGTTCTGTAATGCTTTTCTGATCACCACAGTTGTAAAGAGTGGTTCTTTGTGTTACCGTAGCCTTTCTGTCAGCTCAAACCAGTCTGGTCATTCTCGTCTGACCTTTCTCATCAATATGGCGTTTCCATCCGCAGAACTGATGCTCACGGATGATTCTTTTGGTCGTTTTGTTTGCTTTTTGCATCTTTATGTGTAAACTCTAGAGATTGAAATCCCAGGAGATCAGCTGAAATGCTCCGGAATACTCAGACTAGCCCATCTGGCACCAACAACCGTGGCTGGCCTTCTCTATTCAGAGATGCAGTTGTGCCATGTTCTTTCCATTTTTTGATAATGGATTTAATGCTGCTTTGTAGGGTGTTTAAATTTTGGAATGTTTTATACATATTTTTTATACTTATGCAGTCAAAAGTTTATGTTTCTTATTTGTATATAATTTCGTACACCATATAGATTTTTCTCTCCACTTTAGTACTATGGGCTATTTTCTGCAGATTCATGACACATAATTCCAATTAAGTCCATTTCTATACTTAGTGTTATAGTTAGGATTCACATATCTTTTTATTTATATATATATATATATCTCCAATATTTAAAGATTTCAGTATGATTGGACAAAAAAAAGACAGACATATCTGGTATGTACATCATGTACCTTTATGAAATTCAGAATCGAGGGAGCCACTTGTGAGACAGCCTGATCAATTCTCAGGCTGAAACATGTCGATTTTGCTTGGTGTTGGAGAGAAGAAAAAGACATCTCCTATGGAGACACCCTCTGAATTCATGCTCGGAAAATGTGAAAAGAAATTCCCAAAACTGATAATTGTTAGTGAACAAGCTCCAGGTTTACAGCTCCAGAGTTTCCAGAGTTTCATTAATCAGTGGTAGGCAACAAATAAAAGAGTATTTTATTTCTTCTCAGTTAAATACCCTCTTTTATAAAAAAATATATATATATTTGGATTTTTTTTTTTTTAAATGTGATTGAACAAGCTTTGTTTATATTTTCAAGCATCTTAATACCTTTCTTGCTTGTAATAGGATGGTGGATATGAAATCTTTCATTTTGAAACGAGTAGTTTGGAATGAAACCGCATTGCTAAGAGACTCTACAGTTCAGACGATGAAGATATCTGTTTTGGTTTGTGCATCGAAAAATAGACCACAGAGGCAAAAGAAGAAAAAAAAACTTGCAAAAAAGATTGTAAAGGAAAGCTGGAAGGTGTTCATGCAAAATAAGATGCAAAAAAGGATGCTGGCCAGGGCTTTATTGAAACAGCAAACGAGAGCTGTTTGCTTTCTTTCAAATACAGATAAGCCTAAGGCAATGTTCCGCAGCCTCCACATTGAATATTTATATCATCACAAATAGGCTAAGGTGTGAATGTTTTTTTTTTTTTTTGGATAGGCCTGTCTGCATTTAAGGACTTTAAGTTTTGCCATTTTTGATTATTCAAGTGATTATTATTTGCTACATTTATTTACGTCTATTCATTCAGCAGACACTTGGTTCGACATAGCTTACACATGAAGTAAATACAATCCAAATATAGAGCTATGACAAGAGCCAATTTTGATGCAGGAGTTACATGACTATGCTTGCCTTTCAGAAATAGCACAAGACGGCTGTATGAGTTAAGAGAGGAAACTCCATTTCAATGCTGAGAGCTAAACGATACCGTAAGTGCAGACTGTATGACTGAAGGACAAACATAATGAAGGAGATTAAAAACTAAAATATCACGCAATATGCAACTTTTGGCACTGTCATGAGGTAAGATAGGGGCAAAAGAGATCAGATGAGTCTTGTCATGCTTCTTGAATGTTGCAAGAGTCCCTACAAGATGGGTAGAGTTCAGGAGTTTGTTTCAGCACCCAGGGACCATGTATGAGAAGTGTTGGAGTAAGACTTTAAACCACATACCCTGCTGAAAAAGTCCAGTTTGTTCTGACCAGCTACCAAAACACAGGCCGAAAGGGTCAAGCTGGTAGACCATCTTTGCCAGCTAGATAATTATTTTCCAGTTTTCCTATTACTTGACAGCTTCCCTAGTGCAACAAATTGTTTTTTTTTTTTTTTAAGAAAATAACATGGCAGGAAGATAATTAGAAAAGTCAAGTAAAAGGGAAACTGGAAAATAGCTTTCTAGCTAGCAATGATGGTTTACCAGCTTGAGCAATTCAACTTGTGTTTTGGTAGATGAGAGCTAGCTAGATCAAGCTAGATTTTACAGCAGGGAATACAGGAAATACAGCTCATTCACAGACCTTACTGGACGAGAGGGAGTGTAGAGTTGAATGAGCGAGTGAACCACCCTAGTAAAAGGAAACCCTCTGTTGTAGTTCTACAGAGCTCCTAGATGATAAACTAATAACCCTTACAGGTAAGGGGGTAGGGCAGAACCTATTTTTTTAAAGGTCTAGTAGGATCCTTTATACTTTTTGTGCTTTTGCTACTGCTTTCAGTCAGTAATAGTGTTTGTACTAAATTAGTGAAGCATAGGTTGGATCATGCCTGAGGAGTATTATTTGGCAAAAAAAAAAAAGTCCTTTATGTGGTAAAAAATCAGTTTTTAGTAATGGACTATCACACCCTAGAATAGTGTTGCCTCCAGCCATCTTTCTTCAGAACCATCTGGATGTGTGAAGCTGATTGATGATTTTCATGATTTCTGGAAAAGCTTGGGATATCAGTAACATCTCTATGGCTATGATCAGTCAGGTCCCTCTGGATGGTTACTATCCTTTACAAGGTAATGCTTAAAAGATGGCTGATTTGTGTTTGAAACATGCTTTCCATGCCTCTTTTGTACACCATGTTTGATAATGTGGTATAGAGTAAACCCCAAACCCCCCACCCACCTCCGTTACTTAACTAGATGTAGAGAAATAAATGCATCTATTGGACATGATGTATTGTCCTAAATATACAAGTAAGTAGAGAGTATTATATATTCAAGTAATTAATGAAGCTGTACTGATAAAACTTGCATGGAAATTGACTTGACAGCAGGCTTGCATTTATTTAGTTCAAAAGAGCCTTCTAGATCTGGCTTTGTTTGTTAAGCGAAATGGAAACCTTTACCGTTTGCTGTTGAGTAATGCGACAACTTAAAGATCAGAGACATTCGGATTATAACAAACCCTATGCGAGCCTTTACAAGTCCCTTGTTTTAATTGCTTATCACCTCTGTACAGTTTGCAAATATGAGGGCTTAATTGTGTGTGAGTATGTGTGTGTGTGTGTGTGTGTCTGTGTGTGTGTGTGCTTCCTACAGTCTCAGTGCAACCCAGTTAAAGGACTCACAATGATCTAGCTGCATATCTTTTACTACAGCTCCATCCTCTGAGGCAAAAAAAATGCTGAGACAATGGTTCCTGCAGCCACCTGCACTGCTACTTGAGTAGACTCAAACAATAATTACATTTGCTTCGGCTTGACGACTGATTGAGCCCATTATCCTAACCCAGATTCAGCATGACACTGGCTCACCTCACCGATTAGATCTGCTACAGCTGTATTTTCAGACCTTTCCAAGCAGCGTTTGGCCATGTGGGTACTGGGAGATTTTATTTGGTTTTGTGTGCATGTGCTGTGTGTGTTGGTTGTTTTTGTTTGTTTGTTTGTTTTTTTTTAAAGATGTCAGTTGTAGAAGACGATTGGATGAGAGAGGGCATTAAATGAGGAAGAAGTGTGTCTTATGGGTGAACTGTCTTCAGTCTAAGGGCATTTTCACACTTGGTTCAAATACAGATGTCTGGGTTTGGTTGCTTTCACATTGGAAAATCTTTTCTAAACCATGGATAGATTGCACAATTCCTGATGTCATTTTTGTGACACGTTTGCCAAATAGTAGATACTAGGTTCATCCATTTGCGGTTTTGTTTGGTACAAGCACTCAAGCGATGAAGGACAGCACTTTCTGGATAAAAGATTTTTTGCGATGTTGTCGGTGCAAGCACTCACACCGCAAAGGTGAGCTAATTACAGCACTCCAGTCCTATGAAAGTGAAGCTTTATATATCAGTAAGCTGACCATAACAGCCCTTTCCGCACCATCACGAAAATTAAACAGGAAGCAATGTGACAAGTTGAAACAGTCAGATTAAATGGCACGCAGTGTTGAGAGCAGATAGTTTCCACACACAATGTGGACCGCATCACGGTTCAGTGGAAGTGAGCTTCAGACCACCATTTTCAAGAAGACCAAGCACTGAGTTCTGAAAAGCTACTTTGTTACAGTATCTATTGTTAAAAGCGATAAACAAATATAATTGAATTGAAATAAACCACTTACATCGTCCTGATTGTGGAACTAGCCAGGGTCGTTTGAAGCGGTGTGCGGGTCCAAGGCTGACAGAATGTAGCTTGTATGTAGAGTGTGCTTATAAATCAGCCATAGAACTGAATTAATCTTCATGCAAATGACTGAGACAGATAAAGGATAGCACATCATTCAAAAAGCCATCTCAACCGGCCACCTAGTGGGATCCTGCACCCAGATTTAGTAGCAAAAGCAGTACACAATGGGCACATGGCAAATTAAAATACATGCACAGAGTAAGTATGGATGCCATATTTATTCTGTATAATACAGGCTTAAATAGTAAATGAAGTTGCAGTACCTGGTATTGATCTGGAAATATTTGCAGTTCTCGCAGAACCTAGCTGCAATCAGTTTTAATAAAAAGTGTAAGGCTCACAAACATGCAAGCATGAGCATGAAAGTGAATCGGTGCATACATGACTAGGATAAATGAGCACAGAAAGGACAAATATTTCCCCTTAATATTTTTATAATTTAATGGTACTAAAGGTTAAGCACTAAAAAGGCCAGTACAATTAAATGATAAATAATTCAATTCTCTCCAATGGAATTTGCACCGGTGTCCTCAGGCCTCTTCTACCTGAAGCCTTTTATTTTTACAAGACACATGATTCACATGATTGCACATGATTCAATAAATTCAATAAATACATTCGTGAGGATCTCGATTAAGTGAATACTGTAAAACAGTTTCAGAGAATTAATTGCCAGTGGAATACCAAACAGTCAGCTGTTGTAAGGACAATAAAAGCCACAGACCTAAGCTTTTGTTGGAGATGGAGTCCTGGAAGTTACACAAGGCTGTTTAATGTTTTCCTAAATGCAACACTGATCTCATAGTACAGACAGTTACATTTAGCGGAACTTTTATCAAAATGGACACGCGAAATCCATTTCAAGCATCTATAGCTGTCATACACGCAGGAATGTCATACATGTTATGTGCTTTCTTGCCTATGATTGCACAAAACTCTACAACAGATCTCACTGAGCACTCACTGATTAGCGCCATCCAAAGGCATCCATTACTGAGCCACACTGGCGTGACCTACTGTGTATCAGCCCATAAAAAAGGTGCATTGATCATGGTGGTTGGTCCTGGTCCACATTGTTCTGGTCCCTAAATATACATTGTTTTTGTTTTTTTTATTATTTTATATTAAGTTTGATGTCTGATAGCTGGAGAAAAAAAAACAGCATTCGTCTTGGCTCCACTTAGAACATGTATTAAAAACATGACCAACCTCCAAACACCCATTTAACATCTGGAACAATAATAATAATAATAATCATTATTATTATTATTATTATTATTATTGTTATTATTATTATTATTATTATTATTATTATTAATAATAATAATAATAATAATAATAATAATAATAATAATAATAATGTTTATATATAATTATATTATTAATATTTTAATATTATTATTATTATTATTATTTTATTTATTTTTTATTTTTACATCTTTTTCATCCCTGTGCTACCTGGGAACTACTAACACACTGTTGTTTATAAGCTATTTGGAAAACAGAATTTGAAGCCAGAATATTTTCCTTTCAGATCATGTCAGGATTGTATCAGAACAACCACTTGGAGTGTTGTACTAAGGGAACATTCTAAGAAAAATGGTACTAATGTCCCTTTCCTGTCCCTTTTTTAAATCTTTAAAAATGATGAATTGACACAAATGTACCGTAAGTAGTTTTTAGAGTAAAGCTTTACACTGCACTACACACACCTTTCTAGGTGAAAGATGCATACAAAAGATGTGCCCTTAAGGGTTTCACCCAGCAAAGGTACAGCTTAGTACCCCTTTTTCCCATGCAGCTAAAAATGCTAACGATGCAAACACTAGAGCTTAAAAGCTCATGAGAGCTCATTACAAAGAAAAAATCGACAGCGAAGGCACGCTTGACCCTCAGTATGAGCCCAAATTCATGTGTTTATAGTGTTATAACTTGGATTTCATGCAGCTGAATGGCCTAGTGTGCAGCCAGCAATGCTAATGGTATAATATTAAATAATGTACTTATAACTGTATAGAAAATAGCTCCTGACTCAGTTTCAAATTTAACTATCTATCTTATATGAAACATGAATTATTTATATAGTCCTATGGCATATGGAGTGTAAATGTATATAATTTGTTATTCTGCTACATCATTAGCCTCATTAACATTAAAGAGAGGACTCTTTGCCCAAATAGCAACCAGAGTGGAAAGCTAAAACAGTTAGAAAACATAAAGAACAAATGCCCTGCTTGGCCTGCATAGCAACAGAAGACTGTAGCATATGCTCACATTTCCAAAAACCTCAAGCGATATTTATAGTCAGAGGAAATAACAGCATGAAATGCACATATCATAACATCCTGCTGGTTCAGATGGAGCGTTACAACACCTTCTCTCTTTAGATGTGCACCGCATCCAAGATCATGACAATTTTAAAAACGACAACAGCATCCAAAAGCTTTTTGATTGGCACTGGCAATGCAGTCAGACTTATTTCATGCCAAAGAAGTGCTACATGCAGAATGAACCTGCCTTAAGCTCTCAGCCTGCTAAATAAATAAAAATAAAGCTTGCAAATAAGTTTGCCTAGGTTTTGAAATTGCCGGATTTTCAGAGAAACAAAGTAGCAGCCCCTGGCACTAACTGTTCCAAACTGCTGAAGACGGAGTTTTGCTACATTTTGCATCTTAAAATTCATAAAGAGAGCTGATGCAAGAACAAACAATAAATAATCTGAAAACTGCAAACACTTGCACTGTCTCACAATGGAATCATGTACCTGTATTTTGAAAAATGCGACAGTTCCAGTGTGTGTTGTCACAAATCAATTGGATTATACCAATTCTGAGATCATGCATGCTACAATTACATTTTTATATTGGATAAACATGTGAGTTCCTGATATGTGATGAATAAATATTTGATTTACTAAAAGGATATAGCAAAAAACAGCTTACATGAAGCAGCGGCAGCTAAAGAAATTAACTGAATTAAATAATTTTTGGTCAAATCAAATAAACCTCCAGGGCTAAGAGAGAGAGAAAGAGCCAGTTTAGGCTCTTTAAATACGTACATCTTGTTCTCATCACTGCTTTAAAAAATAAGTCAGTACGTTCTCTATTATTTCACAGGATATGATTCTTGATTTGAAATGACGATCTTTCCTGCCTACAGATCAAATACATATTCCAATGATAATGCCAGTGAAAATGAGCTTTCTGATTGAATGAGCCTGACTGTGCCTCTGGAATGTGCAATGTAAAATCCTGATGCATGATTTCCTCCCTGCTATTTGTAGAAATAGCTCTATTGGCACCATATTCATCTACAGTTTTAGCACACAGTCTCCTAAACCTGTGAGTATTGTTGTTGTGGACCTGGTATTGTGGCCTTTGAGTGGGACTCAGTGAAGGGAGTTTGCTCCGCTCTGCTGGAGCAGCTGAGTTTCAGGGCATTTCCGAGGTCTGATCGATGGCGGCTTTACAGTGGCCAGCACAACTATCTCATTTTTTCTCTCTCCTTCCCTCTGAGCTGGTAATAAAAGGTAAATGTTTAATGCCCTGAGCTCAATCGGCGTACACCACCCAGCTGCCTAGAGCGATGCCGTATTATCAGGTTTCTAGCACCTTTCTGTTCTGCTGGCCGGCGAGTGACTGATGGCACCTGAATATAACCTCCATCACTTTAATGCCGGCGGAGACGGAGGACTCGAGTCACACTTCTGCCAAAGGAAAAAGTTCTTGCTTTCTAGCAACTGGATATTCTTACAGAGCATTTACTGTATATTGCATGCGATCTTGCACTCACCCTTTACTTATATCCTTATATTTAACCCTCTTTAGTTACATTTGACTCCTTTCATTTATGCTTGACTTCATTCTTACACTTGTCAGCACTCTCTCATTACCATTTTATGATGCACAGCCATCTATTAACTATGCCACTTGAGAAGCGTAACACATGCGTAGATGGAGCTCTTGATATTGGTGAATTTCTTTGCTTAATTCAACGTATGTTTAATTTAGATAGCAAGGTTTAAGAAATTTCATTTCGATTTCTTTTGCCGTTGTTCCCTTTGATGAAAGGTTTATATATTTTCACTTTTGGTTTTATTCATCTCATTTACATGGCACCAATAAGGCTATCGCACAACACTTCTGAGACAAACCATTGCCAGCTGAAATGCACGCATGCCACATTTAGATTTTATGTGAACAGATATGTGCTCCTTGCCCTCCCTTATGTCTCAGATGCATTTTACACCCCCATAAACAAAATGAACAATCGCACTGATGGAGAAAACATAAATTTTTCGAGGCCTCCTTCATGAAGGATCATAAATATTGATGTCCTCTCAAGTCGTCTAACCAGAAACAGAGGAACGGTTCGTAAAACAGTAAACTTAAAAATACTGTATACTATAACATATAACGTAGGTATTTACCTTGTGCATGATGTTTACAGTCCGGGTTATTGATTCTGCAATACCAAGAAAAGTGCTGTATCTTCAGTGAAATAATATACTAGACTAAACCAACAAAAAAAAATTTTTCACAAATGACTTTTTGTTTACTAAGAACCGGAATTACTAGGAAGACCAACAAGGACTGTCTGTTCATCTTATTTCATTAAAATTAAGCCTAGGTCATAACTGTAGGTCACTAGTAGAAAACTGTAATACATTACCATGTTGATTTTGATTTGGTGTTATTTGAAAGGTCTACCCAAGGATTTACAAACTTTTTACAGTGAGGGACCTCTCCACAGACCACCTCTGTACAGATTTATTTTTACAAACAAACTATTCAAAAAAAAAAATAATTAGGAACAGTACTTAAATGTGCACAATAATAGTGTGGCTATTTATCGGAGCCAGAGAGTTTTTTTTAATGATTATTAAAAATACTATCCATGTCCCTTGGTTTCCATGAAACCCATTTTCATTAAAATAGTCATTAGAGTCCATTTGACATTATTTATAGTAGGGATGTAACTGAATGCATTATTCGAAATGAATAGACAATGTGTTCTAACTATGAATAGGAGGCACAGAAGGCACATTTTTTAAGAAGGCTTGCCAGAAAGGTTTACAGGGCATCTGTGTTTTTACATTCATGCGGCCATGAGCGAACTGTTGAATATGAAACGTGCGGAACAAAGAAAGAAAGCACAGCACAAACATGTGACAATGCGTGTTGCATTTACAGCATGCTAAGTAACTGCCTGTTCAGGGTCACAGTGATTCAAATTAGGCTACTTGCTTGTGTATTTTTTGGGAAACAGAACCAGCTAAATTCATTAAGAATTAGCTTAGGCAGGTACAAACAAAAATATTAACTGCATGAGCAAGAATAAAATTACAGCCTTGCGCACTGTGAACTGTCAGAGCCAGAATTCACAGAACAGGCTGAGAGCTTCCGTGGGCATAGTGGTAGGCTTTATTTTTGATTTAAAAAAAAAAACAAAAAAACTTACAATTCAGGCCATATGCACCTCAGGTTATAATCTGAATACAGAGACCCCAGATTTATAGGCATAACAACTTTGATACTGGTGGGTTGTGGCTTCCACCAGTGTAACAAAATTAAGAAATCACAGACTCCCTAGTTATGCTTTATGGACCCCACTGTGTGAATCACGGGTTTAAACCACTAACAGTGCTTTTACACCCTAAAGATGGATAAGTCACACTGCCAACTAGTTCAATTATGAACACTTAGATTTAAAAAAATTGATGGCTCTGTTACCTTAGCGAATGGGATTTCCTCAAACTGTGCAAATAACCTTGAATTAACCAATGTTAACCAAAGTTAGGACCAGATTTACTAAAAAAAAAAAGGGTTATATATTTTCTTAATTGAATTAAGGGTGAGGCTTTTGACAACTGGATAGGAAACAAAAGTTGCAATGCACTCCAACACGACCACAAATTCAGCAGTACACTATAAATTAATTTGTTGTTTTTACTTTGTTAGAGTTGGTGTAGTAAGTTACCATACAATATCAAGCTAACCGAGACTCAAAGCAAATAACGCCCAACAAATTGTCATAATTGACAGACGAGGCAGAGCCAAAGCATACCACTTTGCAGAGTGGACTTTTCTGATCTTAATTATACCATGGCTATTTACTATCAGTTAAAAAAAAAATTTATGCATAGTAACACTCCAATCAAAAAAAGAGTATTCTCATGAGTGTCCATGGTATACAGTCAGGTCCATAAGCATTTGGACAGTGACAGAATTTTCAGAATTATCAGAACCAGAATGATGGGAAGAGTATGGAGAAAGAAAAATCTCATGATCCAAAGTATACCAAATCATCTGTCAAACATGGTGGAGGCAGTGTTATGGCATGGGCATGTATGGCTGCCAATGGAACTGGCTCACGGGTGTTTATTGATGACGTGACTGCTGATAGAAGTAGCAGGATGAATTATGTGTAAAGAGCTATACCTTCTGCTCAGAGTCAGTCAGGTGCTGCAAAACGGATAGGACGGCGCTTCACAGTACAGATGGATAATGCGAAAGCAAACCAAGGCCTATGAACAAGCAGCAACTGAAGGCAGCTGCAGTAAAGGCCTAGCAATGCATCTCAAGGGAGGAAACTCAGCATTTGGTGATGTCCATGGGTTCCAGATTTCAGGCAGTCATTGGCTGCAAAGGATTTGCATCCAAGTATTTAAAATAATCTTAATATTTATGATTATGGTAATTTATCTAACTACTTTTGAGTCTGAGCCTGTGGGCCTGGGAGAGCCTGGGACTCTGCAAAAAATGGTTGCAATTCCTAAACGGTTAATGCAGTATTTTTGTTAAACACCTTGAATTAAAGTGGAAAGTCTACTCTTCAATCACATCTTGATTTCTTCTTTTTAAATCCATTGTGGTGGTGTACAGAGGCAAAATTCTCAGGCTAAATGGACCTGACTGTAGATTTTAAAGCACAACCAGACTAATAACAACAGTATGGTTTATGTGTTATCCTTGTTTGATTAAGCCAGTGAGAATTGTCTGGCACCATTATTAAAGCCAGGAATTGACCACTGAGTTTTTATTTATTTATGACCTGATTTGCTAGGAATACAAATACATGCCGTTTGCTTCCCTCATTGAATTAAGGGTGAGGCCACTCTGAACTGGATTCTCAATTTTAAGGCCACCCTGATGAGAGCAGAGAGGAACATTGAGTGCCACGTTGCTTCACTCCTGGAGTTACTCGGGTTAAGTGGTTTTCTCGAGGGCAGTGACTGGTGCGAGGGCAAGTGCTGTAGAACTGTCATTTCACTAGGACAAGGTCAGAGTGCTGTAGAGCCCATTTGAGAAGTTGGACTATCCTCTACTCATCAGGCTGCAGCCATGCGGCGTCACGGAGAATGTAAACGAAGCAGGAAATGGTAGGCATGCAATTTCCTCTGAGGTTCCTGAAGATTCCTAACAAATTAAAAGTACTTACACTGTAAGAGTCATTGAAGATTGCATTATACCACTTATTAATAGGCAGTATTTTTTCATCTTTATCAATTTATACCAACATTTTGCAACAAAAATTCAGTAGGCAAAAGTGATAAAAAAATTTTTTCGCCAGTTGTGTTTCTGTAATTGGTTTGTCCCGCCATGGTTATATTATCCCCTGTGAAGAAGCTACAATTTACAGTTGTGCTTAGCAGTAAACATAGATGAGATTCATGGGTTTGCACGAATCAGAATGCGCCTCTTGGCTACAGATTCCATGGAAATCTTTAAAATGGTTTGAAGAGGCTTTTGGTGCTATAAAGGCCACAGAATAAATATGGCAAAGGTGGGGAGGACTTTCCATTTAAAGTCACTGTCAGTCTCAGGGTGGTCTATCAAAAAGATCAAATAACTGAGTCGCTGGAGTGTGTTTTTGAGTGAAAACTGGCAGATCACAACGACCAGATCCAAATTTGACTTAGATTACTTGGATTAAAGCTGCTTAGCAGCAATTGTATAAAGGGCAGGAAGAGAATGAAAAGTTTAAAGAATACCTGGGGAAAAAATCATATTTTTGAAAAACAATACCATTAAACACAATACATAACAACAGTAACAGCAATTAAACAGCATATGCAAAAATGTATACAGTCATTATATTATGCATTATATGCATTATTTATCTCCTAGAAAAATTTTCTAAATCAACTTCTCTCTGATTTTCTCTCTGAAAAAACAGCCATCTTGAAGAATATTTAGAAGTGTGTGTGTGTGTGTGTGTGTGTGTGTGTGTGTGTGTGTGTGTGTGTGTGTGTGTGTTTTGTACCATCATAACCTAACCATAGAAATATTTCATATTATATTATAGTACTACTGATTGGTTATAAGGTGTTGATTAATTTTCTATAGCAGCAGTTCTGACAGTAGCTCCTGCTGCAAGTTTTATATTCATATGCATTAACATAATTAATAATAATAATAATAATAATAATAATAATAATAATAATAATATAGTGCAGTATATTATACATAGTTTATATTTTATATTTTATACATTATACACACCGTATATTTTATTTATCATTCGCACTTCTCTATCATGCACGACATTACCTATATCTATTTTTAACTGACTGCTTGATATGTAATGTTAGAATTTCACTCAATTATTATATTTTTTTTTTATATCTTGGGCTAACTGTATAAACTGTGGTGCTTAATGGATTTGGAATGAGCATTTTGGAAGAGCCTTGAGTGTCAGTGCTTTGTACTAGTCAAACCTAAAGCTGTAACTTTAAGTTTGCAGAACCAGGAAAGTCTAAAGGTTTTTTTGCTTTGAGGTTTCTCTATAACATAACATGAAGCTGTGTTTCATCTTATTAACTTCATGAGAGTGAAGAAAAGGCTGGTAAGGGAACTGTAGCTGCTATAACATAAGTGATACTAATTTGTTTCATGTTACATTTCATGGACTTTAAATGTACTTATAAAGGGGAAATATGTATGATGTTCATTAATAAATGAAAAATTGTCATCATTCTCAAATGTCAAACTGTCACTCCACGCCACTATTAATTATTTTCCTATGAAGACACACAACAGCATGTTTTATTCTTTTGCTTACGATGATATGCTGTCACATACCTTATTGTCTTCAGTGTCTCTCTGAAGTTTGTGTTAAATGTTCTGTCTTCTGTCCACAGGTCCTGTAGCAGTGATCAGTGGGGAGGAAGACTCCGCCAGTCCACTTCATCACGTCAATCATGGAATCATCACGCCCTGCACACTGGATGCCAGTCCCGATGCTGTGGTGATCGGAATGAGTCGTATTCCTGTGCTGGAGAACCCGCAGTACTTCCGTCACGGACACAACTGTAACAAACCAACCACCCGTGAGTCACCTTCTCTTCTATTTATGTCCAAAAGTGGAACTCAGCTCATTCTTTATGTGCTCAATTTCCAATGTGCATACACATTACAGAGATTATGTTCAGGTCATTAAAAGTTTTTGCCACTGTTGGTCATGATACTGAATGGTGCGGCCAAGACATATTCTACTACAGGGTCTCATTGCAAAGGCGTAAAACTATTATGCATGTCAGGAACAGACACACTTCATTTATCTTTTATTGAAAGACATTAAGGCAACACCATTCATGCTTCCTATATTTTTATTTAAGTGTTTCAAGTCTCTAATCATGCCTTGTCTCTTCTGAATAGCAAGCACGGTAATGCTGCACTTTAATGCCATTAACTGCCATTAACAATTTAAAATTTAGTCTTCTATCATGTTTCCCTTTGTTTATTTTGTAATTCTGTTTACTTCTAGTAGCTCCTCCAAAGGCATTTTGAAAATAAAAACAAGATTTTAAAAAATTATTATCAAGAATTATCGAGAAAGTGATCCACCATGTTCATGTTTGCTATTGTATTTTACATGCACCTGTATTTCCTGAGCTGGCTTATGTTATGGTTTATGGGTGTGACAACAATAAATTAGCTCCAGTGGTTGTCTCACCAAGTGTCTTTGATAGATCTACAGTTTGGGCTAGAAAGAAATCAGCCCCAGTCCTTTACTTCCCATGTGTGTTCTTTCTTATGACCATTGGTGGTTCTGTTGCTTTTTGTTCCACCAAAGTAAAAATGAATCCACTTCAAGCCATTTGTAACCAGCAAATAAGAAAAAGTAGATGGCAAAAAATTTAACGTTGTTTTTTTTTTTCTTGAAGGAGAGGAGGAGCTTAGCCCCTCTAGCCGGTTTATGCCAGCTGGCTCTAGTCACTTTTACGTTCCTTCACCTGTTATTTCGCTCCCACCTGTGTAAACACACCAATCATCAAGAGGGATGCCATGCATGTTTTGTGTCTATGTTGCTGAAATATGAGGTGAAGATATTGATTTTGGAGTTTTTCAAGTAGGAATTTATAATCTTGTCAATGCTTCCTTGGCACTTGCATACTAAATGTCATAAAGAAGGAAGATGCATTACTGTGCAGACGTCTTAGGCACCCTAAGTTTTTTTTATTAAATATAAATTTTGTCTTAGATGTTTATTTGAGGGCGGCAGAGTGGTGCAGTGTGACAGCTCCAAGGACCCGGGTTCGATCCTGAGCTCTGTGTGGAGTTTTTGTGCATGTTCTCCTTGTGTCTGTGTGAGTTTCTGCTGAGTTCTCCAGTCACCTCCCACTTCCCAAAAGAATGCCAGTAGATGGATTAACTAAGATAAATCAGGAATTAGTGTGTGAAGGTGTGTATGCATGTTGTCCTGCGAAAGGACTCGCATCCCATCCGAGGTGTTTTCCCATCTCACACCCAGTGCTCCCGGGATGAGCTCTGGATGCGTGACCCTGATCAGGATAAAGTGGTTACTGAAAGTAAATGAGTAAATATTTATTGGATGTCTTCTTCATTACTACATCAGTACAAAAAGGCAATATTTAGATTTACAAGCAATATTTAAAAAAATTGAAAAAAGTTTGTATGTCAGATAGAATTGAATGCTGGCTGTCAGGGATTACCTGGGAAAAAAAAAAAGCAAGTGTGGACAGAAGCATATCTCCAGAAGACCTTTTGAAGGTTCTCCAAGACACTGACCAAAACCAATGTTTACATAAAACTTTATGAGATGTACCTGAGACTACTGAGACATTTTTAAAGACAAAAACATTGACATTGTTTAGTTTATTGCTGATTTTTATGGTATTTATGTTTATTTAGAATACATTTAATTTCATTATTTTCAAGCATCTTTGCTTTACAGCATTTGTGCCTCAAGACTTTTGCACAGTACTGTAGAAGCATACTTTAATCCTCATTATTCACTTGCACTGAAATCTGCACACAGCTGCTGTTTGCATTTGGCTTTCTAAAGGTCAAAAAACACACCCTGATGTAGACTTTTGTGGGCGTTTGCCCTAGTCATTACACCAATGTATAGTGTCATTACTAACCTACGATATGTACGACATGGAGGAAGCACAGCTTCGATAAGCTGAAATGTCTCCTATTAAAATTAGATGACTCATGGACGGCACAGACCTGCTGTCACTGCAAATTGTACTGGCACAAATACCACCCTATTGTTGGCAAAATGGAGGTTCTTGGCTGCTCTTTTGATCATTGGTGCTGCTAAGATTTATTTTCCCTTTTGCCGAGTCCCGGTGGCCTACTGTAGGCCTGGTCCTAATGGAGATTCTTCATTTAAATCCTTTCATATAAATCAGAACAAACTGTCCTTTCGCCACATAGAACCTTTTTTGATGTTCGTCACAAATACAAACAGTAAAAGGAAGCCAGTTCATTGAGAGATGAATTCCTTTTTTCTTGCAATCAACACACACACACACACACACACACACACACACACACATTGCTATTCCCAGCACACTGCAGCGGTCTGTTCACTGTGAGCACTGTGATGGCCATGTGGAGATCTCAGAGAGAAGGAAGAGATATTCAAATTAAGCTCTCATGAATAAATTAACACACTATTCATTATAGATTGTATAAATTCTTTATGGCTCGTGACCATTGCATGTAAACCCTCATGAAAGCGAGAGTGTGATATTTCAATGACACTTTCTTAAAAGGAATGCACATTCTTGTCTTTTGCCTCTAGATTTCAGTAAGTCTGTCAGACTGCTGTTTAAAATTAGAAGCACATTTGGCTCAATCTGTTTTTGACTTGGCTTAAAACACACAGTATGTTTCATATGGTGACGAAGTGCATTATCTGTGGACCAATATTTTCATCCGGATTTTGTGGGACTATTTTTTTTTCTACTTGGAACTCTATCTATGATGACTGCCTACTGATAATTCTTTTAGACTAAAGCTGTTTATTTTTACTTTTATTTGAACTAAATGGTGCGTTAAAATATAATTCAAACAGGAGAGGAAAGAATTGGCTTGTCATTTGATACATACGATGCCGGCTATCTAAGCTAGCTAGCATCTAACTGGTTAACCAGCGATCACCCATAGTAACTTCTTATGTTCTTCTAACAAAAAACATCATTAGAATTTTCTTCATTATTAGATGAAGTTAGGTTTTAATGTTCTAAAATTCATGTTTCACAAAGAATTTTGCTTATGCAACATCCCAACTTAGGCAAGAAATAACATTATGTATTTAGTTGCATGTACCTATAAGTAAAATGTGCCGGCATATGAACCAAAGGTTCCTTGAACTGTAACATTCAGAAACGTTCTGCTAACATAAAATTGTTAGCTGGGTTAAAAACATTCTTCCTAGGAACAAAAGTGTGTTCATTTTATTTGTGGCATTGAAAAACAACTTAGTTCTAATAAGTAATCCTTATAAGCAAGTCAAAACTGGGAAGCTTCCAACCACCAAATAGCCCTCCAGCTAATAGTAATTCCTTCTCAAAAAGTCAGAGCAATTACTGGAGAATTACTGTAACCTCCATTCTACATCCCTTTTTTTGAAAATAATTTTAATATTTAATTACTTAAATATTTAATTCGTCATTCTACAAACCCGATTCCAAAAAAGTTGGGACACTGTACAAATTGTGAATAAAAACAGAATGCAATGATGTGGAAGTTTCGAATTTCAGTATTTTATTCAGAATACAACATAGATGACATATCAAATGTTTAAACTGAGAAAATGTATCATTTTAAGGGAAAAATAAGTTGATTTTAAATTTCATGGCATCAACACATCTCAAAAAAGTTGGGACAAGGCCATGTTTACCACTGTGTGGAATCCCCTCTTCTTTTTATAACAGTCTGCAAACATCTGGGGACTGAGGAGACAAGTTGCTCAAGTTTAGGAATAGGAATGTTGTCCCATTCTTGTCTAATACAGGCTTCTAGTTGCTCAACTGTCTTAGGTCTTCTTTGTCGCATCTTCCTCTTTATGATGCGCCAAATGTTTTCTTTGGGTGAAAGATCTGGTCTGCAGGCTGGCCATTTCAGTACCCAGCTCCTTCTTCTACGCAGCCATGATGTTGTAATTGATGCAGTACGTGGTCTGGCATTGTCATGTTGGAAAATGCAAGGTCTTCCCTGAAAGAGACGACGTCTGGATGGGAGCATATGTTGTTCTAGAACTTGGATATACCTTTCAGCATTGATGGTGCCTTTCCAGATGTGTAAGCTGCCCATGCCACACGCACTCATGCAACCCCATACCATCAGAAATGCAGACTTCTGAACTGAGCGCTGATAACAACTTGGGTTGTCCTTGTCCTCTTTAGTCCGGATGACATGGCGTCCCAGTTTTCCAAAAAGAACTTCAAATTTTGATTCGTCTGACTACAGAACAGTTTTCCACTTTGCCACAGTCCATTTTAAATGAGCCTTGGCCCAGAGAAAACGCCTGCGCTTCTGGATCATGTTTAGATATGGCTTCTTTTTTGACCTATAGAGTTTTAGCCGGCAACGGCGAGTGGCACA